>WBMV01006675.1:394067-607957 GCA_013396655.1 Campylorhamphus procurvoides | reverse complement strand
TTTTTTTTTTTTTTAATCTAGTAGTTGCAGGACATACAGATTCTGCACTGGAACTGAAGATTTTCCATTCTCTGATTTTGCCCCAGGAGAGCACTACAGGAAAGATGGACTGCAGCATTCCCATTCCAGCTCATTTTGTCAATGAATTTTACTTTCACACTTCTTTTTCATCCTCAGGATCATCTCTAATTCTGTTCACTGTTCATATACTTAATAATTTTAGCAAATGTTGGTTGTTTCCTGAAACACAGCTGGCAAATAAGGTTAAGAGCTGCAATTTTTTAACAGCCTTCTGAAAGCAGCCAGGCTATCTACAGCTTTGTGAATGTCTTTAGGTATGCAGAAAACAAACATGTGTTGATTAAGACCCTGGGAAAACACTCCAGTGTTCGAATGTCATGCAATATTCTGATAAGTGTTTAACTGGTGCTCACCTGAGATTCTCAGAAATGTCAGCAGATTGTTATTCCCCTAACTGTATTCAATCACAGTGCATAAAACAGCCTGGGAAAGAAGATACTAATGGCATTCAAAACACATTTACAGAAACCACAAATGCAGTAGCACTATCTCTGTCTGTGCTTTTTTTCTTCAGACAGGCATGACCATTGCCTCTAAGGCGTAGTATTTGTTCAATTACTATCTTCAAGTCATTTTTTTCTGAGATAGGTATTTTTTTTCCTTCTTTTTCTTTTGTTCTTCTTATAGTTAAAACCACCAGACATTTGCTTTTCCATCCTTTTCACTGCCCTTCTGATGCATTTTGCTTATCACACCTCACCTGTCCATCAGGAAAGTATATTAGGGATTTTTACCAGAAAATAATGCAGCTGCTGTAAGACAAACTTTTAACATTCAGAATAGTGTGACCACTTTCTTGACAAAGATGTAGAAAAAGTTTTTAGCAGCTGTAAAGTCTAAAACAATCTCTAGGAAACCAGTAAAACAATCTTATACCAGTGCCTTTCTCCAGATTCCACATTTATGGAGGAAGAAAAAGAGAGGAGAATGATATTAGAGCACGTAACTAATTCCACCATCCCTGCTGGCCCAAGCTGCAAGCTGTCACATTGACGATGATGCACTAGCAACCTCACAGCAACTGCAGAAACAATCCTGAAGATATAGAGCAACACACTCTGTAACACAAACATCCTTCCCTCTGTGTTTACTGGGCAGTAACACAAGCAATTTATTTCCAGTGTTTGGGTTTGTGTATTCCAACAACTTGTGCAATGCAAAGTTTCGCCCCTGTCCAGATAGAGCTTCTACTGAAAGACTGTGTGTCTGCCTGTAAAACCGGGTCTGCTAAGGTATATCTAGGGTGACAAAATCTGATAAATGGCCAAGTTATGCATTCAGATCTCTAGTAAAATTACTTATTAGGAGCTGTCAGCCATCAAGAGCAAAGGCAACCCCTGGACTCTCCAAGTCATGGCAGCAGTGGTAGCTGCAGGTAGTCATCAGTTTGAAAGGAGAAATCACCAGTGTGTGCCCAGACATGGATTCAGATGCCTAAATTCTGGCATTTCAAATTAGAACAGTTTTATCAAATACATTTTTTCTCACTATGTGCTAGGAAAGGAGAGAGTTTCTGAGTAGCTAGAAAAGTTTTCACATGCCCTGCATTAACTGTGAGCTCTTTTCTTCTGTTACTATTTACAGTTTAAGTCAGGGCTCTAGCACTCCATAAAGGTTAGTAAGCATACAGTCACTTAAGTAAAAATATCCTCAGAATTAATTAGTCCAGAAAGTTGACAACTTACAACAACTATGAAAACTTTCTTGAGACAAAGTAGACTGAATATTTTTAGAAGAGTCAGATGCGGAAAAATCCTAGGGAGCTGCTAGGCATATGGATGGATTTATTGTGCCATAAGGACTCTGTGGAAAACACAAATTTTACATGACTGGAAAAAGAAGAGATTATAAGAACAGTGGGATATGTTATTGTAGACCTAACCAGAGTGATTGAATCAAATTAATTTTGTAGAGAAAGAAATTTGCCACAAATATAGACAGAACTTAATTTTGAATGAAAATAATAAATTAAAAATAATTAATTGCAGCTATTTTAGACCTATTGCATCACTCAGTTTACTTTTTTTTTTTCTTCTGTAGCCTTGTCTTTCTTGGGTTATTGTTCACATGATGATGCCAAGATGACATCTTTTAAGGAGGACAGACAAAATCCAACAAATTTCAATCAAAACTCCTAGTAATACATGGATTATATACATCAAATTGCTTCACTTTCAAAAGTTTAGTTAAAGTATTATCAGGATATAACAGAAGGCATCCCAAGAGCAATTCTACTTGTGAAACATGCTGATTACTAATAGTGATTCACAAACAAAGTCAAAAGGCAAGCAAATGTAGTTACTACGTATTTCATCTATACAAAGCAAAATAGCCACCATGAACCTATGTTGCTTTCTCTGTGAGATATTGCATAAAGTTCATTCCATGCTGGGGATAATAAAAATTAAATCAGCCACAGGAAAGACATAAGCAGACAAACCCCTTTGACTGGTGGTGGAAAGATATAGAGCCTGGTAATTTATTTTAACATAGAAGGCAGATAATCTGCTTCATGCAACAAAGCTATGTTGATTAACAGTAAAGAATGACGTGGTATTCCAAAGCAAAAATATTGCCTTCCAAGCAGAAGAGTGATGGAAAATTTGTTTGTTTTCTTGTTAGTCTTTGGCGATAGGACTGCAATGCAGGAAGTTGAAAATCACATCTGTTTATGCTAGATGAAACAATAAAATACGAAAGTGATGTGACAGCCTTTGCCACTTATCTTACAGCTGTTGTCATGCAAGTTAGAAGGAATCTCAGGTTGCTGAATTTCTGCCTATTCAATCCTGAGTCGAAGAAATTAATTGATCCACCTTTCGAGCTGTTAAATCCATCTGCAGTTCACAACAAATTATGCCACAGGTGTGTACTGTAGGTAATTCCTCTAGATATTTCTGACATTTGCAAGAGTTTTTACATTTTAAATAGCATTTTCCAAATGATGCTCCTGAATTGTGCTTGCTTAATTGAGAACCTTCAGGCTTTCAACTGAGTTCTTCTGAAATCCGTAAGATTGACAGTAGTGTTTCCCTCTTCCTCAATTATTGCTTTAACTTCTCTTTTCACATAGACCACTGGTATTTTGGTTTGGCTATAATTACTTTTTTGGACAAAAGTAAAATTGAAGTTTTAGCTATTTATGTGGAATGTTTAGGGCATGATTCAACACATCAAACAAGACAGAACATGGACAGCCATACCTCTAACCAGCATTCACTTCCCTCTGGCTGGATAACTCCATAAGGATTCAGAAAGAAAAGTGGGATTCACCTGGGTTTTCAGAATGGTCATAGTATTATTCAGAGACTTCAGGTAAGAGAGCAGGGCTATCCAAGCTACAGAAAGGATTTTCTGAGACTGCCTGGCATGGCTTTGCATGTACATGGTAAGGCGGGAAAGAGAAAGATCAGTGTTTTCAGAGGAAGAGCTAGTTTCCAAAGGGCAAACTCATTCTCATTGTTGTCCATCATTGTACGCTATTCAAACAGTAGATGCAGACAGCTTGTGATTTACACTGCCACAAATAAAAGATAGCTAACATATTTGAATACATAGTCCTTTATGTAAAAGGAATGTAACTTTATAAGGGAATTATAATGTATATTATATTTAAAATGCATATTTGCATAAATTTTTAACTATGATGGTCAGCAAAAAAGATTCATTTAATTAAAAAAAGTCTGTATGCCTTTGGAAATCAGAATAATTATTCAAGTGTGGTTAGAAGCTCAGTGTTATCCAGTCAAATATGCATAAATATTGCCTGATAATAAAAGATAGAATGGTTTGGGTTGGAAAGTATCTTAATGATCAACTAATTCCGACTCCCCTGCCACAGGCAAGGACACCTCTCACTAGACCAGGTTGCTCAGAGCCCCATCCAACCTGGCCTTGAACCCTCTCAGCGTTGAGATAGCCATGACTTCTCTGGGCAACTTGTTCCAGTGCCTTACCACCCTCACAGTAAAGATTTATTTCTAACATCTAACCTAAGCCAACTCTCTTTCAGTTTGAAGCCATTCCCCCTTGTCCTATCTTCCTGATGAAGAGCTGCTCTCCAGGTTCCCTGTAGGCCCCTTTCAGATACTGGAAGGCTAGGAGGTCTCCACAAAACCTTCTCTTCTCCAGGTTGAACGGCCCCAACTTTCTTAGCCTGACTTCATAGGAGAGGTGTTCTAGTCCCCTTATGAACTTCATGGTCTCCTCTGGACTTGCCCCAACATTACATGTCCTTTTGATTTTGGGGATGCCAGAACTGCATGCAGCACTCCAGGTGGGGTCTCACAAGAGCAGACTAGAGGGAGACAATCACCTCCCTCAACCTGCTGGCTACTGTTCTCCTGATACAGCCCAAGATTCCATTGGCTTTCTGGGTTAGGAGCGCACACTGCTGGCTCATGCTGAGTTTTTCATGAACCATCATTCCTAAGTTCTTCTCCAGGGGGCTATTCTCAATCACTTCTCCATCCAGCCTGTAGGTATGCCTAGGACTGTTCCAATCCAGCTGATGCTGGGTTTGTTGAACTTCATGAAGTTCACCTCTCAAGCCTATCAAGATCCCTCTGGATGGCATCCCTTCCCTCCAGCATGTCGACCTCACCACACACTGGTGTCATCAGGGAACTCCCTGAGGGTGCACTTGATTCCACTGTCCATGTCACTGACTAAGATGTTGGACAGTGTTGGCCTCACCAATGACTGCTGGGGGACAACACTTGCCACTGGTCTATGTGGACAATGAGTCGCTGACCATACAGAGTAACAGATAATAATAGACTAGTATATTCTCTACCAAAATAAAAGCTGTAATGAAACAAAAGGAAATGTGTTCCCTCAGTGGCCACTTAGCAGCGCTCTCATGTTAAACTAACAATCAGATCAGATCGCCAAATTGCGGTTGTTAGCTGATTCAATAAAAGATTAAAAAATGGGAACACTATAATTTGTTCACATTCAGAATGTAACTGGTACATAAATGAGTCATCTCACACTCTTATTCTCATTCTTGGCTAGGGTGATAGTGATGAAGGATTTTCCTGTCAGACCAAATATGGAAGAATGTATGATATGTGTTTTCTAATAAATTAATTAGTTAAAAAAAAACCCAATTTTTTTTTTTAAAAGCACCTAAGTGGTCTTACTTTTGTTTCAAATTCAACATATTCTTGGTGATCTGTTGCTCATAACATTGATTTTTATTCCTCTTGGCATCATACCTGCCCAAGTCAGTTCATATTAATGTCAGAGATGATGTATAAAGAATAAAAAATGTGTCTGCATTTCAGCTACTGAGTCTCAGGAGGAAGGAATACAATATTAAATCAGAAGATACCTAAATTCATCTAGAGAAATTCCATCTTGTCCCTGCTTCATGGGCAGCCTTCTGTTTCTAAGTCTGATGAGTTAATGAATGAATGAGGGTAGGAAGGAACAGCAGGTGTTTATTTAGAAGGCAAATATGCTATTATGTAGCTCGTGGTCCAGCGACCAGTATGCAAGTATAAAAAGTGTGGGGATGGCTGTGATGGACTGTAACAAACAGCGTAGTGACAACGCTGATTGATCTGCGAGCCCAGTGGAGGAGCCAGTCAACACCAGAAAAATTCATGAAGTATTCCTTTCTGCCAGGTTGGCTGACACGCCATTGATGCATGCCACAGAGCTGATGTTGTTAGCCAAGCTGGAGAGCAGCATCTGCCACTTCCACAGACTCATCAGTGACACCCATGGGTAAGATGGCATTTGTTTTATGCACCTGATGACAAACCGATCAGTGGTTCCTCAGTAATCACCAGTGGTTTCTCAGGAGTGTTGCAAAGACAAAGGAATGTGTGCTCACACAGCAGTGTGCTCTCATTCTTGCACATTAAACATGCATTGACCTGGTTTACTTTCAGATGTGATTGTCAAGCTTCTGTTCCTCAATCACTGATTTATGCAGTGGAGTTCACACAACAGTTTCTATATGTAATAGTCAAACTAATCCCCTTTTCTCTCTGCTTGTCTGTGTGCACCAATCAATGAAAACAATCTCCTGAAATTCAGCTGTTTATTCTCTCAACACCAAATAAAACCTGGTACATAATAACATAGGAAATGAAACTATACATAATGCTGTAGCAGCAAAACCAGCAGAAAATCAAGGCAAAAAAAAAAATCTAGAAGCAACAAGCACCACACCAACCTTAATTAAACTCTTTTAATAAGGCCTTGCATTTTCTTCCTTACTGGAATTCATTAATTTAGGAACTAATCCTGTTTTCAAGAAAGCCACCAGAAAAAACTCTGACTGCCAAAACAGCATCTAACCCACTGTTTTTCCACCTGATTTCTTTCATAGTATCTAAAGCTGAATTTAATCATATATACCAGAAGAATGAAATGTGAGATTACATGATTTTCACAGCAGATGAGAAAACTCCATCTCTCTAATAACAAGATGCCTTAGAGGAAATGCATAAAAATCACTCTCGCAGAAGTCTTTCCAGGATAAAACAACAGGAGTTTTCAATCTCAGAATCTAATTCCCTTGGTGACTCGACTCCCAGCATTTCCATAAAAACTCACAAAGTCATCAAGTTAAGACCAAAACCCTCATTGCAGGTATGAAATTCAAGATGACCTACTTATCCATGGTTACATTTTTCTCAGACATTCGTTGGCTAAAACCCTTAAGCATGGAGCTGTGACAGCTTAAAAACCTGATCAATACTTTCATAACTGGATATTATAATTTTCCCCCTGAAGGTCAAACCCCTGAATTAAACTTATTTGAACAGAATCTCAGAGGATAAGGGTGCAAAAATCTATATCTCAGATCCTTTAGCTGAGATAAGGGGCAATAAAATTTCTCTTGGCCTGTTAAACGTGTTATGGCAGATAACTTTCAAGATAAGCCTCATTTGATGTGCAAAAGGCTGAGCAAATAGAATGTGTTTAAACAACAGTTATGGGCTTTCAAGACTCCTACTGAGATCACAAAACATTCTTCAGTAATTCAAAAGGCTGCATTCAGTAACTGGTGTGACTATAGATGCACCTGTTGGAAAACCACTGTCACCACCTCATTGCATGCTGAGACTCAAGATACTACCATTGCCCTGCTGGGTTTCAAGTGTTTTTGAAGAGCTTTTAGAAATAAAAATACCAGTATTGACTCTGCTTTCAGAATAGCACAGAACAATTGTTAAATTATGAAAATGTAGCACAGAATAAACTAGAATTTATGGCACTTACCTTCCTACGATGGGATGGCACAATAAAATAAGTTTCAATATTATGCTTCTTCAAGAAACTATTCCTTTCATGACCATATCCTGGCTCTACCTCGTAGTCCCCATTTAGGCACTCTAAGGTGGTCTTTGTAATGTGAACTTTCCTGGAGAGAAAAATCAGATGTTATTTAAAACAAAGATAAGATATGAGCTAGCTGCTACTGAAATACATTCCTCTGCAGTTCATAAATATGTCAATTTATGTGCAAACCCACATGTTTGATGTAAAAAAAAAATTAAAAGTTTTGTCTTTATAGCCAAATAAAACATAGATAAATTTTTATTACACGCATTTTCTAAACTTGGGCAAAGTGAACAGAAAGATAACTGTTGACTGTTCAAACCCTTGCAGATTCACTGATTTGTATAAAGTGGAAGTCTGCACATCATCTTCTATATTGTGTGGCTTTCTTAAGAAATTACCTCACTGGCTACTTGGAAAAACATCCTGCTGTTTGACACTTGTGAGTTCACACTCCAAATCTCTCTTATGTATAAAGGAGAAACTTCTTTTGCTGTTTCACTTCACATTTCTGACTTGTACCATTTACTCACTGTGTTTTATAGGCAGATCTCTAATCCATTTTGTTTTGGCAGTACAGCCATTTTTGACACTATCTGTGAGTTTTCTTATCCTGAAAAAGTTTTTACATTTTCTCCCAAAAGACTCCTTACATTTGAAATGTCTTCATAGAAGATATCCAAAAAGATTTTGCTGCTTTCCTCCAATAAACACGTGTTCAGACTTTTTTCACTGGAAAGCCTTAAGGTCATGAACATATGAAAAACACTGCCAAAATTATCTAAAGTAGATACATGCAACAAACAGAAATTTCACTCGTTATTACCACAAAAATTAAGAGGTTCCATTGTTCCCCTGTTCAGAAAATTGTGATCTTGTAAAAATGCAACAGACAATGGTAGGTCCCAGTCCAAATATGAGCTACACACAGAAGACAAGCTGTGCACCTTTGTGAAGGTGTAATGTGTGTGTTTAAATTGTGTCCAAGGCTGTACAATGAGTACTTAAAATTCCAGGACATGCCCCATGGGTTTATGTGCTTCTGTATCATTTGCAAACACATCATCAATATTTGAGTTTTCTTTTCTACAACACACTACTATTAGTATTGGAAATCTTGCCATGTAAAAGGAGTAAGACACCCCCTCCCGGCCTCCTACAAGTGTAGAGGTGCAAGGGTAAAAACTTCCTGGGCTAGCTACAGGGGTTTACTTTTGCAATATGAAATTATGAAAGTTTAGCATTCCTACATCCCATTGAATCATTCCTACTCTTTATAATTGGCAGCTTCTAATAAGGATTTTGTTTGGAAATGTTTTGCTTCTCATCTAACCTATTACTTAAGTAAATATCAAGATCATCTGGAGAATTCCAAAGGACAAATCACATAATACATTGATTGCTCTTGCCAAACAAAATCCTTCTTATCAATAGCAATTACATGCAAATGCCTCAAAGCAGCAAGCAAATCCTTCACCTGTACAGGTTTCTATTTCTTTCTCTATGATTCTTTTTCAGACTTACCCAGGCAGTCCTCCAGCTTCCATCACATTAGCTAAAGTCACATCATTTGACCAGACATCATATTGCCATTTTCGGAGACCCAGAACCCCACAAAGCACCCTGCCTGTATGCAATCCAACTCTCATGTTGAGATCAACCTCTGTGGCTTCTGCAACAGATCTGGAATGGAGAGCATCAGAATATTAATATTTAGACAATGACACTGCTATTGATTTTCTTTTCTCTCCTTCTCCCAAAGTTAGCACATATATATACATGACTGAACAGACAGGATTTTTTGAAAAATCACAAATGGTGTATTCAGCTACTGTTCTCTTTCTTCACCATAATGGTAATTCCAACAAAATAACATTCTTGGTTATATTTTAATTACTGTTGAAACAAAATCTCAGTATTCCTAAATTTCTTGACCATTTCTGTGAGAAAAGAGGTATGAAGTGTATATAGTTAAGAAGGCCAAGGTATAAGCAATTATTGTCAATCTACTATGTTCTAATTGATTCAATTATCCAGTTAAAGGAGTACAGGACAAAGAAATTAATGAAAGCAATAAATCAGTGCAAAAACAGCAGATGAAGAATGATTATAAACAGTAGTGTCTTTTCAAAGCTTCTGCAAGAAAGAACTTCTAACTATGGTCTTGTACCTGTAAATTAAATCTAATGTTCAGGTATTTTCCTTGGCTAGCTGAGAAAGGAGGAATTAATCAGCAAAGTCATTATTAAAAGCATTTTCATTTTTGCTGCCACAATAAGTAATCATTCTTCATTTCTGTGAATGATTGGCAAGCTAAAACTCATACTCTGGATAGACTTGTGAATACTGAAAAGGTACCTTGAGGGTAATAGTCTTCAACATTATCTGCAGAAATAACACTGTAAATAGATCTTTTCAGCCCTTTCTGTAACAGAAACACCTGGCATTCCACAATTCAGTTGCATTCCAAAAAGAGATAATATCAGTGTATAAAGAAAACTGTCTAATCTGAAAAACTTGATTTTCAGTAGGTTTTCTTAATTTGAATTTCCCAACACATTTAATAGAAGACAGGCTTAAACTGAGACTCTGGCTATAATTTTTCTTTGATTTTCATTGACCAATTTTTTTTTTTTCCCCCAGGTATCATCCAGCTATGCCGGATTTGGCAAATATGTCTTTAGAAAGACTTTTCAGCTATTTCAGGAGTTGTACTTGTTTAAATACAATTAACAGAAAGGTCATCATAGTTCAACATGTGGGATGTGCAGAACAAGACACCTGGCCTGCATTTAAATAAGAAAGCCCTGCATCTATGAAGCACTGCAGTAAGTATCATTCCTGCCATCACTAATGTGAGTAACATGGAGATCTCTTTTGTCCCCATAGGGAATCTGGGCATAACACATTTTTCAGTCATATTTTATGCAACAGCACAGAAAGGCTTACACACACCTTTCTGAAAGATTAAATATTTCCTTGTCCTATTTCTACTCACTGCAAGTCAGCTTTCCTTTATTCAGTATTTGCTCCCAGTCAAGCCTCAAATATGACTCCAAGGAGTCCTAAAAGGATTCCAGTGTTCCAGGGCTTTGTTGTGCCCACTGTTTGACAGAGCTGTGAGGAAATAAATGGAGCTAATAACATAAGCCACCTAATGATACCTTAACTTTTGTATCTTTACCTGTGCATGTGTATTGGGTCATTATCAGATTGACCTTACACCAAGACCATACCCTGCAAGCCAAAGCCCTTCAGGATTACACCTTGCTTGCCTACCTATGTTCTCCTGCATAACTAAGTGCCTATATAATGAACCTGCAAGCGTGTGAATTTCTCTGCTCACAAATAAGTGGCATTTTTTGTTGGTTTTCCCCTCCTTTCTCCTCCATTTAAACAAGTATATAAAATCTCAGATTAAATGTAAGCAGATAGACAGTGAAATTCAGAGACTAGTAAAGTCTACTCCAGACTTTTAACACTGCTTTTGTTCCACCTGGCTTGAGTGAATGGGGAAAATTTAATCTGCTTTTAGAAAATTCAGTAGAGCAATAAAAAGTACATGAAAAGAAAAGCGCAGAGAAATACAACATGGCTGACCATACTCCTTGTTAAATAAGCTGAACTGTATAATGTACCAATGAACCAACAAGCAGAATCTGAAAATACTTTATGTTTTGAACAAAAGATTTTCAGAAGTAGTCAGTAAAAAGTCTAAATCAAGAATACATTTCTACATCTTCCCACAAGCTACAAAGTGTCTCAGGGATGCTTTCACCATTATCAAATTCGAGTAGGAACAAAAGTTCATGAACAGCTCATTAATTTTTTTTTTTAATTTATCTTGAAGACCTATGTGACCTTTATGCAGAAAATTTCTATGAATATACCTCACTGCACTATCAAAAATGAGGAATATTAACTAATATATAAAGAACAGGCTTCTCATATAAATTCAGAGCAGCACCATGATCATACTCCCAAACATCAGCACTTCTGCAAAAAAAAAAATCACAAAAATGTCCAACGAAGCATTTCAAATTATAAATACACTTCTGAAAAAATACCAGCATTTCACAAACAAGATATGAATAGGAAAAAGAACTTCCCAAATAAATTATTCATTATAATTTATTCTCTCATAGATTCATATACAATATACTCAAAACTTTTCCAAATGTTAACACAAAAGCAGACCCAGAAACAAATGGAAATCAAAACCCATTTTCTTTTTAAACCAGATGTGTGCAGTCTATGCAAGTGACTAATAAGATAACCATCTACCCTGACAACTTAAGTATCCTACGAAGCCTTTACATTTTAGTTCTCTCCTTAGCTACAAATATTTCATGTGAGGCTACAGGCCATCAAAGTAATTTAAATCATCTGCAGAACAGCTCCAGACCTGTGCTCCTGAGCGTTTGAAGGGGGGGAGGGAGGAGGTGGTGGAAAGCCCTACATTCTATTTCTTATAATTACTTAGGGCTTTTCTTTAGGTCTAAAAATACCTGCATAGAAATAGATGTATCCTGGTTAAAGGCATAGATGTGATTTTTGGTTCCATTACATATGCTTTCCCAGAGCACTGGGCCAAAGTCTGGACTCTGAAGGGCTGCTAAAGGTACATGCTGATTAAGTTTTCACCACTGGTAGACACTTCCTCCATGGCTAAAAAAGCCACTGCTGGTTCTCCCAGAACTCAAGGTCAATTTACTCCTCCCAGTTAAAAATTTTCCAGGTCTGGGACCTCTGGAGGACCAGGGGAAAAGCTTCAATATTGTCAACATCAGGAAAGCTAATGTTTCCCTCTATTTCCTCATATGAAATATCACACAGGAAAACTTGATATTTCTATTTAACTTCCTCAAATTTGCTACTGTATTTTCTTTACCTTCCCCAGTGCCCTTGGTCAGCTGATGGCCAAACCCATAGGGAGAAGACAGTTTGAGAATCAACCTCCCCAGTGCCCACTGCAACCAAGAAGCAACACAATGCACAGGGGCAAAACAAGCAGCTGTACTTCCATATGTGAGGTATCACACGACAACTGGCCATTCATATTAGCTGGAGTCATCTATCTGTATGGGATAAAATCACCTATGTGACACAGAGAAAAGCTGACAAGCCCCCCTGGGATGCCCAGTTCTCAAGAACCAAGGATTTATAGGCACTTTCCTTCAGAACGCTTCAAAGCCCACGTGCAGCAGGAACGTTCAGTCAGAAGGTCAGAGGAGACTTTTCTGAAGTAACCCTTCCTCCTGCCCCCGGTGTAACAAGTGCAGGTTGAACTGAAGCAGCGAGCAGCAGTTGCTGTGATCTACAGACATGCACCTATTGTGCTACCTGCTACTGTCCACACAGCTAGTGATGCAGCCAGAGGTGCAATTCCCTCTGAGACAGCACTAAATGGCATTCTAGTAAGGTGTCAAGGGAAGAAGTATCATGAAAATGTACAGTATGTGACAATATGAATGATTACAGGATCCCATTAAAATTTTGAGAAGTTTATGAATGTTAATCCCAGTATTTTGACCCTGTATTTATAACCTGTTCACCCAGATTCTCTCCATATTTCCAAGTGGAAACATTACACATCGGTTCTTCCTCTGTGGTGTTATTTAATGCATTTAAATAACTCCCACATTTCATCATGTTTCATTTCCTAGGAGGAATTTCTGGACTGAACCAAAGAACTGGTTAATATAATTTATATCCATTGATGACGTGCTCTGTAAGGAAAGATAAACTATTTTTAAGAATGTGTAAATTTGCCTCCATAAGACTAGCTTAAACCAGAATTCTAGGCACTTTTTGGTGGAGAGAGAGTTAGCTGGGTGAAAGTTTTCTATATGGCAATTAGCTAACAAATATATCTATTTAGAAGGTAAAATACAGTACATAAGACAGGAATCTTAAAATGTGGCAGTTTAAGTAAAGTTAAGAGAGTACTTGGCCTAACACACTGTTCATAGCCAAGGTGGGGACAACATCTCTCACATTAGAGCAATTAAAGGCTCTAATGGATATGACCATTTTAATTATGTTAGTAACAAAAACCTGACAGCTGAAACTCATATGGTAAAAGCAACATTGATGATACCAAACACTCAACTCCACTTACTGCCATGATGGTTTAAGTGACTCTAAAGTGGAAAAAACGCCTGGCCTGTACTGAGGCACTGACACAATGGCAGTAGAAATTCTTTTGAAATAGAAGCAGAATGTAACACTATCTGCTTTGTTATGTTTTCAAGAAAAAAAGGTCCTCCCATAATGATTCTGTCTGACTTCAACTGTGCCCTTAAAACACTTTGAAAAAGGCAGATGAAATCGTGAGAATTTTATGGTTTTCTTTAATACTTTGAAAATTGCATTCTCAGATGATAATAACATGCAGCACCATATTGCAGGGTACTTTAATAACAATTACACAGCACGTGATGTGAATTGAATGTATCAATTGATATGAACACATTGTAACATTCAACTCAATCAAATCACAGAACCACCAACCAGACGCTAGAAGTTTCTATGCTTTGATTTCACAGAAAAAAGGCACATGCTGGTGGTATCTTATTATACTTCTAACTGTCAAGGCTTTCTTATAAATGCTGGATCCATATGCAATTGAGAGAATACATGTATTCTTTTAGGATTTTACAGTATCATAGACTATCATAAATTACAGATTCATAGATTACAAAGTATTTTACCAATTTGTCTTGGGTTTCTCTGATTAGGCTTTTTTTAAATAAGAGGAAGATTGGAAGCCTCTGGAAATTTCCCTCCATCCTATAGAGCAGAGCCAATGAGGACCAGCTCAGAGGACAACTTCTTGCTTTTGAACCATTAAGCTATGCCCCTGTGTGAAAACATATTTAAGAAGTTGTTGCACAGTTAGAAACTGGCAGCCATGGATTAACAACATCACAATGCAGACATCAAGGTCAGTGCAGGAAGAGAAGAGGAGAAGGAGGAGAAGCGACCCCATGGATCAGGGATAGGACTTCAAGCTATTATTCCCCGACTACTGTGGTGATGACCATGATGGTTACAACTTGTCCCCTCGAAGCCCATGGAATCCATTGGGGTGCAAAGACTCCCCTGTCAGAGCAGAGGGAGGCATGAAAGAAGCTGTTACCTCGTGGGAGGCCCCCAAGATGCAGCAGAGGTCCTGCAAAGACTTGCAGCTGAGACCCATGGAGGGAGAAACCCATGCTAAGCAGGTACAGTCAGCTTTTCATGAGAGACTGTACCCCATGGAATGACCCACGAGAGAGCAGAGGATCTCTCTTGTGGGGAGTATCCCACGGAGCGCAGGGGAAGAGTTGCGANCGCAGGGGAAGAACGAAGAGTTGCGATTCCCCTGTGACCATGGTGACGACTGTGGTGAAGCAAGCTGTCCCCTTTGCAGCCTACAGGAAAGCCCCTGAGACAGAACTGCTGCTTATGTTTTGGACTTACATCTGTGAATGGCTGACCCAACAACAACTGACTGTAAACCTTCCATTCCCCTGTCCTCCACACCATCAGGGAAGGAGGGGGCATAGACAGACCGAGGGGTGGTGGTGGAGAAGTGTTTCTAACCTGTTTCTATTTCTTATTTTTAGTTTTTAGTTTGTTAGTAATAAATTTAAGCATTACTCTAAGTTCTGCTTTGCTATGGTATTAATCAAAGCTCCTCTTTTGATTGCTATCTCTAGCCATACATTCCTAGCCGTTTTTGTCTCTCCCCTCTGGAAGGCGAAACTGGGGGGAAGAAAAGGCCTTGAAAGAGTTTTGCTGGACACCAGGCGTTTATCCAGGGTCAAACCACCACACAATTTTACAACGTTTACAAACATGATGAACTTGCATTGAATGAGAGGGAGAATATGGATTCATTTACCAAGCTCTTCACACTCAGAGATTTTATAATGTTTAGCAAATGAAAGGGCAGTGAAGAGCTTCTGACAGTGCAGTAGGAATGCAACATTTTATCTTCTATTGGAATGATTATTAGTTTTTCTTTATTAGTCCCATGAGTTACAAAGTCTCATTTTTTCTAACTTCCCCCTTTCATCCAGAGTTGTATACCAGCTTCTAGTCTTCCTAATACTATAACAAAAACACATGGATTGAGCTAGAAATTAAAACTAGCCACTGATTGCTTTAAGTACTTCGTCTTTTTCTGTGCTTTCCAGCCCTCTGTAAAGAAGCATCAATTAATCCAGAAAAGTTTAAGGTAAAATGTCCCAAATAAAAAAAATGCATATTTTGAATTAGTAAGTTTTATGTTTGCTCATTCTTTTTCCATATTTAATATTTTGCTATTAATTTTTAAATTGAGATTACACTGTGTTCTGCTCACCTTCACAGAGAAGGCAGGTCCTCTTTGTGTCCAATGCAAAAACTTGGGGATTAAGTGAGAAGAAGCTACCAACTTGAGCTACTAACTCCACATTCCCAGCAGTGCAGATGACAGAAGAGAGCAACTTGGCTACTTGAAACAGTGGCTAAAGACTTTATAGTACAGAATAGGCTAAGGCCACTGGTGTGAAACACATGTATGAGCTCATTCCTAATGTATTAGCACTGTACTGGACAGTATTCAATTATATACAGACTTAATACAGGTGTGCACACCGTACACCAGCCTCCCTATAAACCAAACACGCCCACACACAGAGCAATACAGTAGTGAAGAAAATTTCCATCTTTATCCTTTCCCTCCTATGCAATGAAATAGATCTCCAGCTCTCACTAAAGCTCATTCACAGTTCTCTCACATCTGTATTTTTCGCCTCAGTAAAATAATGATCAATGCAGAGCTCTCAAGCATTAAAAAACATCCTCTGAGCAGCAAAGTGAATTTCATGTTACATTTCTGAAAAGCAGAATAAATGAAAGGTTTAAATGTGACATACAAAAAGGAGTACTCAGCAAGCTAAGTTTTTGAGACTACAAACACATACAAAACAGGCATACATTAGGACTGGTTTTGAGTTTACATACTGGTGCGCAAAATGAACTATGTTTATCATAGCAAAACAAGAAATTTCGCTCCCCTCTTTGTGGCAATCAGCAATGGATAGATTTTGTTATTTTCCAGTATCTTTCTGCCCCCTAATCAATATGTGACATACATACATACATACTCATACTTTTGCACTTACTCCTTATAGCCATTAAATAGAGTGGAAACGCAATGTCTAGAATGACCCTTCCTAAAATCAGTATCCTGTGACCTGAATGCAAGTGTGAATTTCCAGGTAGGCAGTGTTAGCAGACACTGCTGTTTTTCTAAACACATAACCCCTGACACCACAGAGAAGTTGTTGCAGCACTCCTGCCTGGTTTCACATGCCTGGTACTTACGTGATGGTGTCAATCATATCCAGTCCCATTTCAACACAGCAATGGGCATGATCTGTTTTGGGCTGGGTCAATCCTGATACACAGTAGTAACAGTCTCCTAGGATTTTAATTCTTCTGCAATGATTTTCCTTTCATAAAAACAGAATGGGAAAAGTTTTACTGTTCATATAAATATTCCAAAATTAACAGGCTAAAATCTTCTCCAAAATGATGCAGTCATTTAGAGAATCTTTTTGTGGTCAAATGAAGTAACTGACAGTTCATGAAGTCTGTGTTCCCTGTTCTGTGTACACAACAGCTGACATAGACACATTTGTTTGTTTATTTATAAATAGACATATATACTGGACATGGGTTAACATTGCTTAAAATCATGATTTTGAACAAATAACATTGCCTTGCCCTCATGCTAGGTCTGTATGAATTCAAGATTTGCAATGAGGCTTCATTTCCATATGAACCCAAACCAAAGGACAGAAGCCAAACTACTTCTGAATATCAGGAAATGTTCACACTCTGAGAGGCTTTTGTTTCAAATTCTGTTTGTATTTAACAAATATATATATATATATTTATCTGTAAAGGTACACACATTTGTGCATTACCAATTCATAAAGCACAATTTACAATGCAGCATGATCAGTATGACAGACTTGCAGATCAGAAGCTACAGTCAGTTTGTATTGCCATCAAATTTATCTCCCATTTGCATGAAGTTTAATTTCCACAGCCAGAGAGATCTGGCTAAATCCATTTAAAAACCCCAATGATGGCATGCAATGATTGCTATATCAGTCTGAGCAGAAAATTCATTTCTAAACAGAGAGCACATAACAAAATGCCTTTAAGAAAGCAGTACTTTTAACTAAGAAAGTATGAGGAGACATGAAAAGATGTCTTTTGTAACTAGACTATGGCAACTTCTACACATTTAGACTTTGGCACAGAAAAGTAAATAACCTTGCTAAATGAGTCCAACTTACATAGCTGGAAGTATGCCAGTAAGCACCATGCAAAATTAACTGTTAAGAATATGATGGGAGGGGATTAAAAAAAAGTTTGATTCCTTCCCCAGCAGTGTTCTATATAGGCTTGACTTCAGCAACACAGAAAGTGAAAAAGAGAGGTCGTGGTGATGGAATTTAAAATTTCTGGAAAAATATTACCTAATCAGAGAATCATACTTGTTCAGTTTCTCACACAGGCACATATTCTCATCCAGTCTGCTGCCTCATAGAATTAAAGCCTTTCTGAGGTGACCACACTCTCCACGTCATTACCCACTTCCAGCTCAGAAGCAATGGTTATGCCTACGGTGATCCTTTTCTCCCTGACATGCCTCCATGTATACCAGCATTTGGGGCTTGTTATTACACTTTTCCAGCTGCAGGCATTCCCATGCTTGTCTTCGTTGTAAATCACACTGAGTATTGAACAAATACTGTGTAATGAAAATTACCTCTGTTCACGCATGGAAGAAGTTGTGCTAACACTGCTTGGGAAAATTGGTTCTTCTACTTCTTTTTATAAATTAAGCAACAAATTCAGATCTTGAATCAAAGAAGAGAGCTGTCTTTTTGGGTATGCTTAAGTAGTAAAAAAGGCTTTTCCAACAGTGATTACTTAGCATTTCTTCTGCTGTACGGCAGGATTTTAAATACACCCCTAATTATCATTGCTAATACATATTTTAATGAATACAAGAATGTTTTAGAAGGATTATCACCAAGGCCTTAAGATTATTGCCACAGCATACAGTAAAAAAATGCCTCACGAATTTTACCTAGACTTTTTTTGAGATCCTTGGCTAAATAGTATTATATAAGTAAAATAATTATTGATGCACACAAAGTAACACAGAGATCCCAAAATCTATCTTGACACAAAACAGTTCCTCTAATTCAAGTTTTTTGGACAGAAATCACTATGTTTTTTATAGAAACCACAAAGCTTTTACTAGATAGCAATAATTTAAACTGTCAAAATAAGTGCCTTTTTTTTTTTCAATTTTGAGGGAATCTTGAATCAGTAGAGGGTATTCAGTAGTTAAAGCTAAAGCCTGCTTTCCAAAATAAATCAAATTTTCGCCCACACTTTAAAATCCTATACCTTTAAAATCCTATACCTTTAAAATCCTAGGGCCCTTCACATCTTCGCATTTGATATACATGATTTGTGGCTAGGCAATGTTTATTTGACCCCTAGGAAAGGTATTCATCATAAACATTTCAGTAACCTGGGGTGAACAATACATACATGTTAATCAATCAATGATTCCTCCTATTACTGTCTACCTCCCAAATTACTCATTTCTAATGACTTGGTAACAGCCTAGTTGACAGTTTAAGAAAAAAAAACAAACAAACCAAACATAGCTTAATCCATTACCACTTTTCCAAGTCAATTTATTATTTGTGCAGGAGAAAAATAAAAGAGAAAGAAAATAATTGCAACAGTATTTTCTGGAGAGATATTCATCTTGATGGAAGACATATGGCTAAATCACCTGCTGTTTTTAAAACCACCACTCCGTTTCTTCCTCATCCTGATTTACAATAGTCAATTAATATACAGTAAACTCTAGGAAAATTATTTGTTTTCTTTTTCTTGACACATGAGGCAGATTTTCAGGAAAGAGTCACAGTGCAGATTTATAAAAGCCATCTTTTTAAGCATTGATATGCAAATTAATAAAACAAACCCCTTCCCTCTCATTTTGTTTCCTCAGCAACTTCCTAAGAAGCCCTTGACTCATCCATATTTTTCACATTTTTTGTGATGAATTCAAGTGTTATAGTTCCGAATTCTAGCTGCAATTGATAGAAGCAATGTCTGTTTAGAAACAACCTGACAATTTGGTTTTATGCACGTGATAGAAAGCACTAGAGATTGCTAGCACTGCATTAGCCAGGCAGCTTCTCCACCTGCAGTGCCTTACGGACACTTCCAAATGGATCTGCAGAAATCCCTCTAGCACAACAGTCAGTCACAGGATCTGTCAGCGTAGTGAAAACCCAGCTCAGAAAGCAGAGGATACTTCAAAGCTGCCAAGAGCTTTCTTTACACTTTCAGAGAAGCACTTTATAAAGCAGTTCATTCTATCTACCTGTTCAGTAGAAGAAGGAGGAGGACTTCTGTTTCAAACAACTCTAAGGTTTTGCTGTTGTTGCAGTTCTTTATTAAGTACGTTTTGCAGAAAGAGTGAAGTCCGTCAACTTAGAGCGAAATACTGAAAATTCAGACTATTAACTCCACATTCTTGTACTATAGAAGTCAACTGTTGTTTTGTATACTGAGTATAAAGTTATATTTTAGTAAAAAGGACAAAAATTTTCCAGTCTGCAAAAAAGTTTTGTATATATGCATGTGCAGATATATATGTGTGTGTGTATATATATATATATATATATATATATATAGACTCAAAGAAATAGCCAAGAAGCTGTCAGGCTTCTCCCAGCAAAAAAAAACATAAGCATAAACAGTCAGATGTTATCTGGAACAGAGCTATTGTACTGAATAAGTGCAAAGTCTTTTAAAGGAGGATATTTCTCAGATGTCAGACTGCAACAATCCTTGTTGTCACTGTTGGGATTGTAGCTTATTTAGTTTTTTTTAACAGGCTATCTAAGTCAGTAATTGTTATGTAAACAGATCCAAAGTCAGGATCAATTTTTCTTACTTGTAATGCTATCTGGTAGGAGAAGAGTCTCTTTAAAGCTTTTATTTATTTTAGAGATGGCAGATGCTAATGCCAGAAAAAGTTCCTGGTCTTCCTTCAGTCACTGCAACAATCTGTGTATTTCTACATATTCACGTGTCCTCATGGTATATGATACCTATCAAAGTGAGTTAAAAAGGAAGTTCAGATAAATTACAATTTTAAAAACAAAACATCAAACTCTGGCTCATAACTCCATTAACTGCAGTGGAATTGCACAAAGGATGAGGTTGACCTTGTGTGACTTGATTGCAATATATTTTATCCTTATTACATGCAACCATATCTTTGTCAGCAAACCTGCTAACAACCTGATTTGCAGGTGTGTTCTTCAGACTTTTACTGTCCTACCCTCCTGGAATCACAGTCTATGAGTAGGAGGGATTTTAATTATCCACAAATTAGAAAGACACATTTTTTTGCCATTCCTAATAAAAACTGCTTCACCTAAGGTACATAAAAAGATTCTTTACCATATCCAGTCAATTTGGATTTAGTTATGCTTTGCAGATTAAGAGAAAAGATTAACAAGGCCTATGAAAAGGTGCATAAGCAGTGATTCCAGTTTCCCCTAATTCAGATCCTACCAGTCTTACACTTCCTCAGAATAATATGGACATGAGTGATAACATTAAGTTTTAAGCTAGAAAAATGTGAATAGGATTTGGTCACTATCTACTATGCTTAGTGATTGTAAAGTTAGAGTCTTAAAGACTAAAAAATAAAGCAGAAAACCAAAACCAACACATGTTCAGGTTCAGCTATTTAAGTGTTGAGATGAAAAGGAGATTTAGTAGGCCTGTGCTTACACAGACAGCTTTACCAGCATCTTCCCCATATCTCAGACTTTAGCAATAGTGAGATCTCTGGATCTTTCCCCTGCATAGCTGTAAATTAGTACAAGAGCAGCACTGTAGCAGCAGACGAGTGGAACAAGAAGGATGAACTGGCAGCACAGGAAAAAGCTCCTGAGCTCAAAACCCCTTCATGCCTTCCCCATCCGTTCACTGCCTGAAGCTGTCTGAATCCAGGGGTGGGGGAAGTTGCGCTACTCACTGGAAAAAAAGCTATCTTCATGTTTTCTTTACAAATTAAACTGAAGACTTGGGTAAAGGGAAACCTCCTGCTAAATGCAAATCTCTGATGGCTCAGTTTTCACTTAGAGTAGAATTAATTCTGGGGGGAAGTGGTGAACTGTGAGAGCTGAAGAAGGAATATAGAGAGTTTCCTAGCTTTGCTTTCAACAGCTTCATCACTGGGGCCAGGCAGTGCCACAGAGGGGCATGGTCACCTTCCTCTGGAGAAGCTGAATGAGCCAAAAGGAAGATAAGTGGTCCCAAGGAAAGGACCCTTCAAAGAAGTACTTTTGTGGTGCTTTTTTTTCCCTTCTTTTTCTTACTTCTTGGATTATTAGTAATTTTCATTTGGATAGTCCCATTCCAACAGCTTCCTCTGAGCAGCCTGCTGTACTCAGAACTGAATTGTTTTTATCAGGTAGGCAAACGGGATCAAATTTTCAATTCATATTTAGTCACTATTGGCATTGTTTCAGGAGAACACTATACTAATTTATACCAGCTGTTCCTCTTTTCCTCAAGGACTGAAGCCATAATTCAATAATCCAAGCTAACCACGTCACAGTTACAGTCCTTTCTTTGTTATCACCGCATGAAATGACTATTGGGGGAAAAATGCAAAACACCTCTAAAACTCCCCAAAGATCGAACAGCATAATGAAATGCATTCTCTCTTTATCTCTCTTCACAAACCTAGAATTCCATTCTGCTTCCAAGGAAGTCTTGAGAGAGGACAAAATAGGACTCACCGCTACCACTGCAACTTATTTTCAATATATATATAGTGTGTGCAGCATGTTTAACATTTATAGCACTTTATGCCAAAGTGCTATTAATCTCAATAGAAAATTGGATTAGAAAGCTTTGAGTCACTCCAGAAGTTGTCATATACTACAGGTGTGTATAGAGATGCAAAAGAGACTTGCAGAAAGAACCATATTTTTTGCTACATCCTCAGAAGATGAAATGATGTATCCATTGAATTTCATTATAGTTGTTCATTAGATTGGAACAGAATCATAGAAAGTTATATTTTAGCTATCATACTGTGTAAATATATGGATACATCCATATATATGTGCATATGGGCATGTACAACATGTAGATACACAGTTCTGCAAATTTACCTAGGCCCTTGTGCATATATACGCAACATACAGAATAAGTGCAAATTTCAATATTCACTCTCTGGAGTGCTGATGTGTTAACCAAGGTGGCTCAGCCTGACAGTTAAGGGACAGACATCAGTTTTGAGCCCACCCTTTTAAAACATTTGAATACAGACCGGTAGAAGATATGTGGGTGTTGACACCTCTCCCTAGCATTACTTTCACCTTTATGTAGAAGTATAATCACTACTCCAAGAGCCTTAGGAAGGACAGAGTACAGTGTTTCCCTGTTAAGGAAACAAGGGCAAATCACTCTCCTTCAGGGACACAGAAGAAAAAGCAGTGAACTGGATGGCATTAGTTGGAAAGCTGTACAGCAATACCATACCAAGCTATTCAGTTCAGTGCAGGACAGAGATTCTTCCTAAGAGATCAGTTTACATTTTTGATATTTACACTTTTTTACTATATTTAATTTCCTTAGAAAATTAAACAAAACAAAAACTTTCCCTTTTTCCATCTCAGCTCTGTGACCATTTTGTCTGAAAAAGAGTTTTAAAGAAAAAAAAAACTAAAATAATTCCATGGAAAGGACAACCAAGTGAAAGTCTTTTAGACTGCAGCAGTATTCTCCAAAGATATAGCTAGGTACAGAAAAAGATGAAAACATGAGTTTAAACTTACACTCAAAACACTCTTTAGAGCTCTACCTTGGAACTACTTTGAAAGGATCCTCTTTCTATGACAATGAAAAGTGAGCCTACTTAGACTAACTTTTGAAAGCCAAATCTATGAAAATCATAGAATCGCTGAATCTTTAAAGATCTTTTGGTTCCAGTTGTCATGGACAGCAACACCTTCGACTAAACCAGGTTGCTCAAAGTCTCCTGCAACCTGGCCTTGAACACATCAACAGATGAGGCATCCACAGCTTCTCTGGCCAACCTGTGCCAGCATCTCACCATCCTAATCATGAAAAATTTCTTCCTTATGTACCATCTAAATGTACTCTTTCAGATTAAACCCTTTTTGGCCCTTAGTCCTACAGATCCTGATGAAGCCCTTGCTGATGTTTTCATAAGCTCCTTTTTACATATTGAAAGGCCTCAATGAAACCTCCCTGGAGCCTTCAGTTCTCCAGGCTGAATAACAACCCTCTCAGTCTTCTTTCACAGGAGAGATTTTCCAGCCTTCTTATCATTTTTTGTTACTCTCTTCTGGATGCACTCTAATAGGCCCAGGGTCTCTCTTGTGCTGGGGGCCCCAGATCTGGATGCAGAGTCTACTCACACCATCTGCAACCTTCATTAATGACAAATAATAATTTCACTTTTCATATTCCCTTTTTTTTTAGTATAACAAAAAAGATTTACCAACATGGTTTCTATGTGTAGTGTCCAAATCTATTTTAGTAACTATGTTGCATGTGGGCCACAACATGTGAGAGATTATCAAAGCCAGCTTATCAGATAAACTTTGTAGTGAAATCCTAAGTATAATGAAGTGACATGGAAATTACTGCCAGCTCAATTACACTGCAGTGTGCCAATACTGCTGATACACTTACGAAAACTGTCCAGTCCATTAGAAAATGTCACTGAAACCTCAATTACTACAAATGTATTTTACCATTTCTTCACTCAGGTTCTGAACTGTGGGTTTAAAAATCAAAACAACTATCTTAATAACCTTTTAATGGAATAAATCCTGCAAATAATAACTTTATCAACTTACATTATTTTCTGCACATCTGCTAGTCCCAGCAAAAAAAGTCTTGAGAATGAGCTAACTGCAATACTCCAGAGTTCCATTTAGCAGAGTAATAGAGACATACTTAACTGCAGTAAAAGTTAGTAAAGACTTAACAAGAAGAGTTTCCACAGAGTGGGAGAAAATAGGAAAGGAAAACAAATCTGGTTACAGTGTAGAAGGTGCCAAAAAAAAGGACTTGCTAAGCTCTGATTGAGGAAAGCGGGCCATCTCCAGATGAGCATATGTAAGCTTGTAATTTAGTAATGTGTTTGTGAAGTCATCACAAATTATCTACCATCACGGGAGCCATGTAATGCATAAACAAATGTAGAAATATTCAGGACAGCTACAAAGAGGATGACATTTTGTTTTAAACGCTTTCCCTCAATTTATTGGCAATTACATAAGCTGACCTGCAATAACCTACTGGTTCTTGGCCTAACTTTTCTGTGCATTCCCATTCTCACAATAAACTCTTTCCTTACTCCATATGGAGCATGACTTTGCAAAATTAGAATGTTAAATGTTTTTCGTCCTGGAGATTGATAACCTATTTAACAGTCATTTATGTTAATTTACTTGGAAACGAAAAAAGATTTTAGCAAGAATATTTTACATAATCATCATGACTGACATGCACATTTGTCTCCTCCCTGGCTTTTATTAAGTATCCTTTCAGATTCTGTCTTTTTATGAAGACATGTCCCAGCAGAACCAAGCCTAAAACAATACATTAAAATGCTGGAATATTAAACTCTACATTTCTGGAAATTACTAGCTTTCCAGATTCCAGAATTGCTTTTTCCTATGCTAACTGCATACTCAAAATCATTACTTTCAGTACAAATGCCCATACTTCAGGCATCTGAAGCTTACAGGAATAATCCAATACAGTCATACACAGAGAGGCAAACTCAGATTTGCAGCATACAAACTCAGGAAGATTTTGGTAATTTACCACAAGCATTCAAATTATGACAAGAACTGTGACATTGAATTAGCATACCAAGCACATTATCCTCTTACCCAAAATATATCTCAAGATAGGCAACTTCTAACTTCTGTAGTACTTGCCCATTTATATGTGTGATGTTAATTTCCTCCCTGGAAAACTGTCCCCCAGACACTTATTTTAACTTCACTCCATGCACACACCATTAGTTCCTGATTCTATAGAGTCACAGGCATGTTCATTAAGACCACGTTAATTTAAAAAAGTTTACTTCCTTAGGTCTCCCCGAGAGACCTCTCCAAATGACTGTTCAGAACTGGATTCAAGCTGATGCTGATGATCTGCCTCAGTGGGTTCCTGTGTGTGCTGACTTGCAGGGGGAATTGGGGAAACAAGTCTCCTTAAAATTAGCCTTTATAAATATCCACCCCCGCAACTGCACATGAATTTCCACAAAGGAAGATTACACAGTGTGAGTTGATACCTATGTTTTCCAGCACTAACTTACCCATCTCAGCCAGCTCACAAAACTTTCTTTGTTTTATATTTTAAAAGTGCATCAAAATTATTTTAATATAAATTAAAAGCATTCTATGGACGAAATAGAAGCAATTTCTTAGAGTGATTGCTTCTAGGAAAAGCTAGTTCAATGGTCAGCAAAGAACTGACTGCTCTTGACACAGTTAAAAAACACACAAGCTAATTAAAAATATCACTTACTGACTCTTTGCCTAAGGCTCAGAAAGAATGTTGTTTAGCTCAGTATCTTTGAGCCTGAAAATGTACAAAAAGCCACTTCGGTAACATTGAAACATGTAAAGTAAAAACTGTTAAGAACGCAATTAGGGAAGGATACTATATTAAAATAGAAATAAATTAAAATGGACTCAGTCTACAAATACTGATAAAGCCAGGAGGTATAGGTAAGTGTAAATGGAAAGAACAAGGAAGTGGTGTGTATCAGTCCACCTGACAGATGAGATGCGGCACAAACAAGTAAGAACTTCCATTCAGAATATCAAAATCCTCTTCTAGTGATATCTTTTGAAAAGCACCTAAAATTCATGTATCCTTGTCCTCATCCTTTTATTTGTGTAAATGAAAAGTTTTGGAATTCTAAGATGCAGTAACGTGGAACTTGAAAGGGAAATAAGTGAATCTGTAAACTCAAGTAATTAATTCCCCACTTAGATTAGATGCAAGAAGTAGGTGAGAAAAATCTACCACAGAAAAGAGCAGCTAAATAAAATAAAAAGTTCTCTAAAAATCAAACCTATTTCATTACAATGCAGAATGCTGAATAAATTTCTATTAAGATGACTTATTATAGGTAAAATATTTGGGGCATGTCTAAATGGTAGAACAACATAGTAGAGCTTTGATCATGACAATTCCTGAGCAGGGGCATGTGCAGCTCTATGAGACATTACTTGGGTAATAACTGCAGCCCTGAGAATCTCCCTTGTTCCCAATAAATTCCATGCCACAGCTAAAGCATGAAGAGAAAATGCAGTGAAATACACAGTGCATTAAATTAACAAGGCACCCAGCTTAAGTGTCATGTGTCCAGGAATTTCTTGGGAACATAAAACCAGCATAATGCAAATTATTACATCCCATTAAAATTTGCCGCTCTTACAAGTGAGCTGAAGAATGACAAACTGAAAGCCAGCTATAGTATCAAAAGTTGATTCCAAGGCATCTGAAGACCTCATGTGAAGATCAGTTGCTCGAAGCATTTATTGCTAATAAGTAATGCAGAATGACTACCAGCAGGCCAAAATCTGAGACAGCACAAAGCTACTCTTGTGTAGTTGGAGGAAACCAAAAAAATCAAGCTAACAGCCATAAGTAATCCTGAACAGCAGATAAAAGCCAATAGAAATCAAAGCAAAATAGTTCTTTTTATTTAAACTAGTCCTAGGCCTTGACCAACTACTTACGTTCAGGAAAGTAGCTTGCTCTTGTTATGTGCAATCCCACAGTCCAAAGGGAACTCTTGCATGGATAAACTTATCCAAAATGCTTTTATCAGGGTGCCTAAAGACCGTGACATTACAAGACTTCAGTAACCAGACATGTGAATGAATCCTGAGGCATTCATAACAACACCTCTCCATGTGAACTCTCTGATGTCTGACTAGGATGAAGTTGTGCTCCTGAGAGGATACTAATATTGACAATCATTTTAGTAGGGCTTTATATCTTTGAGACTAACGTTCCTTTCTTAAAAGTGACTGAATTTGGCCCTAGGACTCAAAAGTTATTGAGAAGACCACAAAATCCTATTAAGATTGTTTCTTTAAGAGACCAAACTGTTACAGTGAAAACAGAAATCATACCATCATTTTCAGGGACCATCTAGACAGTGTTCTTACTCATATGGTTAAGTTTTAGGTAAACCAAAAAGGAGCAGGGATTTTGACTTGACGATCCTTATGGGTTCCTTCCTTTCTATGATTTTAAGTACTGTATTCTCACCATCTCTTCTCTAGCACAGTTCAAAGACTCAGTGATTTGCAAGGTAAAATAGACTATGCAAGAAAAATGTTTAAAAAAACATCTTTTCTCTAGAGTTAAATAAAAATGAAAGGGCATGATAAAAGTACAAATCAGTTCTAGCAAGGAGTAAGATCAGGAGCTTTTTTCCCCTCTCTGTTAACAGAATGCACAAGTATGCTTTCAAAGGAATTGAGTGACAATATACTGAAGCCTAAGTTTGACTTCAGAACTCCCTTTCATGAGCTGTAACTATATTTGAAGCTATTGTGATTTTTAAAAAAAGAAGAAGCATTTCAAAGAGAGCAAGACTATTGGCAAGAAGCATAAACCAGCTTCTAAAGGTCAGAAGGACAAACTCTAGCAGAACCATACTGTCAAAAAGCAAAGACTCACTATTCCTCCAACATGTCAATATGCCAAACTGCCAAGATTCTTCATGGAGCTCCCAGCAAATATATACTGTCTTATACTTATTATGGTTCCCACAATGGTGACAAGGATCCTTTTTAAGACAGGGCAATTGCTTTAACATTGTCAGAAACTGCCCCTTCCAGTTGACATTGCTTCCCAAGAAAGAGCAGCACACACCATGCACACTCACAGATTGCACTTTAGTAGTCACAGGGAGCATACCTATCACTGTTAGGCTTTTTAAAGTCCCTGCAGTTTCCTCCTTAATCATTCTGAATATTAAAGCACAGCACAGTTTTAAAAAATCAGCCCAGTCCTCTGTTTTGACCTAACAATGAATATCTCAAAACTATTCTAATCAAGAGATCAAAATGCTTCTGAAAAAAATACACTTCTCAGCACATTTCTCTGACTTCAGGACACACAATTACAAGTCTCCCTTAATCACATCACAAGGTGCTAAGGAAAGCTTTTATGTTCTGTCCTTAATCATACCTCAATGCAGCACAATCTGAACCAGAAGTAAAACTAAATTGCAAATCTTCCTCACATACCTGAAAGAAACCATGAGATTTATTTTAAAATTTGGACACAGAATCCTTGGAGGCTGATCAGAAAAATCTAAGGCTTTTTAGCTCCTCTGCTGCCTCTGAACTGCTTCGTCCCTGACCAACAAGTGACCTCATGCCAAAAGCTGGCATCTGCCTGGTACCCTGCCTGCAGTGACACGTCCAGCTGGCAGTACAAGGCCATTGATGAGACAGCAAGCATGGTAGGGTGGCCATGTCTTCAGCTTCAGTGCCATGCCACATGGCATAGGCTTGTGCATTTCTGTGTGCACACGTGTGATCTTGTGTTATGTCACAGTACTTCCATGTTAGTGCACTGCCATGTGTTGTATGTCTATGAAGACTCCATGACAATGACAGCATTTTAAGTTTTCAAAAGCTTATTAGATGTATGATTGACATTTGAAGGATGAAATTCGGTAATGAAATTAAAATGAAATTAAAGTAAGGAGACTATTTGGACTTAAGCCATTTAAGCTCTTGCCAATGACTATTTAAATGGAAGTCCATTTTACTTCTAAGGTATCCAACTATGAAGTACTCTGGGCTGGAGACCTGTGCTCTCTATGAGACACTGTCAGTAGTTCCAGTAAGGGTACACAAAGGGTTATGAGTATATGACAAATTTATAACAAAACCCCCCATACTTCCACCGCATCTCCACTCAGCACCTACATTAATCTCCTGGTTTCCTTGGAAAAAGGGAACATAGTTTTTTTCTGCTATGATAATCCAGTTAACTACGAATAGGTCTTCCTCAATCCTGGCATCCCGTGGAGTAGATTTCTTTCTCCTTGGGGTACTTGAGAGCTGTTTATCAAGGAGATATAGATGCAAAATGTCCACATGCTTTAGATCTCTCATGTGGAAGACTGCAACAAGAAGAAGTGAGTTTGGACTGAAAAAATGTGGACATTGTTCATATTCAGGGCCTAAAGAAATATGTTCTCTAGGCCGCTGAAAAGAGCCTGAAGACAAAATAAATAAATAGTAGAGAAGCATAAATTATGTGGAAGTGATACTTCTCAGCAGTGAAGACTCTAAGGACATGGCTGGCAAACAAGATAGATTTGATGAAGTTCTGCTTTGTTCAAGGGGAAAACACATTTTCAGCATCTTGTTAAATGTAATTTGAAACAAGATGTGTGACTTTTTCTGGCACATCTATTCCTCTCATTTCTTGTCAAATGGTTCTTGTCAAATTAGGGTGCTTGGAGTTACAGGCAAAGAATAGTTCTCTCATTTTCTCTTCCTTGAGAAATTTAGCACAATATAAGTGCAGCAACCCAAACACAAGCATCAGTTATGATATGGATTCCATTTTCCTACCATAGCCTCTCTGAAAAGCTACCATCATTTCTGTGGCAAGGAGTGCTCTCTGTAAAGAATGAATTTTACTCTCTAGATTCCTATTATCACAGAAAGTAGTTTTATGTGAAACTGCCAATATTCATATTTTCCATTATTCTGGGCTTTTTTTCCCATGCAGGATAGAATGTAAATATTGAAATATTTTCTCTCTCTTATGCAAACAAAATGAATAAAGAACACTGATGGACTGCTTGGAGAGGAGAGAAAATTATATTTAAAAATAGCACTTACATTTCTTTGCTAAAGAATTAAAATAGACTGTTTTCATTCCTGAACATTAATAAAAATGAAAGCTTTAGACATTCATGACACACATGGCTAAATCAGCCTATTACTGATTTCTAACATGGGTAAATCATGTCATTTTACAGAAGGAAATGTAAGTTAAATTGAAATAAGAATGTTTTACTTACTGTAGCTAATTCATCAAATTTTCCAAAAAGCTCATTCAGCAGCTTCACCAGCTCTTGGGCAGTACACTGTGATGCCAAACTAGTGAACCCCACAATGTCTGCAAACAAAATGCTGGAAAGAAGTAAAAAGACAGAGAAATCAGTATAGAAGACATCTTCACATTCTGGTTATACTCTTATAGCAAGAATGTGACCTTAAACACAAACTCCCACAACCCCTGAAATGCTACCAATAAAGTACTAATTGGAACAAAAATGGCAAAGATTCAGACAAATGAGCATCAGTCTTGTGCTGTCAACTGTTGTAAAGAACCCTTGGGCACTTTCAATGCCTATATATCTATCTGGTGTAGATATTGCAAAGCACCTCTTTCGTAGGCTGACCAGTGAGAAATCCAGGAACACAGTGAACGATTTCCCCACTTTGCAGCTGAGACCTCCTCAGCTCGATTGGTTTCAAAGACAGTTTTGCACTGCTAGAGTCCCACAGCCAAACAGATAAACCTTTCATGAGGTTTACTAAGTACTGAAAGACAGGAGGCAATAACTTGTGTGCAGTAGCTCCGTGATGTGGTCTTACAATAGTTTCCTATGAGGAACCAGTGTCAAGCCAGTATTCTCTGTACTGTGCTGCCTGGCTCAGGCAAGTGTCCAGCTTTCATCAGTGTTAGCAAGGTTTTAAAGTCCAACAGTTTAATCTGCTTTAACAATCCCTACCCATCAGTGCTGATCAAGGGAGATAGTTGAAAGAAGCATAGGTACTACTGTAATTGAGAGAATAAAAATTCTTGTGTAATTCCAGAAGCTGGAGAGAATATAGTGCCATGATCCTTTCAATTTTATAGATTCCTCCTTCTGTTGGCAGAGGTGCAATGCCAGCTGCAGGAACACACTGCACTTATCTCCAACACCCAAACTAGAAATGTCAAACAATTTATGCAAATGGTAATTAACAGTCCCATGATACTTGACCTAGGTATACACTTGACATAGTGTAAAATTTAGCTTACAAACTCTTAAGTTGAATTAAGCATTATGTACTCCCCTTCACCTCAACAAACCTTTACTTTTTAAACTAAATAGTCAATACTAGAAAAGCAGGACTGGTAAGTCTACTTTTTCTGTTCTCCATACCCAAGTCTCAACTCTCCTAGTAAATTACACAAAGGGCACTCCTCACTCAGACCCTTCATCTATAATTTCATTTAACCCAGTTCTTAAAATCCCTTGTCCACCACAGTAGATAAGGTAAAATATAGCACAAAAACCAACTCATCTGAAGTTCAACAGCTTTGGTCTGCAAAAAAAGCATCTATGTTGTCATGTTAATCTTTGAGGCAGCATGCTCTACTCCTTGGAGCATGCAGTATGAGAACATTGCTCAAGATGGTCCCAGCTCAAGGAAAAAAATAGCTATTCCATTTCTATGCTGTTTATATACAACAAAAAGGCTTCTTAATATAAAACATTCAGCATTTAGTTAATTTTACTGGTTCATGTCTCTGTTATGAAAGTCGAGCAGTCAAATAATGGGTAAAGTTCAATAACACCAGCAAAGTGTTTGGCATATTTGCCCAAGAAGATCAACTTATTCTGTTAAACCTGGATTGACATCCTTTGTTGTTTTGACAGCCCTAGCTTGGTCTTTCTGGAAATTCACAAGTTAATATCAAACAATACTCCTAAATTCCTTGAAGATTTTCAAAAGAACTTAAATGTGCATCAATGTCTTTCATACAGTTTGCTTTATGGCCCTTTTTCTTTATGACCTAAATTAACATCAAAATTCATACAGTTGAAAAAGACACAGAGGACAAAACAGCAACTACAATAGTTGCAATCCAATATGTCATGTAATTTCCTGATTTTAATTCAATACTATCAGTACTGAAGGGGGAGCACAGGTGCTACTTTATAATAATAGTTTCCACTAGCTTGTCTACCATTTTACACCTTATCTATCCTACATATTTTACATTTTGATATTATTTTTCTATTTCCATTTTAGATATGGCAGTCCACTTTTCCCCCCTCTGTCTAGCCACTTATACAGTAACAGTAATATTTCTGGCAGCACCAACAATGTCCATTTGCAAAAAAAACCCTATGGGGGGGAAGGGGATTAGGCCTTTAAGGTAATAACAATGTTATCTGTTTACCAAGGTCTTTAACAATGAGGAACATCTATGTACACGCAAACCAGAAATGTTCTGTTTGTGGAGACTATATTAACAATGTCTTAAAAACTAACAGAGCAACCATTACAATGCCGACATGTACACTTACATCAAAACCCCTCAATTAGTTAAGCACAGGGCACAGGAAACAGATTCATGCATTCATTTAAAAGGAAAGTTATTTTATATATGACTACCACAGTAAGTCAGTATGGGATCCTTGCTAATCCTTTAAACATTTAAAAAATACTTAGTACTCAGCATTTGAATCAGAACACTGGTAATTATCCAAAAATGTGAAATCCATAAAACTACCCACAATATTTAACTGAACATGCAATCAAAAATCTTGCTAAAATATGTAATTATCATATGCTGAGACACAGTTGTTCAGTTATACTTGTGAACTATTTAATGCTGTAATTAACTACAGGTAGACATTTTTAAGGTGATGGAATAGGTTAGGTAATATGACTACTGTTCCAATTTATCAGCTTAATAATGGTTTTTAAAATTAAACTTTTTTTTTTACAAATTTCCTAACTTTTAATACAACTTTTTTAAAATATGCAAAATATAACTTCCATATCTGGACACAGCACAGACAGGGAAATGCTGTGAGTGGAAGATATGCCTTTATTTAACAGAAAATCTGTTCATTTCTACCACCATGAAGTGTTACAACTGCAGCAGCTGCTGCATTTCCTTTGAAGGCAGGCGGAAATACAAACTACCAAACCTGGTTTTGCAGGAGGGATGGGAGGAAACAGCCAGCTGAGGAGCAGGGGTTTTGCATACCCAAAGTGCAGCTGCAGACTAGAGCCTGCTGCTTCCCTGGTCTGTTCTCAGGGGTGGCACTCCTGAGGAGGGTGACCCCCTCTAAGACCTCACATCTCAAGCTACCAGCTCACCAAAGGAGTTTCCCTTTCAAAATACACAAGGCTCAAAAAACTCACCTGCTGAGGCTAGAAGAGCCCTAGATTTTTTGTTTGATTGTTTGTTTGTTTGTTTTTTAATACCTTAAGAGTGTACAAAGAAGAAAAAGCTGCACGCATTTTCTCAGAGGGTACCTTTACTGGCAAACTTTAGAAAACAGGAGAATTTGGCCGATGTTTAAAGGGTAACATTCAATCAAAATAAAGCATTTCACAAAGCACTGACTTAGCACATGCTAACCCATACAACTTAAGCAAATCAAGCCCATCCAGTCCCAAGTAACCCAAAATATTAAGAAAGGAGATTAAGTGAAGAGGAAGTAAAGAAAGGGCAAGTAAAAGAAAATTACAGCTACCACCAGATTCCTGTCAGAATCCAGCTTCCACCCATCGAGGTGGCAGGGTTTGAACAAACTCAGAGAGCACATGCTGCTGCTTTTATTTGCTTTGGCTCCACTGTGGCCACACGCCCTGCCCCCAGGTGGAACTCCCGGTATGCCAGCCAACCCTGGGCTGTGTCAGGGGCTCCAAGGTGTGCTGTGGGCAGGGCTCCTGGTGCCCAGTGATGGACAGCTGCTCTGGTACTGCTCCAGGAAACTCACAGGGGCTGGCACACAGGATAGGACATCACCTCACCTCTATGAAATTTGAATTGCCCTTTCCCACCCCCACAAACACACATACTTGAGCTGGTCTGAGGCAATAATTAATACAATAATCCATCGTCTCACACTCCCTCTCACACACACAGAGCTCTGATATTCTAAAATATAGCATTGAAACTCAATAGCTGGTTCATTTTATTTTAGCTGATGAATATTGTCTCTTGCACTTCTTCACTTATTTGTGTCCATCTGTTGCCTCTTCTCTTGCTGCCTGGACTACCTGTATTGTGGGGCAGCAGCAACCCTTACTCTTTATTGTACAACATCTAAAAGATCTAAAAGCTGTGATGTGGAGTCAAATCACCCATCTGATGCAATAAACCTTTTTTTCCTCTCTTATGTTCTGCTCAGGTTTTTGCAACATAAAGGACACAGAAAGCCTTTGTCAGGAGGTGGCAAAATCAGCCACAGGGAACGAGAACAGAAAAGAAACTCGACTTCTTGCTATGGCCATGAAATTCAAAATGGCACTAAAGAAATTATAAGAAAGATCATGCCAGAATTCCAGTGATATATCTGAAGTGTTTCCAGAGCCAAACCATATTTTCAAATATATTCAAATATTTTCACTTTAAGTCCCCACATTGGCACTGAAATTCCCTTTTATTTGATTTGGATATATTATTCACACAACAATACTAAGAGCCTTAAATTTAGGCCATGTCTAATATCCTTAGAAAAGTTAAGACAAAGCAACTACAGGAGTGACATCAGTGTTAAAGCACATTAATCACTCCTGCAGATGCACTCATCCAAGAGCAAAGTAGCCTTGCTTCACAGTAAGTTAATCAGCAATTGCCATGGAGGTTCATATCTTCAGAGAGGATTAAACTAGAGTATACTAGGGCTACCTTCTTTATGCATGAAAGATTCCTCGTAATGGTATGGTACACAAAGGGATTGCCAAATAATTTTATTTAAAAAAAAAAGTAAATGTTAGCATCTATAGAAACAAGAAGTGAGAAGCTACCAATTAACAGTTTTTTTTCTCTTAATGACCATTCAGGGATATGTCTCTCCCTGCTTTAATTCCACAGAATCAAACAATTTCATTCTACAGAATTAACAATGTCGTTGGGGCACTCTGGTGAAAAACCAAAAAACCCTAATCTCAATTAAACTGCACCTAACAAAAAATGAAGATAAATGAAAGTGGAAAGTGAAAACAAAGGACAAGGGTTTCTTTTGTTTGCTCAACAGCACGGTTTGCACATGATTCAAGCACTGCTCTTCACTACAAGCAATGTGAATATGTTGGTTAGGAAGGCTAAGTAGGTATTACAGTGCTGAGCCAGGTGGTGTTGCTTTGCCCAGGGGCTCAGCAATGCTCTTATTCCTCCATCCCACAACTAAACAAGGGGAACACAAGGTGGTAACATTGTCTTTGTCTGTGTTCTATGCCAAGATCTCTGCAAGCTCATGCTCTTTGAAATATTCCACATTTGTCCCGTAGTTTTGAGTCACAGAATCTCATGGAATCACAGAATGTTGTAATGGACCTTAAAGATCATCTAGTCTCAACCTTCCCTGCCATCATCAGGGACACCTCCCACTAGACTCAGTTGCTCAAGGCTTTATCCAACCTAGCTTTGAACACTGCCAGGGCTGGGGCATGCACAACTTCCCTGGGCAACGTCTTCCAGTCCCTCACCACTCTCACAGTAGAAATTTCTTCCTAATATCTAAATTAATTTTCTCCTCTTTCAATTTGTAACCTACTGATCTTTGTCCTATCACTACAATTCCTGATGAAGAGTCCCTTCTTGGCTTCCCAGTAGACTCCCTTCAGATATTCGAAGGCTGTTATGAGATCTCCACACAACCTTCTCTTATCCAGGCTGAACAGCCTCAGCTTTCTCAGCCTGTCTTCCTAGGGTAAGTGCTCCAGCCCTCTTATTAACTTTACAGTCCTCTGTACTTGCTCCAACAGTTCCGCATCCTTCTTATGTTGGGGACACCAGAACAGCTCACAGTATTCCAGGTAGGGTCTCATCAGAGCAGAGTAGAGGAGGAAGATCACCTCCTTCAACCTGCTGGAGATGCTCCTTTGCATGCAGCCCAGGATTTGGTTTGGCTTTCTGAGCTGTGAGCACACACTACCAGCTCACATCGAGTTTTTCATCAACCACCACCCCCAAGTCTTTCTCAGTCACTTCTCCACCCAATCTGTAGGTGTGCCTGGGATTACCCTGACCCAGGTGTAGGACCTTGCACTGTGCTCTGTTGAACTTCATGAGGTTTGTATTGGCCAACCTCTCAAGCCTGTCAAGGTCCCTGTGGATGGCATCCCTTCCCTCCAGCATGTCAACTGCACCACACAGCTTGGTGTGGTCATCAAATTTGCTGAGGGTGACTCGATCCCACTGTCCATGTCACCGACAAAGATGTTGAACAGTGTTGGCCCCAGTACTGACCCCTGAGGGACACTACTTGTCACTGGTCTCTGCGTGGACAGTGAGCCATTGGTCACAACTATCTGTGTGCAGCCATCCAGCCAGTTCTTCATCCAGTGAGTAGTCCATCCATCAAAACCACATCTCTCTAATCTGGAGACAAGGATGCCGTGCAGAACAGTGCCAAATGCTTTGCGTAAGTCCAGGCAGACAATGTCAGTTGCTCTGTCCCATCCACTAGTGCTGAATCCCCATCAGAGGTGGTCAAAAAACTTGTCAGGCATGGCATGACTTCCCCTTTGTAAAGCCATGTTGGCTGTTACCAATCACCTGTTTGTTTTCCATGTGCCTTAGCATAGTTTCCAGAAGAATCTGCTCCACGGTCTTCCCAGGCAGAGAGGTGTCTGTGGAGCTCCAGGTCTTTGGTTTTCCCCTTTTTAAAAATGAGGGCTATATTTCCCTTTTTCCAGTCATCAAGGACTTTACTCAATTGCCACAATTTTTCAAAAATGATGGATAATGGCTTAGCAACTTTGTCTGCCAGCTCCCTCAGGACCTGCAGATGAATCTCATTGGGTCCCATGGACTTGTGCACATTAGGACTCCTTAGACAGACTCAAAGCTGATCCTCTCCTACATTGGGCTTAGGGTCTTCCTTCACCCAGTCCCCTCATTTTCTTCCTTGACTTGGATGGCATGGCTGGAACATGTGCCATTGAGGACTGAGGCATAGAATAGTTGAGAACCTCAGCTTACTCTTTGTCCAGGGTAGTCAGGTCTCCCATTTCCTTCTCGAGAGGACCCACATTATCCTTAGTCTTTCTTTTACTTACGACATCCCTATAATAGTCCTTCCTGTTATCCTTTAAATGCCTGTCCAGACTCAGTTCTAAGTGGTCCTTGGTTTCCCTAATCTTCTCCCTAGCTTCCCATACAGTTCCCCTGTATTCCTCTCAGGGCACCTGTCCTCATTTCCACTCCTCCCTGTTGGTGAGCACAAGGGGAAAGGGGCCTTCCCATTTGGCACCTCTTCTTATGTAAGGAAGTTGTCATTGACACATTTGAGGAACTTCCACGATTGCTTATGTCCTGTTGTATCATCCCTCCAATAGATATTGAGGTGGTTGAAATCCACCATGAGGACCAGGGCTTGAGAGCATGAGGCTGCTCCTATCTGCATATAGAAGGCTTCATCCACACCATCCTCCTGATCGCATGGCCTATAGCAGATCCCCACTATAACATTCCCTGCTCCTGTCCTCCCCTTAGTTTTTACCCACAAGCTCTTGACTGGTTCCTCATCCTTCCTTAGGCAGACTTCCATACTCTCCAGCTAGTCATTGACATAGATGGCTACATCTCATTCTCATCCCCCAGGTATTTCCTAAAGAGCCCAAACCCCTCCATTCCAGTTTTCTAGTCATAGGAGCCATCCTAACATGTCTCTATCATGTTAATGGTATGACGTTCAGACAGATGTGAGCACATAGTTAGTTCCTCTTGCTTGTTTCCCATACTATGTGTGTTTGTGTACAGGCATCTGAGCCAGGCCCTGGATAAAGCTGACTTGCTGGCTGGAGTATCTGGAGTGCCTTTGCACTGATCTGGGCATCCATTACAGGGGTTGGCATCTGATTGTCAGGACTGGGATGGATAGCTGCCCTACTCTAGCAAATCTAGTTTAAAGGCCCCTTACCTAGTCTGGCAAGTCCCCAGCCAAAGATAGTTTTTCCCTTCTTTGTCAGATGGACTCCATCAACCCCCAGTAATCCAAGCTTGGCAAAGTGAGTCCTATGGTCTGAGTAGCCAAAACCCTGACTTACCAATCATATCAGAATTTTATCAGTAAGTTCACAGGATCAGAAAGTTTGGCTAATCTAGTAAAAACTTAAATCACTTTGGCTTTTAGACAGACAAGTTATTGTAAGATTCCAGTCCAAAAGCCTCATGCTTTGAGTATTACTTTTATATTTAAGACTACAAGAGTTTGCCCACTGAACTTTTGCAGAGCCTTTGGGTTTTAATACTTTGCAACAGTCTAAAGACAACTCCACATGTTTTCCCAAGAGACAGTTTCAATTTTAAGAGGAAATAAAGGTTTTGGCAAAAGTTTAAAACGGATAACAAACAACAAAGTTAGAGCATTCCACAAAGCACCAACCCAGCACATGCCAACCCACAAAACTTAGCAGAATCCAGCCCACTGGTTCTGAGTTACCTGAAATATTCAGTAAAGAATAAAGAAAGAGAGATTAAATGAGTAGAGAAAGAATGAGATTAAGAGAAGAAACAGGAGTAAATATCTACCACCAAAGAATCCTCTGACAGTCCGGCTCGTCAGGGTAGATGGCAAGTCCCAAGAGGAAAAGCAAGATGAAGCCCCTGTGGTCCTGTATTTATGTGCTTTTGCCACTGCTGTCACTCCCCCCAGGGGGAACATGTGACCACTCCATGACTCCCACGTGCCAGTCTGAGGCTCCAAGGGGTGTGGTGTGGGCGGGGTCCCAGGATGACCTTTTGGATTCACAGCTACTCTGAGTTCCCTGTGAGTCCTGAGTCTGCAGGTCTGGCCCTTTCCCTTGCACATACACACGCAAGTTGGTTCTGACCCAATAATTGAAATCCTAATAACTGATCCAGTGTCTCACAGTTATTAGCATCATAATTTGCAACAGCATGCCAATATTCTATTTATATCCTGGGTGGGGGGGATAATCAATTAGAGGAACCTTGACAGGGTAGAAAGGTGGGCCTGTGTGAACCCCATGAAGTTCAACAAGGTCGTGTGCACCTGGGTTAGGGCAATCCCAAACATGGATACAGGTAGAGGGATTATTAAATTGAGATCTGCACTGTGAAGGAAGGCTTGGGGGTACTGGCAGAGGAAATATTGCATGAGTCAGACCTGTGTGCTTGCAGCCCAAAAAGCCAGACGTATCCTAATACACATACAAGGAAGTGTGCCCAGCAGGTGGAGGGAGGTGATTCTGCACCTCTCAAGAGAGCCCACCTGGAGTACTGTGTCCAGATCTGGGGTTCTCAGTACAGGAAAGACATGGACCTGTTAAGAATGTTGTGGATGTTCAGCCTGGAGAAGAGAAGGCTGTAGGGAGACCTTATAGCACCTTTCAGTGCCTACAAGGGATGTAATGAGAGAGCTGGAGAGGGACTTTTTACCAGGGTCTGTACCAATAGGACAAAGGGGAATAGTTTAAAACTAAAACAGGGTAGATTTAGGTTAGATGCAAGGAAGAAATTCTTTACTCTGAGGGTGGAACAGGTTTCCCAGAGAAGCTGTGGATACCCCATCTTTGGAAATATTCAAGCTCAGGCTGGTCAGGGTTTTGAGCAATCTCATGTAGTGAAAGATGAACCTGACCCTGCCATGGGCACTGGACTAGATGATCTTTAATGTTTCCTTCCAAACCAAATCATTCTGTGATTCCATTATTCTAATTTTTAATGGAGCTTTCCTAAGGAGTAGTTGGAGTATTCGGTCTGGTGTGCCAACCACTATTTCTAACTGCTTCTGGTATAAAAATTCTGAACAAAAGTAAAGCAGCACTGCAGTGAGCAGGTTCAGAAAAGAAAACATTATAAGTAGCCATTTCTCTCCTCTTTCACAAACAAAGAGCCAAGCTGGTTCAGCACAGGCATATGAGTTACATACATCATCTCATACTCCTTGACAATTTGGAGCCTTTCTGTGTTGGCAATCCCAGAGTCATTGCTCCAGGACCTTCTGTATTCCTGTTTACTCCTTCCAGGATCCCTGCAGGCAGGCATAGTCAGCACCTGGCTGGTGACTGCAGCCCTCCTGCAGCATGATGGGAGGCAGCTGCACCTGCTAGAACCAAGCACGGAAAGCCTGGGGCTTGGTTTAAGTGATTTAAGATGCTTCCCAACTGTGAGTGTATTGACAGAGCAACCCTTTTCTATGTTGCTCTATGGGGCATTCAGAAGCAGAAATCCTGCCAAGCCACACAAGAGATTTGAGAGCTTGTAGGTGGCAAATGTTCGCTTTTAGCAGCACTCATTCATGTGTTTTGTGCACTTGAATAGTCCTGCTATTTTCAATGGAGCCACTTGTCTAAACAAGCAGTCCACAAAATAAGGAGGGCTTGTGTGCCCTATTTTTAATTTCCATTTGGGTCATTTGTTTAATTAGAGTACAACTTCTAGTAAAAATTGAATTTTAATGGTGCACACTGCATCAGAAAGGAACCTGTAGGACTTTTTTTTTTTCCTGAAAGGTCAAACATAAGGAAAGCTTATTAATAATTTTATCTATGACTTATTGAAATGTTTAAGAAAAACATGCTCACAAAAATTAAAGAGGGCTGATAAAACTAAACATAAAGGGCAGGCTTGCTTTTACGTGACAATCATTTATGAAAACTAATTCACTGTGAAGTCTTATAATCTCAGAAAGACTATATACAAAAGTCTGTTCATAGACATCATGATCACAGCTTTTTAAAACATTGAAATGGGTAAGTTAAATTCAAAAAATTATTTAAGTTCTGATGGTTTCTAAAAGACAGAACAGACCAGAAATATTTGCATATATACAGCTGCAGATTGTGTTCTGGGTTCAGACTGGGTCACAAGAACCTCAAAAATGCCACAAGGAATCTTTTTATTGATAGCTTTGAATCAGGCAGTGTGTTTCCTGAAATTAATATATCTTCTTACAAAGCATCCAGTTCTATTTTATACTTGTAAAAATGAGGCTAAATTAAACTGCTGTACCAGTGGCTCAAGAAATTATTAGCCATTCAATGTTCACTTTCTTTTTATTTGAACATTGAGTTACAGAGTAAAGCAAGAAGTTGTCTGTTAATATACCAAGTGAGCTATACCCTTATCCATCCATGTGTTGAAACAGTTTCATGAATAACTAATGGAGTGGGAAAAGTCCACTCTAAAAGAAACAACAAAATCTGTTGAGGTCTCCATAGAGGGCATATATTTGAGTGGAAATTCAACTTGAACTTTTCTTAATTAAATTACAGTTGCATGGAGAGATTTAGTCAGGACCAGTGAGTATTTACAGTAGCCACTGTACCTACATATGTGATCTGCAAATTCCTCAGCCCTGTAGAAATAAGGAAACAAAGAATAAGAGAAGGAAATATTATTCTTTCATTACTCAACTGAGTCTTAGAAAAGAGCTGTCTCTTTCATGTTACAAACCATACTCGAGTGCCACAAAAGAGCTGGTCTGTTGGGTAGTTATACGTAACTTGACATCTGGTTTCCTGCATAATTCATAGTGTCCTTGGATGGGATTACCCCAGTAAAATAACACCTGTACTGTGTTGAAATGGCTCCTGGACTGTATATGGACTATTTCCTTCTGATAAGCCACAGATTTTTTTAGTTGTGATTATTTTACTTTCCTGATGGTTGAATTTAGTGTCCTCATCGAATTAATGCTATAACAATATTGGATGTATATTTGCACATCTTGCTTTACCTGTTGTATTTGCATTAAATTGTTTGCCTCCATTTAAAACACAGGCATTTATTTCTTACTGCAAAGCAATTCTGTTCAAAACTTTCACAAGACAGCAGATGTACTACAGATCTGGGAAGACCCCATCAAAGCATAGCACAACACTGAGGGCTCTGCCTTCCACTTGGAGAGGCGTCTTCACTCCCTTCCAGAGGCACAGTGAGTTGCAGGCAGTCATTCAACAACTATTTGGGTAGTTAGTAAAATATTCATCAACTAATTGATAAGCCAGGGCTGTTGCCATGGTTATATGAAACCTGCCAGTACTTTTTTCCAGCCCACCATTCACTTCTTAGAGAGTTCGATGTGTCTTCACTGTAACATATCTGCCTGTGTTTTAATGTGAGAAGGTAAAGAAGGTACCTGTATGAATAACTTACTTTTCACATGCAAGATCTAGTGATTAAATACACTTTGGTGTTTGTGGTGTTTTTTTTTCTTTTTTTTTTCCTTCAGGCAGCTATTTAGAAGACTTAAACCCATGCTTTTGTTACTTATGGGGGTATTTTATTTATTCATTAATTCACTCACTTATGCAATTATTTATTGATTGATTTATTTATGGGGAGGGGTTATTGCTTTGCATTTTTTAACAGAGAAGAATTGGAAAAATCAGGTAGTTTACTCAATGAATGCCTACCTGCTTCAGGCTATCCTTTCCGAAGGATAATGCTCTGACACTTCCAGATATTTTCTGGGAGAAAAAGAAACCATTGCAATAGGAAAAGTAAAAGTGCAGCTCATTTTCTATTTTCCATTGTGTAGCTTTGTGATTAAAAATTCCTGTAATTTATAGAATTATAGAAGGTCTTTTTGTAGGTTTGTTTTAGTAGTAGTGCTTTACAGAATGCTTGATGTGAAGAGGACAAGTCATGAGAATATAAGACTGGTCTGTGAGGTTTTCCTGGGATAGCACTGAACTGCCACTGCCCAGAGGGAAAAAAAAGTTGTTTTCATCTCCTTAAAAGAGTAAAGCACACTTTTATTGTTGGCACTGACCTCCAGCAGCACTTCCCAGAGGGATACTGTAGTGCTGTTCTCCACATTGTTGTCACTTGCTGGGAGTTCCCCTGCATCCTTCACATCTGCACAGTCACAAAACTTCTGGGCTGAAACTCCGGCCTACTGGGACCTGCTACTCACAGCTTGCTGGGTATTTACTGCACACTATTTCACCCCATTTTTTTTTTTTTATGATACTGTGGTTTCTTTACTGAAATAAAAGGCACTATACTTCCCATAGTACAGATGGTGAAGGGAGGTCTATTTTCAGTTCTCTTCCCTGAGGATCTTACCTTTGACATTCAAATGATACCATTTTACTTTGCCTCCAAGTACTTTCTTAACATCAGAGTATGAATTCACGTCTCCAGAGAGGATATTCAGATTACAAAATTTTTATAAACTCCCCATTGAAGCATGAATAACTCACAGAGGCTTTAGTGGTTATGTGAAAAAACAAGTCATGTAGGTAGAAAAAGAGTACTCCTGAGGTTACATGTTGAAAAGATCTCAGCACAAGGAAGGACTCAAGTGTTATAACCAATCAGTCAAGCTGCAATGCAGTGCTACATAAGAGGGCCACTCACACTGTAATGACCTTTGACCCATGCAAGATATAAATATACTAATCATGATATAATTATCACTGGCTTGCCTTGACCCTGAATATAAGTGCAACCAGCAGTATGCATATATTTCATAGCGCTGTGATGGCATAGCTAAACAAAATTTTTGTAACTGATAAGGAATGTGATCACCAAAGTTCCAAAATAGAAGACACCCAAGCACGAAACCCTGGTATACATGAGACTTGATTAGCACAAGTGACTGCAAATAGAAAGGCAGGACATCATTCAAATATAGAAAATTGGTGAAAAAAGGAAGAAAAAATACAAATGGCATTGGTGGGGGTGTAGCAGCATAGAAGCATGAGGCATAAACAAGGAAAAGTAGAGGAGGAAGACAGCCAACTTAGTTCTGAATGTATCCTTCAGGAGCTCTCAAATCTGACTTTGGCAACCGAGAACCATCAAAGACTGTAAACAACATTGTTAACTTTGCAGCATCATCTCTGGGGTACTGTACATTTAGAACCAACTTTAAACCTGATTGTTAAGAACCAAGAGTTTTGTATGCAGTGATGAGATCAAGATTTAACCTTTTGCATGAAGTGAGCTACTCATGAGTAAATTTTAATTCAGTAATGTTTAATTTTACAGTACAAAACTGAACCAATTTTTCAGACTTCTGAACTCTCTCATCACAGCCATCTCTGACTCCCTCACTGACAGAAATGCTTTTAAAAGTGGTCCTTGCAAATATTAAAGCCAGCTTGATGGGAGATGGACTGAACCTCGAGAGAAGGAACTTATCAGTGGATGAGGAGAAGGTGCCAAAAGAGTTTATTTCTTTGACACATGACTACACGGTGCAAATAAAGGCAGATCTGTGACATCACTTACTCAGCCTGCACCTTGCTCAGTGCAAGGGTGGCTCCAATTGAAATTCTTTGACACTTTGATATGGAAGCAAGGCACTTGGAGGCAGTATGAAAAAATACAGATAAAGCCTTTAACAACTTTGTTTCAGGGAGCAAAGAAGAATAGCAAATGAGAATGCATTTTAAGAACAAGCAGTACAAATGAGAGCACTTGCACAATACTCTTATACTGAATAAGAGCAAGAAATAGGACTGATCTTCCTCAGTAACCTCTGAGGAGGAATGCTCATATGATGTGGACAGATACACATTCTTTTAAGTTCACATCACAATTTCTTTCTGTGTTTCCATGCTATTACCCAGAAAAATCCATTGTAATAGAAGTAATTAATCTTATTATAGAAAATATAAATGTGTAAAAGCTATTATGCAAAATAAGTACTCCTATTCACCCAGATCATAATACAATACAGAAACAATGACTACTCATTTGGAAAAAGTTGTGTGTCTCCCAGCACTACTATTCTAAGACATTTATTGATTCACAATTATCTCCTGAGAAAACTAGTAAGTCTTCCTAGTGCACCCATTCTCCCAAGTGATATAAATGATAAATCTTCACTGTACTGCTTGGGTTTTTTTCTCTGAAATCTGACTGCAATTGTATGGCACTGTCCCTGTACTGAATATTCTCTTCTCCAGTTTATTTCATGGACTGCATCAATCCTACCTAACATTGTCATGCCTTTGAATGTAAATCTTGTGGAAAATCCTTTCAGGAGGCTTCAGGAAATCTTCCTTCATTTCCATTGCAACATTCCTTGGCAAAAGACTCATCAAGAGACGTTCCTAAAAGAAAATGTAAACAACATTAGTTTTTTTGGTACAGTGTGTGACCATTCCTCAAAAGTTTTAAACTATTAAACTAGACAATCTTTTCCTAATCTAGTCTGCTTCCTTAAAGTTTCTGCTGTGTAAATAACATGAACCATGTCTCTGTGTGGATATCTTTTGTTAAGTCTTCCGCACTTAAAAAAAAAAAAAATCAAATCACAAAAGCTATACAGAAAGAGGCAGCTTCAAGAGCAGATAATTGTCCTTAATTTTCATTAACATTACAGTGCTAATAATAACAACTTACTTTATTGTTAGTAGCATTTATCTCTCTGAGAAAGATTTCCCAGGATCATTTACTATCCTTTCGAGTGTCCTACTTCTTCCTGGATCTAATGAGAGTGTTACATTACAAGAACTATGACAGCTGGTTATTAAGTAGTGAGAGTGGATGATGGATTTATCCACTGTCTAATTCAGCAGAACAGTAATAGAGGTACAGTTTTAGTGGCATCTTATCCAGTGTGGCAATGCCTGTTTCCGCCAGCTCAGTAATGAAATGCATCAGTATAAAACCCTAGTTAAATACGCGTCTTCTTGTTATATTCACAGAGAAGTTCTTAACATGAGTCACTGACCTGCATAAAAAGGACTGTTTTGGATCTTGTCAGTGTTGACTACAAAGGCCCATGTAGTTTTTCCACGTATTCTGGCCCATTCACAGGCACCAACTGGCAAATCTGCACCTGGTGTTCTTAGGTGCTGCAAGGCGTCCTTAGATACCTATGGAAGTTTTGTTTTCATGCAGAAAATGCTTACTATTTAAAATGCAGTTCCAGAGTTGGCCATGAGACCTGTTACTTTCTGCCAAGAAAGTCATTCGGTCTGAATGAATTCACAACAACCACATTCAATGTGATTGAGGAGTACCAGGTTTCAAACAACAAGGCAAAAGGCTGGAGCAAAGGTGGTGCACCCTTGGTGGAAGAAGATTAGGCCAGGAAATAATTAAGTAAACTGGATAGAAGTAAGTCCATGACCCCTGACAGGATGCTCCTGCAAGCACTGAGTGACTGGCAGATGTCACTCTAAGGCCACTCTTGATAATCAAACATGGAATTGGGAGATGCACCTGAAGACCGGAAGACAGAAAATATCACTTCTATATTCAAGAAGGACAATAAGGAGGACCCAGGCAACTTCAGGCCAGTCAGTATCACCTTGGGCCCTGGAAAACTTATAAAGCATCTCATCCTGGAGGCCAGGGTGGTAGGACCAGATGACTTCCAGGATTCACTCAACTATTCTGTGATTCTGTTATCTGACATCTGTAAAGGCAGCTGTGAGACATCAGAGAAGTGCTTATTTTGGCCCTACATCCTCCTTTTATATACATGATATTAAATAAGAACCAACAATTAACACTGTGAAGAGAGTATCTGCACAGACAAGTGCTTTGTGTTGCTCACATGCACATATTCACCAGTCAATACAATCAAATAATACTCAAAATTTCTAAATTTACTGTTTCTTCTGGAAGAAACACATTAAATACTTATTTCATTAAGGAATAAGTGAAATTTTGCAGAACTGCCCTGGTACATACTTTAGACTAAAGTTCCCTCATATGTTTGTGACAGTCACATTGTCTTGAGGCTATGATCACTAAGTCTATTTCCTACTGTTCTTATATGCATACTAAAAATATTGCAAAGCATATGATGAAATTAAATATTTAACACTTTATGCTTATAGCAATTTCCAGCTAACCTAAGTGTCTCACATTTTAATAGAAGATGTTTATTTACTATAGATTTTTATGTTAATTTAATTAAGTCTGCTTATACGTCTGCAACAGAATTGTATTTTGGTAACCCAAAATTTGGGTTAAAATCCAAACCAAATATTTTGTCAGCAGGGGATCCTGTGAAGCTCTGTTGCCAGCTACTTATGTCTTATAGTTGATTTACAGTTTTAAGTGAAATATACTGGGGTTTTAAAATGAGCTGACCATGCATCAGACAATAGATAATCCATACCAGAGAGAAGTTTGGACTGATGGTTAAATACTCTGGTGTTTAAAGTGGCATAAAATCGAAATGGTGCTGGAATTTCATAAGTATTCTTGTGGATATGACATTTACAGTGTCTGATAAGGACTAAATATTCTCCGTATCTTCTACTTCATTGAGCATATTAAACAAGATCTTTGCCAGTTAAATTTCAAAACTGTTATGAAGAATGGGTTTTCAGCTTCTGTTTCCTAGAAAGTCAGACTTAATCAGACAGACAAACAAATAAAAACTACACCCACAGACTCTGACAGAGGTCAAGGTTGACTGAATAGCTCTTCTATGGCCTGAAACACAATTACAATATTAGATGTGAATAAAAAGCTCACAGATAACTTCTGCGGTGCATGGCAAATAGCACGGAATCCAGGGAAGCTGTAAGAATCATTACTGTGAAGGCAGAATTGGAGAGTTACAGAATGCAGCACTTGACAACATTGAAACGTACAGATGTCAGATGTATTAAGGGAGGCTGCAAAAGTGATGATTCCTATACACGTTAGCTTGACAATTACAAGACCTGAAGCGAGCATATGAAAGCGCGTTTTCAAATTGAGGTGGCTTGCTTTTTTTGTGAGAGATGAGAAGAAAAAAAAAAAATAATTCTGAGAAAGAATTGTGGAGTCTTCACAAAGAGGGTTAGAAGCTTCAGACTTGCCAAATAAGGAACAACTCAATTATGGCTCTCTAAAAGGCCAGCCACAGCTGACTTTTCAAACGAAGAAGGGAAGCAGCATCATGACTCTAAGGATTTGTCACTGAAGGGGAGACTGAAAAATGTGAGAAAGAACCCCACAATGGACATTATCAAAGCGCTGAAAAGAAATGAAAGACAGCATCTAGCTTGCTAGAAAGAATATAATGAAAGTCTCTTCTACTTGGGGCAAAATCTCATTTGTCAAGCAAAGGAGTACTGCCCTTCAGGTCAGCATAAGGAATGCTGAAGGACTTAGCGTATTGGAGCAGCAAGGCTGAATTCATGTACAAAAAATAGAGCTGCTGGAAGGTTTGGGAAAGGGCTCCGCCTGGATGTCTATTCAGCAAGTCCTACCATTGTTGTCTGATGTCTTCATTTGCTCCCATATGGCTGATCTGACTATAAAAATAATCTGAAAACCATACTAAAAGGAAAACTAGATGTGCATGGCTGCATAGTGCATTGAGTGGAACAAGTCAGAACTAAAGCAAGGCCAGTCACATTTGTTGTGACATTCATGCTTGAGTGATTGCTGCTTCTGACAGGGCAAGGTGATGACAGGAAAAAAGTAGAAAAAGCAACACAGGGAGCACTAATCAATTTTACAACTTTTACCAACATAAAAAACACTCATGTTGAAAACCTACTTATTGGTGACAAATGATGTATTGAGGTAGCCTCAACATGTGACATATTTCTAAATACAGGTTCTAGTAAAGAAAAATATTTCCACATTTTAACCTTTCTCACTGATTCACAATATTATTTAGGCTTATTATTGCTGTTTTCTATACAAAAATTAAATTCTGGCCCTATGGCCAACTTATTTCAGAATTTTTTACTCTTGTCTTCTGCTCTAAATCTTAGCATTAACCTGGTCTAACTCAGCATTAACGTGGTCTACAGTGAAATCACATGCTGAAAAAAAGAGATTCTTTTCAGAGATTGTAATTGTCAGACAATGACTTTGCATTCCCTGCACAAATCTCACTAAGAAAATGAGAGATGAGGATCTGTATTTCCTTCATTCTCAACACTTAGCATTCCCAGTCCTAGTCTGGGATTTCGAACACCAAGCTGGGTTGCCTCTGCCAGCTGTCTCATCCTCATTAACAAGGATTTCTGCACTATTAGTGAAGACTTAGCTATTTTTGAAAAGGGCACTCGATTTAGAAAAGCATCCAGATTTCTTTCTCCCACAGTAGTGAAGCATCACTAGAAATTAGAGAAGGAACAAACATTCATTTTGACTCCAAGGCAGGTCAAAATATGCATACCAAGCCAATTAGGAATCGCTCAGTGCTACCTTGGCCCTAGTCAACAACTAGCATCATTATGCACATGACAAAGAGGGAAAACAGGGAAAGGGAGGGAAATGGATAAGAAAAAAGGCGTTCCCCATTGTTAATGGCCAAAAAGGCACTATATTTTTATTTGCTGTTTGGAACATTCTCAACCCTAATTCCAAATTCAAAGTCCTGGACTGCAACTTTCATTCTGGTTTGGACTTGGGGAAAATTTTAATAATTAATAATTATTCAAGACTTGACTAGACACAGATACAGTTGACCAGACCTGGTGTTGCTGGCAGTCCTGCTTTTGACTGGATGGTCTACAGAGTCCCTCTCTGATCATTATGTACCAAGGGAGACAACAGCACAAGCATGAGGAGTGCAGGGTGCCTGCAGCCTCCTGGGGAGGCTGGAAGCCATCCTGCTATCTTGCCATGCACAAGCATGTCTTCTAAAATAACAGGGGAGCACAAGGTTCAGCACCCTCTGCTGTTGTGTGATTTCTCTTTCATGAGACAGGAACAGAAAGAAGCAAGCAGAGATTATTCAAGTAAAAAATTCCATCATCTGCATGCTCTGTTCTGCCCCAACACTTTTTTCAGCTTTCTTCAATTTGGAGGGTTCTCAGCACAACTGCCTCTCTCATCCCATCCCTGGCCTGGACAGCCTCTCCCACACACGCTCCAGTTCTGCTTTTATGGACTCCCCAGTGCATATTCCCAATATATTTTTGTGCCTGCTTCGAAATGGAGATTCCTGTCCCCTTTCCATTTTGCAAATAATTCTCTCTCTTATTTTACTGTTTCTTCCAAATACTTATGACTTTCTCAAAGTCCTTTGAAATTTTCACCTTGATTTAGAATCATTTCATGCAGCTCCCCAAACAACACTATGCAGTTATTTCTATTCTACAAAATGATTCATTTTGACATCTGTATGGGAAATGACTGTGTTACATTTTCAAATTCATTCAGCAGGCTGTAAATCATTTCATGAATCCACTCTCCCTTCATCAGAAAAGAAGGCTCAAACACAGAAATAATATCTTCAACGTTCCTCTCCTTTCTTTGCAACTGCCTGGTGTGCAATTGCATGACTCCTCACAAATTTCTAGCCATAAGCTGGATACACTTGCTGTGCTTCTCCATGCTAAATTGTATTGCTGTAGTTTACCATGTGGAATATAAAGAAAACAAAATGGAAATATTATTTATCGTCAGTGTAGACTACTTTATCAAAGGAAACAATTATAATTTTTTCTGATATACAGAAGAGAAGCAACGAAGGGAAGAGTAGCATTGCTTCAGAGCTTCTGGCTCTTATGTTTCTGAGGTTTTTGAATCTCAGTGCTCCTTGTCCTTTCGTGTTACTGGATACACACATCCAGTGGAATTCATGTTGAGAAGCTACAGTCCAGACCTGCTGAAGAACCATGTAGAAAAACGTACTGCTTTGCATGGTTTCCAATCCCATGAGAACAGGGCTGTAATGCATGCAACTTTGTCTCTTTCCATCCAGTTCATTACGTTCCTGCTGAACTGCTCCTTCCAACCAGGTGTGCTGGCACTGCTGCCCTCACCCATCAGGGAGCCTGGGCCCTGCACCTTGGTGGCAAAGAGCTCTGTCTTGCAGAACTTGCTCTAAATGGGACTTGGAGGTTCCCAGTCTCGTGCAGGGGGAAGCAGTAACTCTAGATGGCCCTCCAGATCTTGGTCCTTTCTTATAGTCCCTAGCACTGAGCCACATTATTCAGGATAGACTTCATGTCCATAATACCCTGTTTCTTGCTTTTTCATAGTGACTTTAAAAATGGAGAAAGAATACAAAAATAAACATGTAACAATACCAGGTTTCACATATTTGTTTCTTGGCTGATAAAACATGACTATTTTTGTTTGTTATAGGAACAGTCCAACAATGATGACAGATAGGAAACAGAGTTCAAAAAAGAAAGGAGTATTTTAATCATCTGCTTCACAAAATTTTTTACAATGCAAAACATGAAATCTAACCCAACAATTTTTGCAGTCTATCACAGATCTTCTTTTGTTATTGCTATACTTAAATGGAAAGTGCCACCATATTTCAAAACCATTTTTTCCCAGAGAAGACAAGCATCAGACATGCATATAAAACATTAATAAGACTGTTTCAAAGTCATCTATATAATTTTGAGATTCAACTTCTACTTAGTCAGCAGGAACTCCAATGTACCTCCTAAACATTACCACCTGCTACCTAATTATACCGCAATAAGCTCAATTTTGCATAATTTTAAAAGCTACTACTTAGTGGATTTACAATCTCTGTCATCCCTATATTACACTGCACAGCCCTTTTAATTCCCTGTAAGGAAAAACAAAAAAAAGGAGAGAGAAAAGAAGCCTAGTGCAATGCATAAAAGAACAACTTTCTGTAAACCTACTAGGATTCATTTATACTTTCTGTAAGCTGAAAAACAAATACAGTAGGTTTCATTAGCAAATTATTTTAAATTCAACTATGCTCTGCCCTTTCTTCCAAATAAGTACATGAAAAAACACTGTGAAAATGGGGCTCTTTCAAAAGCCAGAAGGTGGCAATGTTTCAGAACGTTCCTGAGATTTCTTGAAAAATTGTATTTATTAGCAAGTCGTTACTATAATAACAATCATAAAAGACCATCCATATAGATTAGTCTAATGCACAAATTTTGAGTAGTAAGAGGATGGGTAATAACACACAATTATGGCAGATGATCAATATACTATGTATGAACTTCAAGATGGATTCAGAAGGAACAGACCTATACCAGACCGGTTTGACATCTTTCTATGGTTAAGTGATTATTTTTGTTTAAACAAGGGAAAGGAGGACGCACCAACAGAATAGTGTTTAATGAATCATTGATAGTTTCCACATGGAATACTGTTGGTTCCAATGGAAGTGATAAGGCCGTGTGAAAGAATTAGGGGAGCATGAAATCCTGGCTAAAACAGAGGGTAATGGACACCATGGAGTGCAGAAGCATTGAGATGAAGAGTGGGTATAAAAGGATCATAAAATGGTTCGAATATACAAAGTTCACAAGACACCATTTAAGAAGGAAAATGATAAGAATGAGAACAACTCGGTGGTACATTTTACCTTTTAGGTATTTTCCACAAAAACACATAAGTTAAATGACTTGGAACCCTCAGCATGTAAAAAAGCCCTAGATCCCCTCTGATTGCAGAATGTGTGTGGAGTATTTATGTGACACTACCCTAAAAAGGCAAATGTGATTCCTGAAAGCACTGGAAGATTGATCGAAGGGTAACTTAAGATCAGCTCCACAAATCTTGTTCAAACAGGAATAAGAGCTGAGAAAGGCTATGAGAATAAACAAGGAAACTAGAAGTATAAAAGCATAGCCTGTCTTCCTAGTTATCCTGATATCTGTTAAATCAGAATGCTCTAAAATACATCCGTAAAGATTAATCATCAGAAAGACAAGCTAACAGAGTTGACACCAGATATAAACTGGCAATGAATAAATGACTGCAGCATCCAAACTACCACTAATCTTTTGACTTTCACCTTGTATCTTTAGTATTCTCTCCCTCTGAAACCTCACTGGAAATATCCAATGTATCCGCAAAACCATCACAGGAACTTGACAGGAAAAAGATTATACTCATTTCAGTTAATGAAAATCTTCCTACTGAAAGTGAACTTGTGTGAGAAGCTAAATTCTCACAAGCAAACAGTGCCTTATAGTTAAGGCATTTTTATTTGCCTCACTATAGTGCAGGCAAATAGCCATACAGATATAACCACATTAGTCTCTAGAGCAGATAGCTTGAAACCCTCCTTATGCTTGGCAAGAAAGAAGGAAGAGAAATCCTGCAGTACGTTGCCAGGGACAGGTATTTCTTAACTCCAGCAGAGTTAGATCAAAAAATGTCTTTTTTTCTACCTATCACGCTCCAGTAGGATTTTAATGAGCAGGTTCTTTAGGTTGTATCAATCAAGATGAAACTTTGGCACAGAACAGCCACTGAACATACTGTTCTAAATCTTCCTATGTAAAAAGAAAGCATTTTTCCCCTTGTCTTGCAGGGTCAGGAGGGTTAGGTTTCATCTTCCAGTGAAAAAATCCCCTCATGATAGCACATAGATATTTTGAGTATATGTTAATAACAAAAAGGCAATTTATTCATGAAAAAGCTTTTCTGATTCAAATAAAGAGGGGTCCTAAAAATTATCAGAAAGAGTACCAATCATCTGCCAGTGTCGTGATCAGAGGGAACACAGAAGTGCTAATGCAATTCCTAGGGAGGCCTGTGGATGATCTGTGAGCTCAGGTTTGCTGGAGGCTGAAGTGCCACACAGAGTACTATGTTCCATCATAATCAGGACTGGAACCACAATCCTGTTATTGTATGTCATCCGCTGAAGATGCAAGGATATAGAATCATAAGCAGCATCAGCTTTACCAATGCTACCCCTTCCAGGCTAAATGGAAGAGTAGACATACCTTCACCTGGCTTACCCCTGCTATAGGAAGTTACAGGTGCTCATCTTTGCACTCCTCAGCCACCTCTGGTTTGTTCCAACGATATAACATTGAATACCTCAATTAGGCAAGAATGTATTCCTCAGGAGGTGAAAGTCACAGAGCTCAACCTTCAGCAAGATAGACACATCTGCCCTCACTAATCCTCCAGTCCCCAGTTAGTAGGATTTTTCTTGACGAACATGCTACATGTTTCAGTTCAAGCTGGTACTGGGACCGTGGCACTCTGTCTTTTCTTCTGACCTGTGAACATTCTCCTCTACCACACTCCTCCAAACCCCAGATATCTCCACTAACTCTACATAGATACGTGGCAAATCTCTGTGGTCTTCTGTGGCACCTTGCTGACAAATGGAGCCAGCATAGGGGAGCAGGGGGAGAAAGGCCACCAAAATTTCCAGTCTTCTTTCCTTGCTGCTATAACAGATACAATCTGCAGCTGAGGCTCCAGAACGGGGGAAGAACCAGTGGAACATTAAGGATACAGCGCTGCACTAGCACAGGTGCTTCACACCACTGCTACTGTCTGCACATATTTAGAGTTGCAGTAGCTGCTCAATATCCGTGTGTGCTTTCTCAGTTCAAATCTTTGCCGGCGGTGGAACAAGCATGAACTTTTCAGTGAAGATAAACTTTTTGATTGCTAGTGATAGAATCTGAGCTCATTAGTCGGTATAAGCAGACTAAGGATTTAAAAAAAAGAACAAGAACCTGAAACCAATCCCAATAATTTTAGAAGCTTAATGAGACATATTAAGTGGTAAGCAGTTAGTATTTCTTCTTTCAAAGGCCACAGATGCCTTTAGTATAGCAATATGAAAGTAAATCACAGCACAAAACAGTACAATGTAATAGATGCCAGAATCTCCAAAGACTAAGATATAAATAATGCTTTGCCTTGAGAAATCTAGAATTTTTCTAATTTGGATTAGAAAAATTTAAAAGCCTTTGTCCTTTGGTACTTGTCCTCATTTTGTCTTCACAGTGCAGGAAAGTGAGCCTAACCCGTCAGCAGAAAATCTCATTGCCTTCTAAAGAAAAAACCAGGACCAACCACTAATATGCTAAGGAAGCACTAAGTGTATTCACCCACTTAAAATAGCAAGTGTGACTCAGATTTAGTTCATTATTTCCTTGTCAAACTGGGAAATTCCTAATCAAATGTGCCTGAAGGAAAGTGAAATTCCAAATGAAATGAATTTATATTGAAAACATAATGGGGAATAGAAAGCTTGGAAAGAATTTAAATTATGTGACAGTCAGAAGTTCACTTTAGAATGGCAAACCTGACAAAAAACTACCTCAGAATGTGTTTCTCTTGCCAGTTAATGATATGTAGTCTGGCTTTTTTTTCTTTCTTTTCTTTCACAGAAGGCTGACCAAAAGAAACAGGCAGAAAATCCATGAAAGTATGTGTGTGCAAGCAGCGTATACTGTCACACACGGGAATGAAAGCAAAGTGCCCAGGTCAGTATCCTGTGCATGGAGATAATCTGTGCTTAAACAGCAACATATCATTTGTAAAACTGCAAATGTGGCAAGGCCAGCTGCTGTGATGTGAAACACCTATGTGGCAAAGCAGCTGGTCTATGGTGAAACCACCCTGTGTTTGAAAACTGGCAGAGGAAAAGTTGTGTCAAGCTTGTGGTAAAGCAGGACCAAGCTTGTTATAGTTAAGACTCTTCTAGATGTGAAAACAATTCTGTGAACAACAATAAAAATACATGTAAGAGAATTTTTCTAATGGAATTTTAAAGCTCTGTATGAATTCCTGCTGAGGGAAGAACATCACAATTCACTCCTGAGGTTGTTTTACTGTGGCATGGTACTAAAATGCATAAAAACATTGCATTAGTGTCCGCACAGCATTGCTGACATGGATATTGCTCTAAATTTAGAAATCAGCCATAAGAAACTACTTTCGAATTATTTGTCTTACTATTTAAATTAAGGATGCTGTGCACTATAGCCAGGGTGCTTGCCTATGCTAATTTGCCTTAGCAACTGTTATCCATGATGTTATCTACTGAAGACTGAATGGTTGTGTATTTTTAATCATCTAATAATGACAGGTTTGTGTGTTTCTGATCATCCCTCCTCCTCCTCCATTCTCTCCAATGGAAAATACACAAGGAAAGTAGGAAAACTAAAGTGAAAAATCCATAAGGCCAAACACCAGCATATTTAATTGACAGTTGCTTTAAAGAAGATATTTTAATTTTTCTGTTATTTATTCCAAAACTCTTAACAGCCAAGTATTAATGGCTTTTAGAATTATATAACCATGATATTTTAAATTATCTATTTATCACAGAATCACAGAATCATTTAGGTTGGAAAAGACCTCTGAGATCATCGAGTCCAACCTTTGGCGAGACACCAACTTGTCAACTAGACTGTTGCCTAAAATGGAGGAAAGAAAAAACTCCAAAAAATGTTCCAAACAATATTAGTATACATAAAGTAGAGAGCAGTTCTTTAATGAAAGCTTTTGGGTGCATGGAGTACATAGGCACACACAGAATAGGATTCTTACAAATTTATAACACTAATTAATTCTCATACCTAATGGGTACATTCAACCCAAAAACCACTTGCTCTAGGTACCAGCCTCAGAACTGTCCCATTGAAGCCCCTCCAAGGGTTCTGGGCCTTCTATCTTGCTTTGACTACAATATACCTTCCAGGTGCATGTGTCCCAAACAAGATGTCTTTGCTGAAAACTTTTTCCTTGAGAAGACTGTTAACAGAAATTCAGGAATGTAACATAAACTGTGAGAAAGTGGTTTAGAAACTGCTAACTGCTACCTCAAGTGTGAGAAACTATACAGCTATATAAGAATCTACAAATATACAAAAATCGTAAAATCTACAAATATATTAAAATCTTAAGACATTAAGACCATGGCATCAAGTGCCACATCCAGCTGTTCTTGAACACCTCCATGACAGTGACTCCTCCACCTCCTTGGGCAGCCCATTCCAATGCTCAGTAACCCTTTCCATGGAGAAATTATTCCTGATGTCCAAGCTGAACCTCCCTTGGTGCAGCCTAAGACTGTGTCCTCTCATGCTGTTGCTTGTTGCCTGGGAGAAGAGACTGACTTCTCCCTGGACAGCATTTCCTTCCAGGTAGTTGTAGAGAGTGATAAGGTCACCCCTGAGCCTCCTCTTCTCCAGGCTCAACAATCCCAGCTCCCTCAGCTGCTCCTCATATGACTTACTCTCTAAACACTTCACCAGCTTCATTGGCCTTCTCTGGATGTGCTCCTGGACCTCAATGTCTTTCTTAAAGTGAGGGACCCTAAAGTGAACACAGCACTCAAGGTGTGGCCTCAGCAGAGCCGAATAAAGGGGCTCNGTTGCCTGGGAGAAGAGACTGACTTCTCCCTGGACAGCATTTCCTTCCAGGTAGTTGTAGAGAGTGATAAGGTCACCCCTGAGCCTCCTCTTCTCCAGGCTCAACAATCCCAGCTCCCTCAGCTGCTCCTCATATGACTTACTCTCTAAACACTTCACCAGCTTCATTGGCCTTCTCTGGATGTGCTCCTGGACCTCAATGTCTTTCTTAAAGTGAGGGACCCTAAAGTGAACACAGCACTCAAGGTGTGGCCTCAGCAGAGCCGAATAAAGGGGCTCAATCACTGTCCTGGTTCTGCTGGCCACACTATTTCTGATACAAGCCAGAAAGCCATTGGCCTTCTTAGCCATCTGGACACACTGCTGACTCATATTCAGCTGCTGTCCAGCAGCACCTCCAGGTCCTTTTCCACTGTGGTGCTTTCCAGATATTCTGCCCCAAGCCTGTAGCACTGTATGGGGTGGTTGTAAGAGGAACCTGGCTGGTATGTCAAACAGTGCAGCTTCTTGCCCCAACTACAAGATGAGATGTTTATACTGCATAATGAGAGGTGCAATAGAGCTGTAAAATTAGAACATATTTATTTGCTTGCTATATCCTGCCTTGCAAGGGGTTGCAAGCAACTCCTAATGGCTTCAGGCTGAAATTGAAGTCTTCCACCGGGACGTTTTCACTTCACTTGATTAGTCCTCAGATTTATTATTTGCTCTATGAAGGCTAGACACTTGAATGACTATTACAGGACTGGAGACTAACAGGTGCAGGTCAGTAGAAATCTGCTGGGCAATTATTGCTGTATGGGAGAGAGAAATGTGCTTTCATGTCTTCTTTCACCTGAGAAAGGTGAAAGATGGACCAGAGGTGCCACATAGCAGGATGAAGCACATCTCTACTCTCTGTAAGGATCTAAGCAGCCAAAGGAGGCAAACAAAGCAGACATCAGGACAAGTTTCCATCTCTGCTGGTGCTGCTGTTTGGCTAAGAGGCATTGCTGGCCAGCCTGCATAAGTTGGGCTGAAGTCCCATAGCTCAAACTGACAGCATGAAATTTCAACACTCCTTATTTTTTCTTTTCCCTGATCCTAGTAAAGAACAAATAGATTTTTGAAGAGGGACTTTCCTGTGTCAGATTGTGGTTTGATGACACAATAAATCCATTTTTAAGCTGCCTTGTGGCATAGAACACAGCGCTAATGTTGTACCTGTCAGCTAAAATTAGTTAGTCCACTTACCTTTTTCAAAAATTTTACTGGCTAACTTTTAAAGAGGACCAGGTATCATCTATTAGCCTGCAATTTGTGCAAAATCAGGATCATTTCCCTGTTGCACACTAGATAATTTGACAAGAACATGCTTTTGCATCCACACATGATCCAGATGAAATTTTTGCTGCAGGGCAATTTGCTGATGCACCAAGCCAGTATGAATGGTTATGGAAACAAGGCCTGTGTTTTAATGATAAATTTCATATTTTCTTCTTCACGGTAATAAAAAAAAGGATGCAAGATCCTGTGAAAAAAAATATGAGAAACATGAGGAGAACCTGATTATGCATTGATAAGCATGTTGTCAGGCACTCTAGAAATTACTTCTGCCTGAGGCTGTTCAAATAACGAATTCCTCCATTTGGTTGCTGAATTGAAAGGATAAAAACCCCAGCAAACTGCTATCCATTATCAAAATGAAAGTCCAACATGGTTGCTTTATCCAAACATAATGTAATTTTTTCCCTTTCTTCATGAGTGCTTGAAATTAAACATAACAGACAAAACCACTGGAGGGTTCCTGCAGGTGTCCTTTTACTCAAAGGTACAGGCAGTAGTGCACATATACAAAACGTCTACTGTCTAGATTAAATTGTTTTGAAGGGGGATCTGAACACAGCAGGGAATTTGAACGCAAGGCACCCTAAACTGCAGTTCAAAGTATTCCACACTGAGAATCGTGGTATCTTTTGTTGACACCTTTTCCATTTCTATGAATAGTTATTAATCAAATCTCTGACTCAGTGGTGACCTAGTTACTACATGCAACCTGAAGGACATTGCCCTAAATTGCAGAAGATACTTGGAATGCAGACACATATGCATGCAGACATTTGCACACACAATTCAACACTGCATAAGGAAAATTTAGCTAGCTGCACATGACCTGGTGAACATATACAGAAGCACTGTGGAGCAACACCAAGGTGCTAGTCTCTCTTCCAGAACCAGCATTCCTGTAGTAGAGTGGTGTTGAACAATCCTTCTCTCAGCAAAGCTGATTAGTTGGGAGTGGCAGGCTTCTGGCCCTTAAGCTAGACACAGACTGGCGCTCTCAGCCCAGGGCTTCCTGACTCCCCATCACTTCTAGTGCTTCTTTCAGTTTCTTATGTTAAATCCTGTAATAAACTTAAATTTCATCCATTGTAGTGGAGTACACAACCATTTCATAAAATACAAGTGCCACCAATGAACACATTTCTCCAGTCTCGATAGTCTGAAAAATTAGATGTGATTTCACAATTAGTTTTTAAGGTAGCCAATTCCCCATTGTGGAGACTTTAGTATTCTCCGGTTGATTTTCCACCATCATTTCTAATTGTGAGTAAGTACAAAAGGAACATTTAGTAGAGAAGGAAAGATCTAAACAAGTGGCTTAAAAGATGGTCTTTCTTTTGCAAACATATTTGTCCATAGTTATGCAATTAAATAACAAGTAAAGATATCTAAGCTGGTTTTGTGGGCTTTGAAGGTTTGCATGAAGCTAAATATTTTTCCAGCCTTCCTCATATGAAAGCAACAGGCATTTTTCACATCAGCCTGTGCTCCAGCAAGTGCATTTCACTGATGCAAATTATAAGGTTTATTCCCAAATTCAATACACGAATATGCATAAAAATATTCTTATTGTCACTGCAAGAAGTGAGGGGAATGTGAGTAAGATTTCTTACAAGGCTGGCAAGACTGGAGTAGAAAATAGCTTCCACAAATCAGGAGGCCAAACAGTTCTTCAGCTTGGAAAGAGAGATGAACAGGGTTTTAAGAGAACTCTCTGTTGTGAGTGTAACCTCTCTGTAGAATAGGTTACTACAGGAAGATTACTTGTAATATATCACAAAACAATCAAGTCATCAGATAACAAGTCTTGGACAAATAAAAGTAAGTTCTGTTTCACACAGTGCACAATGGGAGTATTAATTAGTGCATAATTTGAGTGAAATTTGCCACCACAAAACTATACACACACGGAAAGAAACATAGAAAAATGGGAGTCTACAGGTCTTTAAAGACTGGTCCAGTTGGTTTCAAGTTAAGATGGCCTCAGAAGCACAGTGGTATCACTTCCTTGGAGCACAGCTCCACTTCAGGAGCCGCTATGCTCGGAATTAATATGCAGTGAGCCACATCTTCCTTATTGGTCTCCCCTCTGAGTCAGATGGCAAGTAGCTTCAATCAGCAGCCGACACTTTCTTTATGCTGAAAACATCCCCCCTTCCCCATCCCTGCTTGTTCTGCTCTTTCTTATTTGGGAAGGGGCAAAGGACTGCCTGAAGGATCAGTTGGGATGTCTAACCTGGGAGTCCTCCAGGGAGATGGGTGACAATGTCTTGCTTGCTGTATGGGCAAAGAATGATCTGGAATTACAGAAGTGAGCACAGAGTGCAGTGGGATTGAAGTGCTCAAGTTCTCTGACTGAGCAGCAACAGAACAATTCCAGGGAACAGGACCCACCTCACAATATTTATTCCTAATTATTTGCTTTGCAGAGGATTTACAGCTAAGATTTACAGATAATAAGGGAAGAATCTTATCTCAAGAGAATGATTATAATTATTTGCTCATTGTCTACAATTTACTCAGTTATTTGCCTTCACTTCTTGTGGATTAGCATTCTAACATTCAGCAACATAAATGGATGATGCCACCATCAAGGCCAGTTATTTGTTGTGACCACAGAGAACAGATAACGGGGTGAGCATTACACTGAATTTTAAAATAAACAGTCTTTTTGCTCCCTTTCTCCCCAGAAACACTTTCAAAGTCTACTGGCAGACTTTGGCATCAGTCCAAAAATACTATAACATGAGCTATATACTCCTGCCCATAAAAATACATTTATCAAAATTACCACATGGGACTATTACTACCAATGCATCCCGTGAGGAGAATTCACTGTAAGTAGAACACAGAGGAAGAAAACTCATATACAGTTTCAGCTGTGGTATCTGTCTCACACAGTCAACACTTAAGCCCCAGGAAGTTATGTATGTTCAAAAGCCAAGAGCGTGTTCTTTCCTTTCCAGTTAGAGACTTGCACAGAAATACCAGTGAAAGGTTTTAGCCTTTTGGATTAGAATTCTCAGTGTTAAAGGGTTATGGTATTTAGGACAAAGCATTTCAATAAGACAAGAAAGTCTGACGAAAACATTCAGTCTTTTTTAACACGTAATGTTGGTACTTTGGAGAACAAAAATACAAGAATGATCACAAAATTTGAACTAGGTCAGCAGCATCTCTTTTCCTCTCCAATACTCTTGAGTGTTGCCAGCTGGAAGCTCAGGCTATGTTATGCCACAGCCACTGCAGAATAATTTTGTAGCCTGTAATCGTGTCTTAATTCTCACACTGGGTGTAGAGGTATGCTAATGTAGCATGTGAGCAGACACAAAAAGTATGTTGGTGGCACTTTTGGCAGCTAATTAACATATTTCACTACTGTATTGTTTTACACTGTGCTGCATAAAGTTAATTTCACAAGTGTAGGAAAAAAGTGTATTCTCTTCCCTGACCTGTACACTGCATTGGAAGAACATTTGCAGGATTATCTAGACATACGATCAACACTCATGGTATTTATGTGTAATGTTTTTTTGGGTTTTTGGGCTTCTATATGCATGGATAATATATTAAATAGACTGCTAATATTCTAACAAGAGAAACACAAGAATCTTTTTTTTTTCTTGTTGGATCCCAGAAGTAAGTTCTCAAAGGCATAAATGGCAGGCTTGTCTAAATCCCATGGAAATTCACTTATGGCACATTTATGCCTTTATAAAATCTGCAGCTTTGGATTACAAAAGACCAGAATTAAATCTAAAGGCTTTGATCCTTATACCATTTTTACACAACCAGCAAAGATATGCAGTTGTTCAAAGAGACATCTACTTATGACAGAGTATGTTCAGATCACAAAAATGCAGGCACTTAATTCATAACAGAAAGTATTTGAGGACCTGTGTTGTTCCACACATAGGAATAAGACTTGCTAGAGAAATTGCAAATGAAAAGAAGTAAAACTGTGTGAAGTACACAAGTTTTGAGGACCCTGACATCTTGTATTGCAAGGTCTGAATATCACTTAAGTCCTTCATTGGCATAAGTAACTATCGTTCCACAGAGGTCAATCTACATATTCCAGCATGGCCCTCTGTTATCACCTAGAGAGAAAAACTAGTGTAAACCTTACAGATCATAGTAGATTTATGCTTCAGACCTATGAGCAACAGCGAGCTCCACAGTATAGCATTTTTCTCATTGTTTCCAAATATGTTTGTGTCGTGGGTTTATCTGGTTAGGGTTTTTTTTTTATATAAGAGGAAGATTGGCGTCTGTTGGAAGCCTCTGGAAGTTTCTCTCCATCCTATAGAGCAGGGCCAATGAGGGCCAGCTCCGAGGAAAACTTCCTGCTTTTGAACCATTAAGTTACGTGCCTGTGTGAAAACATATTTAAGTTATGGCGGAGTTAGAATTGGGCAGCCATGGGTTAACAACTTCACAATGCAGACATCAAGGTCAGTGCAGGAGGAGAAGAGGAGAAGGAGGGGGAGGGACCCCACGGATCAGGGAGTGGACTTAAAACTATTATTCCCTGAATACGTTGGTGATGACCATGGTGATTACGAGTTGTCCCCTCGAAGCCCATGGGATCCATCGGGGTGCAAAGACCCCCCCTGTTAGAGCAGGGGGAGGCATGAAAGAAGCTGTTACCTCGTGGGAGGCCCCCAAGGTGGAGTAGAGTCGTGCAGAGATTTGCAGCTGAGACCCACAGAGGGAGAGGACCCACGCTCAGCAAGAGGAGCCCCCAAGGTGGAGCAGAGGCCCTGCAGAGATCTGCAGCCGAGACCCACAAAGGGAGAGGACTCACGCTGAGAAGGAGACCCCCCAAGCTGGAGCAGAGTCTCGCAGAGATTTGCAGCCGAGACCCACAAAGGGAGAGGACCCACGCTGAGCAGGAGACCCCCCCAAGGTGGAGCAGAGCCTTGCAGAATTTGCAACTGAGACCCACGAAGGGAGAAACCCATACTAAGTAGGTACAGGCAGTTTTTCGTGAGAGACTGCACCCCATGGAATGACCCACGAGAGAGCAGAGGATCTCTCTCTCGTGGGGGGGACCCCACGGAGCGCAGGGGAAGGACTCAAAGTTGTAATTCCCCTGTGACCGTGGTGATGACTGTGGTGAAGCGAGCTGTCCCCTTTGCAGCCCACAGGAAAACCCCCTGAGACAGAACTGTTGCTCGAGTTTTGGACTTAGATCTGCGAATGGCTGACCCAACAACAACTGACTGTAAACCTTCCATTCCCCTGTCCCTCACACCATCAGGGAAAGGAGGGGGCATGGACAGATCAAGGGGTGGTGGTGGTGGGAATGTGTTTCTAACCTGTTTTTATTTCTTAGTTTTAGTTTTTAGTTTGTTAGCAATAAATTTAAGCATTATTCTAAGTTCTGCTTTGCCCGCAGTATTAATCAAAGCTCCCCTTTCGGTAGTTATCTCTAGCTGTAAATTACTAGCTGGTTTTCTTTTCTTCCCTCTGGAAGGTGGAAGGGGGTGGGGGAAGGCCTTGAAGGAGTTTTGCTGGACATCAGGCATTTATCCAGGGTCAAACCACGACAGTTTGGAAAGCTGATTGGTAAAATTGTGTGAAACAAACCATCAAATTACTGAGGTGACTTTTGAGAAAAGATTGCTATCACAGTTGTTTTTGCTATTAGTTATACAAGAGTACATGTTCTTGTTATCAATTACATTTATTCAGCCATCAGTGCAGGTCCTTGCACCTAAAACGTTGACTTTTTTACAGACGTCACGAATGCAAACAGATTATAGCACGCAAAGCCAGAAGAAAGGTATTTACAGCACATCTAACACCCATCCAAAAACATCCATGAAGATAAATAACCACAATCTTAGATTACAATAGCATGTTTGACTCAGCCCTAAAATACATCCCCTCTGTCACTGGAGCTGACAGTAGCTGTGGGGTCAACCTGCTCCTTCTGTGAGTGCTAGAGATGAAGAGTGAAGAGCTGAAGCAGGTGGGGAAAGGCAGCACGCTTCCTTCACAATGCAAATGCACACACATCCTAGCAAACACTTGGCAGCAATGTCCTAACTTTCAGTTCACATAACCATAGTCATCGCAGGAGAAACAGAGAAAAATAAATAAGGTTTAGAAACTGACCTGTTTTTCATTTTCATCCTCCAGCCTCAGCCTGTCCTCAATGCAGTTCCTGGCCTGAAGGAATGCCTTCCTCTGAGCCCTTTCTGTCAAAATCCTCACAAAGACCCCATACAAATTTACACTGACAAAAAGGATTGCATTGGCCACGAGCTGTAAGAAAAAAAGAAAAATAAATGAATATTTTAAAATGCAGATTTTTTATTTTATATTTGGACTCAGTAAAATGTATATTCAAAACAAAACAAAAGTATTTGAAAATTGTGCCTTGCTAGCCATGCCTCTGATATCCCTTCCTTCAGTGGAACAATTACAGCAGCTACCACAAATTCAGGTGTGCAATATTGATAACAGATAATTTTACATCTGTTGAAGTTAATTTCTCTTACAATGATTTGTACCTTGTCATTTTCATTCAGCATCATTTCCTTCATCAGCCCATTGGCAGATATGTCTACCTAAGGTGAGCAGTACCCTCAAAATGCTCAGAAAACTGAAATTATTTTCCTATGCCTTCATAAAAAAAGGATATTATTGGCCCATTTTTACAGTTGAGAAGCAAGGCACTGACAACCCTGTGACTGAATCAAAATGTATACCCAGGTACCCCAAGCTTTCATATTGCATAGTTTGCACTTGGAAAATCTGCTTCTTTTTCCATATCTGTAATGTTAGCAACCATATTGCATTTTTTGAGAAAGCATCCAAAATACTGTTGATGATAACCTGCAGCAAACCTCTCAGAAGGTTCTGAGTCCCTTCAAATGATGGCCCTAGGCACAAACTAAGCCCTACCACAATGTTATAAGCAGAGACCATGGATTACTTTGGAGCTACTTCTATGAACAGTGTTTTTACGAAACATAATTGACTCAATTGCCCGTCTGGGTTTTTTAAGTGTTTTTACAATATGTGATATAATTACTTAACTGAACTAAATAACTCAACAGTGGTTTGTACACAACCTCCCTATCTAAGGCAATTCTATTCAAGTTTCTCACCACATCTCTGATGTCTGAAACATGTCTTCAGACTGTAATTTCTGCAGTGCAATGTTTATTTAGTAAGGTGGCAATAAGGGCTGTTCACCCAGTGTATTTTCAGTCGCATCTTCCTCATTTACTCTAGTGACTCTCACTGAATCATGATAAGGATTCACGGGACTCACAAATTCCAAAAATTCAGAAGTGAGTAGGCACATAAATTGTCCAACAGTGAGCATAATAAGAGCAAAGATACTACAGGAAGTAGCACAATTCATGTTAAATTTCTATGCATCTAAAATAGTTCCAAAAGTACCATATAACTGGTATATGTTTCTTAATTCAAGGTATACATTTCAAGCTAGTACATCTCTCCTGTTGCATGATCTGCTAGGGTAAATTGAAGAAGAGACCACTGCTCTTGTTCCTACAGTATAGTGAGTCAAGCTGTGCTGATAACACAATCAAATTTTAGGAAAAATAAAACCATTGATGCTGTAGAGAATGCCTGTTAACAAGACTAGGGTTCAAGGCTTGATGGTAAGTCAATATTCCAAAATGGTAAGCAAAGATCCAAAATGGTACCCTGATGTTTTTGGAGAGACTTTGGGCAATGTTTCACTCTAGAAAAATAAAAAGGTATTTTCTGATGTGTGCAGCCAATGGCAACATACATCTCCACCTCATGTGATCTCAGAATACTGTATAGAATTGAACGACTCATTCTGGGTGCATTGCCAGACCTTCATGGATTCACAAGTCCTCTAACTTTTACCTTCAAACCGGATTGTTACTAGTTAACAGGACATAACAACAAATTCCATGCTAACATTCTCATCAGCACAAAACCAAAAGATTACTTGTGACAATAAAAGGGGCTCTGCCTAGCATTAGTGGTTTTTTGTCCTCAGTTATCAAAAAAAGAAGCAATTATCTCATGAGAGCTAACAGCAGTAAAGAATGGTGTTACATCTTTCTCCTGAGACTGGCAAGATGCAGGTTCAGGTGTCATCAGTCAGATGAATTTTAACTCAACAATCTCATATAGCAGTTACTTACACGCCACTTGTGATGATAATACAGATGGCAAAACTTTGAAGATGAAATGCAGTACACAAGCATATTATTTCATGAACAGGGTGAGCATAACCAGTCTCCAATTCCTATTCTGCTTTATTTTGCTTGGTCACAGAGAACTGTTTGAGGTATATCAATTTTCATCACAAGATAAAGCCTACTAAAATGAACTGACTGTAGAAATTCTAGTGGAATTCTATTTTTAGAGGCATGAATGTGGCCACACTCACTTTATCCCCGCATTTTATCATGCCAAAATGTAGTGACAGCAGTGTATTTTAAAGCTAATTCTTAGAAGTGCAATGGAATAAAAATAGAAAGGATTTGTGAAGGTTGTATTCAAAAGCACTGAAGAGAGCCCACAGAATAAACAGACTTGACCCTGTCCATATACAAAACAGCTGTTAATATCGCAGGGGGAAACTATCTTTATGTGCTGATATCAGAGTGGCTCAAGACATAAATAATTACTTCTAGAGACAATAAAAAAATGTGCAACTTCCAGTTTTCAACTGGAAGCAGTAAAAGACTATATTGTAACAATCTGCCAGCCATTCTGCACCTATCATTACGATTTCACTCAAGCAACAGTGATCACCTGGACTGGGGGTAACCAGTAGGTGGGCTCCTGCCACTTTCAGACTCAGTGGGGTAGGTCATTTTCTGACATGCTTTGAACTGTTTAAGATGAAACAGAGGCTTAGCTGTCAGATCTGGCCTGCAGGGAATCAGCAAAGTGATAAAGTAAAGTAAAAGATTCATAGATTTCAAAATGTGAGAAAGGAAAGTAGGGCAGATTGTCTCCTGAGGTAAGAGCTCCTTTCCTCCACAACCCATTTCTACTTAATTACTATTTTTCCCCCTGTTGCAAACTACATACTACTCTTTCTCTCTAGGTTTCTCAGATGTGTGCCATTTTCCAGTCCCTTCCATTTTAATATGTAAATATGTACCTCTATATCTGCACGTATAACTTTCATACATTATGTGCCATAATTCCATGAAAGATTTTGAGACTTGCTGCTGAAACTAACAAACTGTAAAGAGGTACAGAGGCATTCAGAACTGCGGAAGTATCGAGGAATTTTATTTTATGTAATTTCTACATTATTTACTATGCTACTGCTTAGTAGAGTGCTCTTCAGGTTTCATCATCACCTTCGATTCACAGAACCACCAATGGTACAATTTACTTAATAAAACACCAAGTTATCCAAAGACAATTTTATGCTGCAACCTTTCAAACATTATTACTCTCTCAATCCATAGTGAGATTACAGGTCATCCAGGGGAAAAAAAAAAAAAGAGGTATCAGGGTCATGAAAGCCTGTTTCTAAAATTATTTTCTTTTATTTATTGTTGCCACTGAACCTTGTATTGTGCATTCGGCCTCTCTGCTGCACTTCAGTATGAACATCCTGAGCTTTAAGCTTCTCTAGTCCTTAGTAAGTTACACTCACTGCCACTGCATGAAGTTTGGCATGGTTCCTTGTGTGAGCGTGTTACCAAGGGCAGGCTTCCAACATAGAGAGCAAATTCTTGTGGGCTGCCTACTCAGTGAAGAGGCACTGGCAGCTCCAGCAATTCTTTCAACCAAATGTCTGTCTCTTCTGTTTTGTTCTCTATTTAATTTGTTGGGTCTCCCTTTTGTAAGGGAACTGGAACTGTGCAATATAGCAACACCCATCAAGGAGTGAGAAATAATTCTAGAGGTAAGATGCATGTAACATGACCATGCACATACAGCACTTGAGGAGTTCAATTAAAGATTTCCTTTTTATTCCCCAGATTCACCTCCCTTTTCTTGAGCCTCCCTTGGGATTAGCGGAGAGACTCTTTGAAGAGTCTTTTGTAACTTTTTCTCTGTTCCAGATAGGATTTATTCTCCACTTCTTTTTCTTTCAAAGCAAGAATCCTCATGTGTGCATGCTCTTTCTCTAACAAATGGTGAAAAATTCCTCTACAATATTATGCATCTATTATTGGCCTTTGGAGAGGACTCTGCTTACTCAGCAGACTAATTCTGCTATCAGTAAACTGTTGCATAGTACACGGTTCAAACCTAAAGCTGGTTTTCATTGAAGATTAGCTTTCTGCTTGTATCCCAAAATTCTCTCAGAAAAATCTGGCTATTTCACAAAGGTGTAAGTGACTTCTGGATCACTCAAAAACTTTATTACAAAGTGGTATTCATATGGATAGATATTGAAATGTCCAACTGAAGTAGATTAAATGAGAAGTATAAATTATTAGTGAAGGAAACTTCAGGAGACTCCCTCAGAATTCCATTGTGCTTTTGAAAAGGTGGACTTGTGATGTGAGTAGGACTGAGAAGGGTTTTCAGTAGTTGCCACTCACAAGATTATAATTTAGTGGCTAATATCAATATTTGGTTTATTCTCCTAACCGTGACTTCTCATGACAACTCATGAAGTAGAGTGGAATGTAGGAAATATTGCCTGAATTTCACGTGAAATTTGAAATTACAGAGAAAAAAAGATCAATATAATTTCTGTATATGGTGGGTCTGAATTCTACTGCCAGTTTTCTCCCTAAATTGAATTTTACTGCAAATAATTTCTGTGCCACTATTGTTGTTCCTGTTATGCAGACAAAGTAACATGTAATAATTCTGTCAAAATACTTTGAGATATGGCAATGAAATACATTATTTTAAAATATGACTGTCTATTGTGAGGGATAAGAATTGTGAAGGAAAGAGTTGTGAACAGCTTACAAAAATGAGTCAGTTCTTCCGCCATTAAAACCCTTGAAGAGCACGGCAAGACTGTACTCTTTATGAAAATCATTGATATCGTGAACACGTGTTTAAATGAAAATAGTTTCTCCCATTATGGGAAATGTTACCATTAGAGCAGAGTTTTATTTACAGTAAAAGACTATACAGAGGTGAATGCACAACTATCTCTTGATCCTGACATGGTTTTGTTAAGTTTAGCAATTAATTTGGTCAACTCACTTTGAAACTTTTAGCAGTTAATTTGGTCAACTCACTTTGAAACTTTTCGAGACTACTTAATGACTACATCTGCTCCCTCTGACTGCTGAGGTAGTATAACACAGGAGCTGAGAACTTCTCCTAAGTCTTGACTGTGTCCCAAAAAGCACAGCCTCCTACCAGAGGATGCAGCTAAATAATTTCTCTCCAAATAAATTTATTCCCCTTTAGAATAAGCATGCCTCTTTTATTTTTGTTGAGTTTTGGTCCCGACTGGCTTATAGCATACACTAAGGAAATACTGGTCTGCTGTGCTTCTGCATTCATTCACACCCCCTATGAATCTACAGAATACTCTAAGAGGGGATTACTGAGCAGTTATTTCAGTGCTAATGAGTGCAGATGTCACTGTTGAGGAGAAGGCAGTAGCACTGGGATGTCTATAAACATCCAGGTGCAGAGAGACTATTACAATAAATAGGATGCCAAGTCCACAGCCAATTTTTCTGAAGTGTATTTGCACAATGTGTCATTGCAGAAATCCCCTCTGTGTCTCTCCTTCTGTTTGACCAAAATAAAAGACACAATTTATAAAAATAGTGTTAAAGACATCCCATCTACATTTCTAAGAAAATGCCCTCTAGAGTCACTGAGAGCCATCAAGCACTCCAGTGTTATAAAGTTCATTTGTTGCATCTTTCTCCAAAGGATATGTCATTTTAGCTTGGAAGCACATCTGGGACAAATGTTAGTGCAGCTCCTTCTCACATTATAGACTGTTTGCTGTCTGAAGCATTTACCTCTGAGATTAAGTGCCAGAGAATCATGATGGAATATCAGAAGTAGAGCTGATTGAATCATAAATTTTGGATCCTAAACCTCATGTGGTACTGAAGCTTAAAAACATTCTGATAAAGGTGTCTGTGGTTACATAAGATACCAAATATTTATTTTGCTGAAGCTGCAGAGTACCAGCATTTCCCTCATCAATACTCTTACTCAAGTGTGTGACACGAATCTATGACGTTAATTTCAGTTTCCTATTTTTGAGATTCTGTTGTGCCTTTCTTAGGGAATTTCTAAAAGGAACTCACAATTCTATCATTTATACCTTTCAAAATAGCAATAAATTAAATCTTTATTTAGATGTACCGACACTTTTGGATTTTTTGTTTGTTTTGTTACTTATTTGTTAAAAAGATAGAAAGAGGCACTTGTGCACAAGAACTTTTGTTCTTACCTGCTTTTTTAAAGAAAATAAAAGGCAGCTGATTTTTAAGGAATAGGAAAAATATCATACAAAAGACTTACAGGTAATTTATAACAGAGCACTGAGATATGAAATTTGAGAAAAAAGAAATAAAGGACTGGATGAAAAATACAGGCTGAAATCCCTTTAAGCAAAACTTCTCAATTACTTCAAACCTTTCCAAATAATGAATGACTTCATAAAAGCTGTACCTCTGAAGAAAAAAAAAAGACCAAAGCATGCAGCAATATTCTATTACAAGTGGTTGTTGAAATTGAACAGTACTGTTTGAAATTTGCCAAGCATTAACACTGGGCTGTTGCACTTCAGAAATTAAAAAAAAAATATAAAATGCTGGTATTTGTCTCTATCTGATGCCTGCTTTTATACTTAATGTGCACCCACTGATGCCCATCTGTGAGTTGCTTATTGACAGCATGCGAACAAAATTAATTATTTCTCTTGGTTTCATGTTTGTATGCATAAACCCAGATGAGGTTAGTATCAACAATCTTCCCATATATCAAACTAGACCTTACAGAGAGATAACTAGAGGTTACTTCTACATAAGGCAAGAAACTCTATCCAAAGCCCACAGAAGTGCTGGGGCTATTCAGAAGAGAATGTCTGAAAAATATTACATGTGAAGCAAAAACAATTTCCCAGTCATCCATACTAAAGTCTGGATAGGCAAGACAACTGGCTCATCTTCACAGTTTTTCACTATAAGAGAGGCTATGAATGCCTCTCAGAGAAGACATGACAGATGTGATATCTCAGCTATAGCTTTCTCATGCTATTATATTGTGGTACTGCACTCCAGAGTGTGTAACAGGTTCACAGCACAACACATACCTTAAATGCAATAATATGGTCTTGGTCACTTCCATCTGTGGAAAGCTGATACAATTAGCTACCCAGAAAGACATCAAAATACTCTTGCTAATGACTTATGTGTCACATCCCACAAATTTCTTAGTGCTGAGAAGAGACAGGCAAATGTTATGTGCTAGTTTAGGAATGGTATTCCCCAGTTTAGTGTTCCCACTGAAAAAATCCAAACCATGCACTGCTCTCTCACTCCATTCTCCTCCTTCTCCTCCTCCTGGGGCAAGCTGGAGAGGAGAATTGAGACACAAAACGCTAAATGTTATTTACTTCAGAGTCCAGGTGATTAGTCCTGTTTTATATCAACCAGAATTCTACAGCTTTCTCCCTTTTTCTCTTAGTATAATACTATGTTGTACAATTAGAGCATAGTACAGTAATCTGTTTTCCAAAATCAGTAGGTATTTGCTGTGTGCAACATGTGGTTCCAGTACTTGTTTCCCCACAAGAATGAATCTGACCATCTTTTTTTAAAAAAGATGCAGTAACTAAATACATAAAGATGATGGGCATACCAAAGTCGGTCTGGTGCTACCATAGTTGCTAGGTGACTGGACCTTCAGATCTTAAGTGCAATTTTTCTTCGAGTCCTGTGCATGGCCTCATGTGCATGTAGCAGCCCCAGTCTGGTGTAGGATTGCTGCTGAAAGGAAGTATTTCTTATCTAGAGTACAGCTCTTAGACTACAAAAGCAAAATGAAGCCATAGCTTCAGTTCAGCAAGTCACATTTTCAGATTGCTCCTGGAACAAGCCAGAGGGAAGTCTGCCCTGTGTGGGTGGGACAGCCTTCTTCCAAGGCTCCCAGCCATGTCCCCTTTGCAGCCCACTGTGTGTTGCCCTTGGAGTGAATTCACTTGTGCCTCATGCTCCTGTAGCATGATCTGGTTATACACGTAAAATATATTCCACAATGTCCCTTACTGAAGAGTGAGCTCCTGCACATTCTGGCAGCTGGAACATTCTTTCAGCTTTTCACTCAGGTTTTCTCAGTTGGCAGAGTGTTTTCTGTGAAAACTCAAAAGTCCTCTACGAAGCTTTGCCAACAAAGAGTGCTGAGGTGGAGGGCTCATTCTGCCAGCCAGTAATAGAGCTGGTGACAAAATGTGGGTTTTCCAAGTCTGAGCTCAGCTCTCCAGTGGTTCAACATTGGTCTTATCAAGCCCAGGAACTGTGCTGCCAGGGATGAAGTACTATCCCCATGGCTTATTAAGGATGCTGCATAGACACGGCACCATCCATCTGGTACTGAAATGGTGCTCTCCTGTGCTGTACACAGGCTATTTCTAAAGAGGACTTGAATTTTACTCCTGGAATGTTGGGTACATAAAACCTAGGAAACGCAACACCTATCCTTAAAACTTCTAAGTGCCTATTTTGAATTTAGCTTCATGATACTTTTTAGAGGTTTGGGAGACAGCCATGGATACAGGCAGGTTCCCAAATCCGTGTATGTCAGCTAGGTATAATCACAAACATATTGCAGATGAGAAAATAAGCACAGATTAAGCTCAAACAGCTGCCCAAATATTACACTGTAATGAGTTCATGGTCAGGAAATCATGCTGAAATGCATTACTTAAGATTCTATATAGCAAATGCAAGCAATTTTTGGTGACCCAAGAAGTGTCATTTGCACATTTTTCACATCATGCACAGAACCTCATATTTATTTTATGCCACTAGAACAAGTTTGCCCCAAAAATGTCCAGAAGTATACAGAAGTTTTCTAACAAATCACCTCCAAATTACATTGAATGACTAAACTGTGAGACCTTGGTCCTCCCTCACTGCTGAAACACCTGGTCCTTTTCCAGATGAATGAAGCCAGACGGAGATAAAGAGAGGAAAAAGTGCATACGTTGTTGCCCTGGCTGTCTGTGCACTGTTGAGTGAAAACATGACTGCGTTAGGACTAAACTGATCTCAGTCGGTTTCCCCTTGCACCAGAAAGATTGCCTGCTAGACCTGACAAATGTCCTCTTGCATTGCTCTTTTTTCGTTTCCATGCAGACATTTGAAGCAGTTGGTGAATGATGTCACTTCTGGTCAATTGTCCTGAAAAGATGAAAGTGTTTGCCTTGAGGAAACCATGTTCTATTACACAGAGCCTGGTTACTTTTCTCCTATTGTGCTTTACAACTTGCAAGGGCTGTCTCTACAGATAATAAGATTTTCGCTCTGCAGGGTCATTTAAGCTACAGTATCTTCTGTCAGTGTCGGCACATGAGAGCTTTAATACTGTCAGAGTTGCAAAGGAGCAACTTAAGAAGAGATGGATAATGCTGGCCATTTTCTTGCTGGTCTTTGAAAATTACATTTGCAATGAGAAACCAGCTATACAGTGTGTCACTAAAGAACTGATCAAACAAGAAATTGATGGAAGATATTAAAAAAAAAAAAGTCCAGTTACATTTGCACATTTGATAGACAGACTGATTAGGAAAACAAAATGATATACCTTTGTGTATTGATTGTATTTAACAACTGAATTTAATCTGTCAATTATTTCAAAAGGAGCTGAAAAAATTCTAAAGATTTAGGATCAAAGGACCAAACTCTACTAATTTTCAGATAGTGATCCTAAAAATCAAGTTTATTTTTGGAATATCCTCGTGGTAATGATTAAAAATAGTCTGTGTGTGCTAAAAAATGGAGGCATTATTCCATGTCTGGGAATTTGGGTAGTGTTCCAAACTGATTTGAACAAACCTCATTGCTGAATCAGAGCCTTAGAAATAACAATATGCACATTTTGTGAGCTACAGAGTGCTTTTAAAGACATGTCGTGAGGGCACAAGACTAATAAATTTTTACATTATATGATCTTGTTGTGTGTGCATTTTCTGGTTCTGTTCTAATGTAGTGCTATTTTAATTAAAAAAGATTTTGAAAAAAATCACAATATTGGGAATGCCAATCACTTAAAAACACTGAGCTGAAGCAGAAATAAGTCAAAGTATTAACTCACAAATCTTGAGGATTGTAAGAGAAGACAGGATATAAATCAAGTATGGTTTTCAAAGAGGAGGATTAAATGGGAGAAAAGATAAAATTAAAAAAAGAAAGAATTAAAAATATTGAAGAAAAAAATGGAACTGAAACATGCCTGCTCTGAGTGGAAGAGTAGAAGAATAATAAGGGGGCTAAAATTACAAATACGATGCTGTACTAGTACAATCTTGAAGGCCATGTTAGTTTATTTCTTTTTCCTTTGGTTGGTAGCTGGGTTTTTTTTTTTCCTATTTTAATTTTCATTTTTTGCCAATGTTATATTTTGCTCTGTCTCATTAGAGTGGGATTTGGGATGTCTTTTATTTACATGAAAAAATAGATAAGGATTTTAGACTTATTCTTTGAACTGTGAATGAATTGCCTTTCTGCTTTGTTTTAGGGTTTTTTTTAGCTCCTACACCTACCAAAATACTCAGAAACTCATCCCAAACTTCCTTGGGAGTCCTCCTTCCTACAAACTGTCTGATGGGTCTATTTTCTGCTTTGAATATCTTGTCAGTTCTGGTCAGCTTAAGATGGTCCATCGAATTAAGAATGTGCAAGCTTGAGAGAAATGGTACTAGTTCCATGTACACATTATAAAAGATTTCAAACAGCAGAATTTTATGCCCTGGAAAAGACAAGAGTGGGTTTTAATGGAATTACTGAGAATTCTGAACATGTCTTCTCCTTCTTCAACACAAATGAGAAAGGAGAGACAATATGTTAAGCCCCTAAGCAAGCTGTTCAATGATAACAAAATAGTGAAAGTCTATTGTAACTACTGTAATATGTCATATTATGTCATATTACATCTTTCTTAGCTGTACACAAATCCCCTCTTAAGGGTTTGCTGATCGAACTCTTTATTGCACAAACAAAGAAATAACAAGTAGAGAATAGGACACGTACTCTACACTGCTGCTGCATTTTGGCTTCTTCTGGCACAGGCTCTGCATGTTGCCTGACCCCAAAGCTCCAAAATAAATCCACGACAGTATGTGACTATGTTTACAACAGCAAGCAAAATGCCCAGCAGGTGTGGACTTGCAGTTGGAAAGAGGTGGTGCCCAGGATGCCCACACTAGGTGCATTTTGGGAGAGGTTACTTTGGATCAGCTCCAGTTTGCACACTTTCCACTGTAGTCTCTGGTCTTAAAAAACACATTACCAGAATACAGACAAAAGAATCATGCTTTTTCTTTCCTGCCCATTCTCCCAGCCCCCAGCCTTCCCAGTACAGCAAAAAACAGAATTTACTTTTTTTGAAGTGATCCACTGCTCTATAAGTGTCAAAGGACTTGTATCATAAAGACTGCACAGGTAGAGAAAAAGATGACACATCACAGAAATACATGCTGAATCATCCTAAGTGTAAATGTGTTTACGAGGAGTTCATAGTGAAAACAAATAGAGCATTGTAGGTTATACTCTATGTATATGAGCAAGCCACAGCATACAGAAAAGTCTGAGAGATGCTAATTACTCCAGTAGAGCTTGGTGCCTAAAGAAAGATTGAAATCCTCATTACCTAGTCATTAATAACTTGCTAACCATTTAAATATTTTTTAATGTCTGCTGATAATAGTAATAGCTCCTAAATAGTTCCCAAACTGAAATAAATAGTTCCTAAATCATTATGTGATGGCATCAAAAACCATCCTGGAAATTACAAGTCTGTAAGGGGGGATTTTAAAAAGGTGTGCAGTACTGAATTAATACTACATGGTAATTGTGCAGCCATTTAGAAATGCAAATAAGTAAATACTATTTCACACTATTCAGTTATGTTACATCTCTGTTTTTTTCATTTTTAAGATACTTAAGAATAAAAATATATGTGAAACATACATTCTTGCAGCAACTGCATAATACTAGTCATATTAATTTTTATGACAGCGAAGAGTTGTGCATATTAGATTATTCTAATGAAGAGTTCGCTTTATTGTTCTCATTAATAGACTATTTTTGTGTATGTTTTGAAGAGTAGCTAAAAATATTTTTAAAAAAAATCTTCTATGTCAAATCCTTCAAAAATTTTCTTGAGTGATTGCCCCAATGGTCTGACAAAGTATCTACCTCAGCAGCTCATGCACCCTTCTATGAGAAGTCCTAACATACACAGATTCATTAGTGATAGAAGTTCCTCTGCCTTCAGAACTAAATATTAGTGATCTGATCCTAATTTCCTCAATGAAGTCATCTGAAGTACTTCTTAAAAGAACATCAAACATTACATCATTTGGTACATAAAAGTTGAGGTGATGGTGTATATTCTGCGAAAATTCTTAAAAATTGGAGGTGCAGAATTAGGAATTTTGGTACAGGATGAGTTTTTGCAAGCTGGATGAACTCCACCAAAATAAAAAAATGAGTGAAAACAAAACCAAAGAACTGGAGAGTTTTGATAAGGTGAAAGATCACACAGTTCAAGAGTTCAGATCCTTAGCAGGTGAAGTATCATAAAATGACAAACTAAGGAGAGTTGCAGGGAGAAAGAATGAAGCAAATTAAACAAATAGCTTGAACCAGTCAAATCCCATCTAAACAGTGCAGCAAGTAGGTAGTCAGACCAAATGGGTCTATGCTGATACAGAAGGGGGAGCTGGGATCAATTAAAACTGAGTAAGAAATATCATATCAGAAGGATATAAAAAAAAATAAAATAATCTGTGGGACACTGTATTTCCAAGGTACAAAATACACATGGAAAAAAGCAACAGAGGAAAGGTCACAGAAGTGGTGCCATGCATTAAAGGAAGGAGGCAGCCCAACCAGCTGATTAATTTAACTGTATCAGGATGTAACATATTCTCTGTGGATTAAAATTTTATACTTATGTGGGCAAAACATATTCATAGGGAAATACTATCACAGCCTGAGGAGGACGGAAAGAGGGAGTATACTTCATTCAGTTGGGAGCTCTCAGAGATGGTGTTGCTGCAGAACAGGAACTGAAGGGATGCTCTTGTCATTCCCGTGCACACTCAGTAAGTCTAACACTGGACCATGAAAACAAGGCAAACGCTTACACTCCATAAATGACTGCTTCCTGAAGCAGCTAAATGGGGAACTAACAGGAGGAGAAGTTCTCTTGGACGTTTTTATGACCTAATACTTGGTTCAAAAAGTAACTGACAATGTACAAGCAAGCACAAAGTACTTAGAGCTACCCTTGCAAGGTAAAAAGAAAAAAAACAAAAAACTCAAACCAGCAAACCCACAGTACTATTTGATTTCAGAAGGAGGAACTATTTTTATTTACAAGGAACATATCAGGGGATCTCTTTTTGATTGAATTATCAGTAAAACAGATTCTAAAACAAATCCCCAGATGAGGGTCTCAGATTGCCAGGACCAAGGCCATAGGAATCTTAGTCATTCTTAGAAAAATCTGATGTGACATTACCAAACTATCGGTTTTATATCAGGCAAAGTGATAAGTATGAAAAGCAACAGAATCTAAAGGAAAAGGGAGTCAGGAAAAAGGCACTGCAATGTTTTTAGAGGTAAGGTATATCTGTGAACATGAAGTCTGTCTCAGTAGGTATTTTTATTTAAAAATTCATCTGAACTAACACTAGTACAAATCACAGGAACACTACTACTGTCCACTTCTAGTCATCTCCAGCATCTTCTAGAAGTATATTTAATTAAGTCCAAATGTCAGCTAAAACCCTAGTCAGAGACAAAATCCATGATGTTCATACAATTCATGATGTTCTGCCAACTATAGAGATATAACGCTACTCTTTACAGTGAGACAATACAATTGCTCAAGTGAAATTACTTTGACTGTCTCTAAAAGCCCAAAAGCATAGTCTATAATCAGGTAAATAGTCTATAATGAACTAAATTTTGCCAGTAGCCACTTCACACAATCTGGGTCAGTTTTGTATCTACATGAAAGTCAGAATGATAGCATGCTTTCTGATTTAATAGCTCAGGCTTCCACATGGTGCTCTAAAGACTTAGCTTTTACAGCTATGTTACTGTTGTTAGCCTATCTACATGTCTGTAATATTTTGAAAGCTATTTTAAATTCTGGCTTGTATAATGTTGAATTTGCTATATTATCTTGCTTTGGCATGCTGGGGAAAAAAACCCACAAACAAAAAACCCTAATCAAACAAACAAAAAAAACCCCAACCAAAAACTAACACATTTCTTTAAAAGGCAAATATTGAGTAACTAACAGGTCTATTTTGATAGAATTAACTAAACACAAGAACTGAGATTCAAGTTTTAAAAAGAACTCTAAATAACTTTATTCATATTAATGTGTGTTTGTAATTGTGCTCAGATTATATAAATTATATACAACACCCTTACAGACTTGTGCTAATATGGACAGTGAGACATTTTTCCACTGTAAGACATTGTGTAATGCGTTCAGTGTAGAAAATACACCAAGTAATTATATTTTTGCCTTCCTAAATTCCCCATGTAGGTTCAGTTGATTATAGGAACCTGCCAGCTGTTAAACAGCTGCTCTGTTTCACCTTAAGTAGCAGCTTTTCAGCAATGCACTAGTCTGTAAAGTCTTACAATGCTTTCAAATGGACAGATATATCTTACTCCTCATCTGTATAATTGCACAGTTAATGAAACCTAGCTGTTGCTGCCTCCAATAATACAACGTTATGCAGCAACCACTCATGACTGCTGTCCTTTGAAGGACTGGTAAGGAAAACCATCAGTCCTCTGGGCTCTTTTAGTAAGCAGCGAATACATAATATGGCATGGCATTATGAGTGATCAACACAAGACTACTCATAGAAGTAGGATACAAGTATAAGTGGACCAATAATTTGATCTAGCAATGCATATTTTAGTAAACAAACTAATCAGTTTGTTTAGTGAGTTAAGACTTCTTTGCACAGCTCAAACAGAGAGCCCATCACCAACACCCTTCAAAGGCACATGTCCTAAGTTTGGCCAGTGCTTGTCTCTTCAACAGCAAAGTGCTGCAAAGACAACACCAGCTGAGCTCTGAGAAACCCTTTATCCACAGAAGTGCAGTCCCTCTGCCTGAGAGACCTGAAACTCTCTCTTAAGAGAGTTTATCCTTCCAGGCACAATGCTGTGCTGTTGTGGCCATATTGCTTATGGTTTCAACGCTTGCATGGATTTTTTAAGCTCTATGCTATGTCCTCATTAGTGCTGCTACACACACATAAAGAGGGGAGTGAGTGGGAGGGAGCACCAAGGCAGCTTGGGCCAGCTGAAGCTGCCCTGATGCTACTTTCTGGTGACTCTTTTTCCTGTCCTGTGTCAGCAGTCACTAGTTTAACTGGCTCTGGGAACTCACCTGGCTAAAAATAAGCCACTATGTACAAATAATCTTATTTTTTCAAAATTATGCCCCTTGAGAGATCACATGCTTTTCAACAGTAAGCAGTGGGAGAATCACCATTGCATAAAAACATGTTCCAGATAAACAAAATCAATTAAGCAGGATGCCACAGATAATGTTATTAAGTCATAAAATGTTGGCCCTGGTTATTTCCACAGGGAGGCTGGTGACAATAATGAAGGTCATGACTTTAAAGATGCATAGTGCACTTAGGTTAAGTTACAGTGGCAAAAGAACCTAAAAAAGGAACTTGAAATGTCAAGTTTATTTAACAGTACAGGTACAAAACAGTAAGGTGAAATGAGTAGTCTTCTCTAAGTCTCAGTCCTGTCAAGAACAACCACTTCAGGAGAATAGTCCAGGCTGCTGGATCAATAATAAACCTACATTCTAAATCTGTCAGTGATTTCTTAGACATCTGGTCCCCTGACAGCACAGCTCTCATCCATGCATCCCATGAAGAAAGAGGTATGGCAGGTAAATACCTCCAGCCCCTAAACAGAGACCAACTATGGACTAAGTACAGTAACTGTCTACAGCTAATATGTTGTCTATGGAATGGAAAAGTTTCAGATCCATCGCACTGGATCCACGTTCTGAAAGGTTCTAAAGGCTCTGCTGGAAGATCCTAAATATGCAGAAATCACAGAATGGAAAATAGTTAACTACAGGGAGAAAGAACAATTTGTACCAGAGGTGCAGTGTGAAGGCTGCAGCAAAAAGCTTTGGGAAATTGCACAGAACTAAAAGTATAAGAAAGAAAAACTCAGCATTTCCTTTAAAAAAAAAGTAGATGTTTCTGGAAAGGAAGCTGAGAGAAGGAACACTAGGTTTTCAATCTATTGAGAGAGGGGGGTTTGTTTCTTTTGTGGATTTTTTAATCCCCAGGTGAAAGCAGAGAGAATTTCATTACTGGATTTCAAGGGAGAACATGGCTGGGCCCAAAGCAGAAATAAATCTATGAGGCAATATTTTACTTTTCTCCTAAAAGCTCTAAATATTTCATACTCTTATTGTAAACTATATACATACAAAGTGCCTTTCTAATAAAGGTAGGCTATAGTATAATTTTCATTATGATGTTTACAGGTTCAGTGAAAATATATTAAAAGTGCTTAAGTTACAGATAGAAGTATTTGAAAGCTACAGAGACTACCATTAAGTCTGCAGTGATGAAGCCACAAGTAAAAAAGACACAAAGAAATGTTCCTGTCCATGCTGTAGACAGCCTGTCTGCTTCCAAGACCTAAAGACCGATGAACAAGAGCAATATGCCAGTTAGCTAATGTTCATGTGAAAAAACCCCATCACATAACAAAAATCCAAGATCCACAGATTAACCGTCCAATATAGATGATGGAAACAGTATTGGTATGAGCCACCTAGGACACAAGGCAAGTCAGCCATCCCTTTCTAGGGCTGACAGAAATGAATAGACCAGCTAACTGCAGTACCCAGTGGCAGAGGTCAAATCACCACAGAGATCACATAAAGAGTTAAGAAGTGAAACAGTCAAACCCACAGTTCCCAGATGGAGTAATTCTTCACAAAAGATCAAAGCTCAAAAATCAATGTTTTTAGCAGTTGCTGAAGGTTATGAGTATCATGCAGTATTTGATGACATTTTTCTATTTAAATAAGCACCCCAGGAGAGGAGAATAAAAATCAAATGTCTCTTGAAAAGATAAGTCACACAGTTCCGATTCAGCAATATTTAATTCAACTGCTGCACAACTTTTATTAAAAAAAAAATTAAAAAAAAACACCCCAAAAAAACCCCTTCACTTTTCCCTACAGCTCCAGCTTTCTTTGGCAAACAGTAGTTTTCCTCTGGAAATTTTTACCTTGCAATACCACTCTGGCAAACCTGGTGAGGAATTCAGATGTGTAGTGAAACAGAGCCTGGCTTGGAACCATTAAGAAAGCTAATGTCAGGTCCACTAACTCTGGCATTAAACCTATTATTTTGTCATGTGCAGGTAAAAGTAGTTGATGGAGCCAAGAATGAAATATGACCAGGTATACATGCAAGAACTTTGTCTTTTTTGCCTTTATCAAATACATGAATATTTGAATATTTGACTCTTGAGATGGGATGAGACAGTTTCTGCACCAGGCTTCCAAGAAGGATGCAGGCATCACAGACCTCATGACAAAAGTGACTGAATGGATCTACTAAGTCAAGTGACAGGTCAACCCATTAGGTTTTCTCTGTTGCACAGCTCTGCTCAGCAGTTCTGTTGAGTGAGAAAAAGTAAATCGAACCAAACCACTGGTGGGACAGACTGAACCCGAACGAGCCAGGTAGAGGACTCTCAAGGCTCTCAAAAGAAATCACTGGGAATAGTGACATGCCATGCTCTGCACATTAAGTTGGAATAATAATCTATGGCAAAAAATATGGTCTCTTCTGTTCCTATCACCTAAAAGAGAAGCCATTCACAGAGCAACAGGATATGGGACAGGAACCTTGGCTTATCTGCAAGTAGTGGCTGATCCACATCTGACAGCTACACACAACCCTGCATGTGTGTCACTGCACAAAGAGGTGCAGGGCACTACCTCTGAATAAACAAGTGGTGTCACGGTGTTTTACATAGCCAGCCTGATGGAAAAATGTTATGCATATATACAAATACATAATAGAATCTGGAAGTGCCACTGTGAGACACTACATGGCAAAGGACCAAGACCAATGCCAGAAAGAGATCAGGGAGAAAGAAATGAGGCTAGCCCTGTAACCCCGTCAAGAGATTTGAAATAGCACAGTAGGAAATCCATGGGAGAGCAAATCCCTTTCATCCTGTACAGTTATCCCTTGTTACATAGTTGGTTTTGGCTATCTCCTTTCAAGCTGTGAAGGCCTAGATACTTCTCTGCACAAAATTAGAAGTTTGCCTGGGTATAACATGTTAATTAATAATTCTGAGTTATCTAAAATGCAAATTAGACTGCCAGATATGTTCCATTAATGATCCTTTTCAAGTCAGAAGAGCATTTTCAGAAAAATTATTTCCTCACAAATGTAGGTCAGTGACTGTATTTCACTGATCAGATAACGGGAATATCTTAACCTACTTAAAGGAGTTTAAATTTAAACTTATTTCTAAAATCATCCACTGCAAAGTGATATGTTTGTGTGATTCTGTGATCTGTGTATATTACAATTATATGTTTTTATATATGTATATATATCTATACATATATGTTCCTAATTCCAGTGTAGCATGGCATCCCAAATACTATCACAAAATCAAAACATATAAAATATATAACATTGATGCAATAGCCCTTGATTACTTTTAATTACAGCTAATTACAATTTAATCCAAATTTTCATGCTGCCCTGCCATATTGCCCACTCTCATTTCCTGCAGCCAATGTTTCACAGCTTCACATGTGAGAGAGAGATGCTTATGCATTCATACAAAAAACACCTTGACATGCTTTATTTGGTTTTCTAATTAAGTGCTTAGCCAACCCATGCAGCAATATGAACACATTTAACATGTGTTCATGTGAGTGCACACCATGATCCTCTACTCCTGCAAATTACTCCCACCTTCCTGGAAACACACATGCAAATTTCTCACCTCCCAAGTGCAGATGGTATTCAGTAAGGATCTAAATGTTTACAATGGGGATTTAGCATTTGCATCAACATACTTCTTTATTAAGTATTAATTTAAAAAATCAGTGAAATAAGAGCAGTGTTTGCCAAACTAAAGACAGAAGAAATGTGTTATGCAATTCTGCTTTAAACATTTACTCGAAGATATACCCACTGCCAAGTGATTTATGATGTGCTTATCATTAAACAAGGTCCAATTTTTACACAGCAACCATCCACTCATGCTAATGAACCATGACTTTAAGTTCTACCCTTGCTTCTAACATCAGAAACCAGAGGACTAGTCAGGGTGAAGAGAACAGCATTGCAGAGTTGTCTACAGTAGACCATCCAGTCTGAATTTGTTTTTCTTGATGTTGGCCCTTCCAAGGACTTCTAAATTAGAACAGAATTCACATGCAAAACCTAAGCATGTCAAAAGTATTAGCTGGTTTGGTAGTCCTTAAAGCTGAACCACCGCAGGGCGCAGAGAGTATCTACCCCACCACTGACATCCCATCTCAGGGCCAGTAATGACCGTGGTGAGCAATCTGCCACCACGGGTCTGATCACAGAATCACAAAACCATAGAATCATTGAATGGGTTGGGTGGGAAGAGACCCAGTCTGCCATGGGCAGGGACACCTTTCACTAGACCAGGTTGCTCAAAGCCACATCCAACCTGGCCTTGAACACTTCCAGGGATGGGGCAGTGACTTAATTTCAGCCAGAAAAGGGTTAAATTTTTGCAGTAACTAGAAGGGGTGTGTGTCTGAGGGGGCTTGGCCAGCACCCAGATGTTATTTGATACAAACTGGTGTCATTGTCAAGGGTCGGGAAAAAGAACTTTCTTGCTTTAGTGGAAAAGGGAGAAAACATGCTAGGCAAAACAGTCCAGTACTATTTTATTTCATGTGTAAATCATTTCTTTGTAACTTTTGCAATTAATATGGTTGCTGTTACTGTTTGTTTTCTTATCTCATTGCTCTTTACAACAAATTCTTTTCAACTCATGATCTGTGCCTTTTGTGCCTCCCTGGAGGAGGGAGGGGAAGGGAGTGGCTCATGGTCTTTTTAGTGAGAGTACTAAATTGGAGGAACACCATTCCTAAACCATGACAGACATTAACAACTTCTCTGTGCAGTCTTCTTTCAGTGCTTCACCACCCTCACAGTAAGAAATTTCTTCCTAATATCTAATCTAGACCTACGCTCTTTCAGGTCAAATCCATTTCCTCCTGTCCTACCACTACATGCCCTTGTAAATAGTCTCTCTCCATTCTTCTGATAGGCTCCCTTTAGGTACTGGAAGGCAGTAATTAGGTTACTCCAAGGCCTTTTCTTCTCCAGACTGAACAATCCCAATTCTCTCAGCCTTTCCTCATAGGAGAGGTATTCCATCCCTTTAATCATCTTGGTGGCCCTCCTCTAGACTTACTCCAACACGTTCATGCCCTTCCTGTGCTGAGGACCCCATAGCTGGATGCTGTACTGTAGGTGAGGTCTAACAAGGGCAAAGCAGAGGGGCAGAATCAGCTCCCTTGACGTCCTGGTGAGGCTTCTCTTGATGCAGCCCATAACAGTCATGCTCCACCCTGCTCACCCTGCTAATAACAGAACCAGTATGGCCAGTCTGCAAGGGGAATGACAATTCATTTTAATTACTGGACTGTATGGCCAATGCATGGTAACTTGTGTTGTGATTGTGGGCAAGATTATTACTAAGTCAGTAATTTCTTACTATTAGATATGCAGAACAAAACTGCATCTAATTTTTGTTGATGTGATAGATCAAAGTGCCTGGTTTCCCATGGCCTGACATAATTTCAAGAACCTGGATTAATTCCACTAACAGATCATCCTATTATGATGTAGAGAAAAGAGGAGTAGATTTTTTTTTTTTAAAAAAGAAAGAAAGGAAAAAAAAGAAAAAAGAAGAAAAAAAAGAGAGTGAGAAGTATGGGCACCAGTAAAATATCTAGGAAAAACCTCTATTGAAAACAACACTGAACATGCCCCCCGCACCAAGCACAGGATTGTGGGTGGGTAACAGGCCATAAAATAAGAATTTCTTTGATAGTTAAATGTACCATATTCTTGACCTTAATCTCCGTGTTGGTAACTGTGATATGAAATTCTAGATATCTGGACATGTATCCAGAGAGTAGCTACACTGACATAAACACAAAGCACGGTTTCCCCTTCTCCAAGACATGAGTAAAGATCTCCCTCAGCTGTTGCACTGAGAGCAAATACCCGGGCTGAGGTTCTCTGCATCACAAGCAGAAAAACAGCAGAGCACTGCAGTCCTCCTCTAATTCAGCTCATTTCTTGGATGCTTCCCTTACATCACTCAGAGTTCAAGATCAGCTCTCCTTCCTTCTGCTACAATCCTTTTACAGTCTATTTGGCCTCACTTTCTGCTGTATAAACCTCTGTACTTACAACAGGCAGCTGTGACCATTCCTCAAGCCACAAGGAGAAGCTCTTTTCCTGAAACAGATCAGCACCAGAGATATACACACACAGCAAACCCTCTAATAGGACTAGGAGCACCCTGCTGGAACAAAAGCATACCTTCAGAGGAAGGTGAGGGACACAGTGTGACACTGACTGAAAATAAAGCTAAGAAAGGCTTGTTTTCAGAAGACGCAGGAAGCTTTTAAACAAAGGGAACAGTTCCTTACTTCCCAAAATTGGTTCCCTTCTAAATGTTCCTACATTCACCTTAAGGAAACATGGATGCATCAACGTTATGATTACTATGATAATTTTTTATCCTACTTAAGTGCCTTAATATTTACTGTTTACTACCAAGCACAAGAATAAGGCATTTATCTGTGAGAAGGCAGGGATATCTGGGCAGAGGAAGGGACCACAAACACACTACCTAGTTCAACAAAATCTTGATGCATGTCTTTACTGGGGGATTTTTAAATTTTCTTTTCTTTATCTAAATTTAATTTTCTGGGCAAAAATGTGAAAGAATTATTTAAGAAAGGAAAGTGGAAGGGTTTTGCAGGCATTGATTTGGCTCTCTGATTAATCTGTCTGACCCTCTCTTCCTCTTTTATTTCTTTGCATGGCATTCATTTGCACAAGAGGTTACTAATATGAGGGGTGGTGCTATATACAGTCAAGTGGGAGACAATTAAGGAACAACCTATATTTATTTTATGTTAATCTACAGTCAGTGTCAGACTTCTTAGCATGAAAACTTAGCATGTACTTCTCATATACTCTGTCTGCAGTCCCTTGCTAATGCTCTGGAAATCCCTGGTCCTGATGCTGGGTTGCTTGTGCTCATCAGTGTGATTAAGAGCAAAAATGTAAGCTGTACAGTTGCAACCACATGATAGCCAAGTCACAATCCCTCCTGGTAATACAGATAGCACTTATCTGTGTGATTCTGTCTAATAAAATCTTTCTTTCCTCTGTGTATGATCTCATCATAGCAAACTATATTATTCCTGTTACTAAGCATATGGCCAGAAAAGAAAAAAAAGTCTTAAAAGGCCTCTTTTAAAATATTTTCAGGGCACTAATTTAATGATGATAAATATGTTCTGGGAGTATTTGATAAATAGTTATAATCAAACAGAATTAACAAAGCAAAAAAAAGGGATATAAGCTAAAGTCACTGGAGCTATGGTGGAAAGTTTACTTTGGATCAGGGAAAAAAGTTAAATTCTTAATTATAGAATGCATAAATAAACCTCTCTCTCCTATTTTGATAGGCTCTCATAATTAATGCAGCACCTATCACTATGTTTTGACTGCCACTGCTTGAGCAAACAGTGGTACAATTACACTGGTACCATTTTAGTACACACTTCTGATTGTGAGGTACTGGTGTCTTGACCTTTGAAACACAACGTCTTACTACAGTCTAATAATTAACAAAGGTCAATCACAACTCACTAGTTACGTGGTGCTCAGCCACAGTTCACGTGCACACTTTGGGAATCACCATCCTGTGGTGATTGCAAAGATGCCTGTGGGGATTGCAGTGTGACTCAAATGGCCATGGAGCAGGAACTCAGTCCTGTGAAGCTGCCAGGAGCTTCCTAGGCAAAACAAGAGCTCAGGCTTACAGAGTTCTTTCTGTACCTCTCTATCCAGTTTCAAGAACTGATGCTAGAGTCAAAGGCTTAATTCCACTGAGATCCTGAAGAGTTGCATGACCTTTTGGATGTTTTGTCCCAGTTGAATTCAACAGCTAAGATATTTTCAGTACGCAGTCCTGAGAGGTTGCCCTGGCACAGCTGGAGCATTACTGTAACATAGCTTCTGCAGCAGTCATCCATGGGTATCCACCTCAGGTACAAGGAGAGAAGCCCAAAAATGTTTTGTCATAGAACAGAGAGAGTTGGACCTCCTGCAGTGGAAAGGCAACAAAAGCCGTTTTTCAAAGTTTAACAACCTTTGCTTTGCTGTGCCCATTAAATGCCCAATGTAATAAGGACGTATCAAACCATTTCTATCTTCATTCACTTGTTCTTGACAGCTTGTATGTGTCCCTCTTGATGCGGAGTCTGACAAACAGCAAGTGATTCTTCAGTTGACATTCATCAAACTACGCCTTACTGACAAAAAACATTATTTCCTGCCTACTCTTAGCATTTGCTTTCATGTTACCCAGAGCTTCCATCAGCATCCAATGTGTTTTAGGTGTCTGCTAGTAAGGACCTTACATGGAGAAGTCATATGAAGCAGCTGAAAGCAGTCAACCATGAGTTGACTTGGGTGCAAACCCACACATGTCTTTGGGTGTCTTAATTGTCTCCAAAATTACCTGGGGGCTCTGACCTGTGCCTTGCAGTTCAAGTCTCTTTGAATATATAAAAATGTAGGATTCAATATATGATATAGTCACTGTCATGCCCTAAGTTATTTTTAAAGGAATATTTAGCCTTCATAATAAGTAGAAGATACTTTTACAAATTTATGCTTAAATGTCTTTACATTTACTGACTAGCCTGGTAAGACCTGAGCAGGGAACTGCTTCTCTCTGAGAAAAAAAACACCTAAGAGTTTGTTTCAAGCCTCAGAAATTAAAATGCTTTAATCCATGAAACACTACAAGGAGCCAGAAGAGCAATTATTGAAATCTGTGCTTACTTTTCCTTAGGCTTTTCTGGTCAAAATCCATGGCTAAGTCAGATATGAAAAAATTCCTATAGAAGGTCACAGACTCTAGCCCTGTACAGTTCTCTACAGATTTTCCAGCATGCTAGTCTTGTGTTAATCGTCATCTGACCAGTCTGCATGAACAGAGTGAAATCAACATTTATACTGAGGGAAGAAAATAGATGAAGACAATAGCTAGTTTTTTTTTTCTTTCTCCTATTACTGGGGAGCAAGGGCAGAGGGGGGAAGGAGAGAAGATAAATATGGAAAGAGAGAAAGAAGGAATCAAAGTAAAAGAAAGTGAGGAGCCGGAAATATAAAAACAAAATGAAAAAAATAAAAAAGAAAAGGACAAAAGAAAGTGAGAAATAGATGGACAGACAGAAAATCATGGAGTGTCTAAACCTGTGTGAGCTAACATAACTGGAGACAGATGTCTTAACAAATAAGCAGAAATTCTCATCTCAAAATTAGTAAAAAGATGGAGTAACTCTTTAAGATGTACTAATGAGTATACATAATTAAAACAAGCTTCTAATCTAGGTCATTGTTTAGTATAGTACTCGGATATGCATGAACGCATTCAGTGCAGAAATCAGGAAGAGTTATGCAAATATAGCTGAGGACAAGATCTCCCTCATTTCCCAAAATTACTGCGCCTAAACCACCTCTTTAGTTGCAGAAGAAAACTAAATAATGTTACCACAGCATTTACCACGTTCTCTAAATCTTACCAAGACTAACCACACTGCAAATACTGAAAATCCATTAGCCAAAGCACAAATAGAAAGGCACTCAAATATGGTCTTTCCTCTTAGTTTTGGTCTTGACTTTTAATCTATCAGCAAGTCATTAAAGTCCAGTCAAGTCAATTAATTAGCTGTTCATATACTACATTGATTACACCATATAAGAAGGGTAGAGTTTGCACAGTCTGTTGGTGCTGTATTAATATTTAATTAGGAAATGCAAAAGCCAAGCTTGTAATGCTGTGATCACATGGAGCAGGATATCACAAAAAGGCAGAACAACAACAAAGGATTCAGAGACTAAAGGTTGAAAATGTTGCTGGTTACTGCAAGCAATTAAACTGTTCAAGGAGGATGTTACTCCAGTGGTGTATGAGAGCATATGGAGTTTCTGAAACAAGCTTGTTAACGCAATCACCTTTTTCACACGGAAAGTATACACATTGAACTCAATAGCAAAGTATACATTTTTTTCATAGTTAAAGCCTAAATGTGTTCTGTCAACAAAAAACCTCCCCCTTTCCACAACAGAATGGCAATAGAAGCCTGATCTGAGATTTAGCAGCGATCTTCCAACAGGCAGGAGTGGCAAATCTCCCTGAACTGAGAGGGAGCTGAGTGTCAGCCCATGGCTGGGTGGTAAAGGAAGGATACTGCTGCATCACACAAGGAAATCTGCCAGCTTTCTTATATCACACCAGTAACATTTACAGCCCAAATCTCACTTACAAGTGCAGTTGAACAGAACATTTCCATGCCTTACTTTCAAATAGTCCAGACCTGAATGAAGATGATAGCGGTATTTTTTCACAGGGGGAATATGATTTCAAAATTAACATGTTAAAGTGTAAAATAATCTCCCAGCAGACAGACAAATGCTTCTGCTTGAGAGCACACTGTTTATGAAACAGCAGCCCCTTTAGTTGCCCTGGAAACTATATTTGTAAAGGGCCATAATTTATATTGTCCTGGAGGCTTTTAACATTTGCATCAAAGCTTCAGAAGATGAGAACTGTCAGTGAGTATTTATTCACAAAAAAAGCAAACTTCACTTTAAGAAGGTTGAGTGGTGTATTTTTTTCCCTGGCAAGTGATAAATGATCTTTCAAGAAGCAAACAAAAAAAACTCATGAAGTGATACTTGTGATGTGTTTATGGAAAGTCAAGAGCAACACACTTAGGATATTAGGCTTGCTGGTCAGGGTTACGCAGAGAACTTCAAACAAAATTGAAGGAAAAAAAATAATAAGGAATGCCAACAGTTTAAGTACTGTCAGCATTTGATCTTTACTGCTGTTCAGTAATGACTATGAGGTTGCATCCAGAAAGCTCCATCAGATTAGGACATACTCTGTAATCATAAAGGAGATCTCCTTAGAAAAAATATAAGATGCAGAAAGCTAAAATTAAACAGGCAGGAAACCTTGAGTTTAGTTCAAACACTTAATGAGAAAAAGGTCTTTATTTTAGGCCCAGGAAGAGCTTTAATTTTTTCCCAATAACTATGAGAAAAATCCAGCCCTTCAGCTACTATCAGAGGTTCACAAATTTAACTTGTACAAAACACCATGCATAAAGTGCCAGTACGTATCCTGTTGTTTTCTGAACTTAAAACTATCTATAGGGGAGTCTTGATGCTCATACTCAAACAAACCCACCAATGAAACTGGGTGAAACGCTGATTCCAGAAAGAAGCAGAACAGTTTGATGTTTCTCATTTCTTCATCAACTTCTACTCTTGGAAAGTGTAAGGAATGGAAACTGCCCCAAGATTAATTCCTCTTTTGAGGGCCTTGCACAAGCAAGACTTGAACACAAGATGCAAAAACCTGTATTTATGGCCTGTATAATAAAAATTCAGAAAAGATATCAAAAAGAGAGAGCTTCCCATAGTCATAGAAGTCTTAGAGATGAGTTGAAGGAAAATCTTTATGAAATCTGTGCAAGAACACTAACGAGGAAAAGAGACAGACAGAATAAGAAATTGAGAGTCCTCTGACTCATTTCCTTTGGGAAGGAAAAACGGAATGAGGAAAGAGAAAAAATAGAAAACAGGCAGGATATTTCTTGCAATAACTTTCAGACTAAATATGCTCTGTCTTTGTGTAGGCGATTGTACACTACAGACCATTTGCAATATTCAAATGCATGATTCAAATAGCAAAAAGCAAGCAGAGTGAAAATTTCACAATTGAAATCAGACAAGGGGAAGAAAATGGTAATTCTTCACAATATTTTATAAAACAAAGACACATATTCCTCACATCATAAACTTTTTATCTATTCTTTGATCATTTTGATTTGTTCTGTTAAAGTATGCTTCAACTATATACTGTCAAGCACACTGATATTAGTAAAACTCTAATGTACAAGGCAAGGTTTTTCTAACTCACAGAACTTGTGAAGCTGCTCCTGAGAATTATAATCAGTTAGGAATGGGTTATAGGACAGCCTGCCTCTTCTTTTGACTAACCACTGGTTCCCTCCAACTTCCTCTCAAGCTGGCCAAGTACACACATCTTACATCTATTTCTTTTATGTCATGGAACAAAACGAATCCCAAATCCTCTGCAGGCTGTGTACTGCCTCCAAAAAGCCTGCTAATATTTCTTTAGAAATGCCAAACAGAAAATAAAATTACGAGCGTTTAAGGACCAGTTTAATTTTTCAGATTTTTCGTTGCTTATTGTAAGTTTCTTACCATTATCATAATTAAAATACTCTATACTCTGGCATAATGACATTCATCTTTATCACACTATATCTCATATACAGAATTAGAATGGTAGCCATTAAAATGTACAAATTATGGACAGTTTCTTCTAAAACCTGATGGGCATTTATTCAAAAACATATTTGTAGCTTCACTTTGAAAAAAATTGAAGTGAAACAATTTAGATTATTTTTGGAAAATATATAGATGAATACCTATTGTTGGTTGTGTACATTCATGTCATTGCTTTAGGTAAACAAATTAAACCTTTCATTTACATCTTATGCAGTTAATAATAAAGTCACTGAAGCAAGTAAATTGAAAAAAAGATTAAGTGGCTGATAAACATGCTCCATTTAACTGTAACATGAAACTCCTCACTCTATTTTATGAACATCCTGCCCCAAGTCATGCAGACCAGAGAAAAAGGTTCATCTCAAAGCAACTGAAAAGAAAACATGACAGTATGGCTTAGCCCAGAGTAAATGGAAATATTTTAAACTATTCCTTGGGGCTTTATGATGCTTAAGATGAAGTCTTTATTTATTAAATTCTTGTCCCTGTTAACTGCAGCTGGAGTCAGGACACTTCCAATCTATTCTGATTGACCTCTGAGTTTTGGAAAATCATCTCACTTCTCTGTCTCTAGACTTTTTTTCTGTTCTTTGCCACATCTGTCAGAGGACAATGGATTGATTGTTACCTGCGCACTTGTACAGCAAGCAGTGAGTTTAGAAGGTCATCAGAGTTGACACCTGTAGACATTACCATAACATCAATAGCACATAAGAATCAGACATACTGAATTTCAGCCTAGAATTTGATAAGTAAGGTTTATGAGCAATCCCTTGTTTACTTTGTGTTAGTTTTCTCAGATGTAATGAGAAAACAGTCATTGGAAAAAAGGTGTCTTGAGCAAGCAGTGTTTTCCTGAAACACTACTGCAAAGTGGGACTATTTTCAGGATTTAGTACTAGTGTATTTTATGGCACTGCATCACTAATTTTCAGCAAGCACTCTTCTGTGCTTTCCATAAACTTGCAGCACGACATCTTTATTTGAATGCAACAACAGTCCTATGCAAGACCTCTTCCTGAAAGACACCGAAAGACACATTTAAATTTACTGTAAGTCTTCTGCTCTTGATTGTGACTGGATGTCGGAGTACTGAAAAGCACAGATTATTAAAGGATATCATCTCAGCTACAAAAATCAAGGCCTTTTTTGAGGGTCTGCCTTATAACTCAGGTATTCAGAAACAAATATAACCAAAATAATAGTGCAGGATAGAATTTGCCTATTTTGTATGAAGACAAGATAGTTTCTTGTCCATTCTGAAAGAAACATTTTCACATGACATTTCCAAGCTAACATGCAAAGCCCATTGATTTCTCACATCAAAATCTCATGTACTATCTTCTGTTCTCTATACCAGACACATCCTTACCTGCTCCAGAATGAATGCATTCCATGATTCATTCACTGAGTCCAACACACTAGTCACAAATGCTCCACTTCTTTATGGATGCTGATGCAATTTTTAAAGTTTTGAGGCATTTAAAGATGGCCCCTTGTAGGAATCTAAAATCTTTAAACAAATTTCATTTGCTTCTATCCATTTTTAAATGTAGCTTCCATTTTTCAGCATCATTTAGCATACTAGTCCCTCGATATAAATGGTTTAAGTGGGGATCCTTGAATCCCTTTTAAGGGGTTTTTGAAACATAAAATGTGATTGTTAGTCCTTTACAGTAATTTATGTTTTCAAATTGCTTGTAAAGGTTTGGCACCTATGCTGAAAGCTGTTCCAGGATCCATCAATAAGGAACATTGTTTTAACAGCTATACTAAATCAACCAATGTTTATAACAGTTATAACATCAGGTTTAAGTATTTTTCAGACATCCATATCTAAATTAAGGCACCTATAATTAGCTAAAAAGTGAAAAGTTGGGCTGCATTTCCAAAAGATATCATCAGGCTAACACTATTCCCACTGAAGTTCATGTAGCAGTGAAGACAAAATGGCTGTTGTTACAACATGACGATATAAACTGACAGAGGAGTAACAAAAAAGCATTTCTGGACCCTTAATTTTTTTTTTTTTCACTGGTTGCTCCTTCCTATTCCCAGTCTTTTCATGCCAGTGCAGAAGCCCATACAGGTGTGAACATGATGGGGGAATTCATCCACCTGGAAGCCCATCCTACCAGGCTGGTTATAATTCACATTAGCTTCCTGGTCCATTTGGTACATGCAGGGCTTCAACTGTGTTTGGGTGGTGAAATGTGGTAGGTATACAAATAGGGGTGTGTATTCACATGCATGAGACTGCTTTTTTCAGTGGTAATGATCACATAAAATATGGCTTCAGAGTAAAATTAGGCCACTAATACCCCTTTTTGGAGACCCAGAAAGAAACATCTGGCATTTTGATTATTTGTCTAACCCTAATCACTCACCTATGAGACTTCCTTCCTTCTAGACTCCAGATACCTCATGTTCCTGGAGTCTGAGCAAAGTGTAAGCACTGTCTCTCAGTATGAGAGACTTCTGATTCCTGTTCAGAGGGCATTACTCCTGCATCACAAGTCATCACACCTGCTAATGGTTTCCAGGTTTACTATTCAGGACATAAACAGCACTATGTGATGAAATCACCAGTTACCACCAGGCTTCATGACCCCTCTTTTTACCTGATCTGTGTGTTAGCACTTTAATGCCACTTTATGATCCACACAGACATGAGATTACATCCTAAAAGACTACATTGACAAAATGAACCTGACTATGTGACACAGAGTTGTGATCTCACACGACTAAGCTTGACTGACAGATTCCCAAAAGAGTGCCTTAGGTGAGACAGCACAGAGTGCTACCCACCCTTAAGAAAGGCACAACTGACCTAGAACAGGAGTGACTCCACAGTGCAGAAAGTGAATGCACCAAGGTCAATCACCGAGGCTCTCCTCCTCTGAACAAAAAGAGTTGTGCCCCAGTTTCCTTGAGTCAGAGGAGAAAATGTATTAGCTGGAGTTCTTGTTCTATTTGCACACACTGTACGGCTGGCACAAATATGAGTCAGAGTTTGTACATGGAGCACCCCATGTACAGTGTCCTGCAGACCCCAAAAGCGTCATCAACAGGCTGGTGCAAAACTCAGTTTGCTTTGGCTTTATGTTTGACTGACATTAACATTCCACCATGTTCAAGAACTAAATTAATCCTTAAAATGGATAGTGGATCCAAGCCTCTGCTGTCTATTAATTGCTAAATAGAAGTCTAGTATCTGTTTATGTCTCAGTAATTTTACCTTGAAAAAAATTTCCTCCATTCTTCGTGTACTGGACTAGAAATTTTCCTGTTTAGAGAGGGCAGGAGAGGTGTAAGAACTGAAGGATTCTATCTGCTGGACAAAGACTGAGAAAGCTAACTAGACCCTATTTTTCCTACGGTACTCCTTTGTCACATGAAAATCTCCAAAGCTTAACCCAAAAACTGCTCAAACTGATAATACCAATCAACATCTACAGTTTTTCATGTGATTACAAGTAGGAATATAATACATTGGTATTGTATTATATCCAGGCCACCAGTAGACCTTTGACACCTACACTGATTCCAAGAATCTTTTCAACAGGAGACAGTTTTAATAGCTCTGAAAACAACTGTGAGATTTCTAGATGCTGAAGAGACAAATATTTCTCCTGAGGATTAGTAATCCGACCCCTAATGGTTTTCCCTTCTTCATCTACTCCCAGACAGCCTGCTGCGTGCCAGCTTTTGAACTACTGTACCAGTAGTTTCCAGATGACTTAAGCATTCCTTAAAGAAAAAACCCCACACCCTTGAAATACTTTGCATTCATTGCTGTGTTACACAGAATTAGCTCATGCCGTAGCCAGAGTCTACTTACATGTTGCACTGCTGTCATTTGCTGACAAGTCAAAGACCTTGGTTGCCCCTTGGGTTTGACTTAGGGTCAATGTGACTTTTGCTACTCTAAGAATAACAGCATTTACCCAACATGCTAAAAGTCAAATTCAGTAGCAAGACTCTGTAAAGCCCTGGAAGGATGACTGCCTCACTGTCTGTTGGTGTACATGTTAATACCATTGCTGCAGAGGCCCTGTGAACATTCACTACAACTCCACATAAAACATGCATATTGCCCCATAAGCAATCTTAGCAAAACAACACTCATGTTTGCCCACAGACTAAGAAAACAACTTTGAGTTTGCCAGGCTTGCTGAGTTACCAACAGTGATGTTATATAAATAACTCAGATTCACATCTCAGAAACTGGACTAGTGGCACCAGTCATGCCTACACATTTTGGTAGATCACCAAAATATCTTTAGATAGTGAAGTAGCTTGAATTTTACAAACCTAAATTTGCAATGTGACTCTAAAGAAGAAAAGACCTTTCCCTCATATAGCTCCACTCTTGAACCCCTTGGTTGCTATAAGGAAAAAAAAAATCTCTTTTCCAAGGTTTGTACTATTGAATAAAACAATCTCTATTTAGGATTGTGCACATTGAGATCACTGTAACTCAGCAGTATATCAACTTTAGAATCACCTTTTTTTTTTAATTACAACTTCAGAAAAAGATTTTCAGTTGTACAAAGTAGTTGTAGATCTTTGATTTTTCAGTCTGTTCTTTTTTTATGAGTGGAATGGCAGCAACTATCATACACAAGGGAAAAGAGGCTAGCTGATATACCCCTGTGAAGAGAATTTCTTTGAGAATGTTAGGTAAGTAAAATCCTTACCTTTACGGAGGACCAGCAACTCTTAAGAAACTTCAAAGACAACTTCAGGGGCATGTAAGACATTTTGTAAGAAAGACAATTTCTCCATAACTTAGGTATTATATCTTTTCCCCAAGAGAAGGAAAAATCTTTATGATCAGTAGCTAAGTTCAGTTTTTCAGTATATATTAATTTTGAAGAAATGGGACTTTTGCAAATGATAGCATAGGGATTTGGAACGAAGGTGCATGATTGCAGAATCACTGACAGACAGAGTCCTGGGACTGACTGTTGTGCACCTCTAGGGAAATAAGGAAAGATCAACCTTTCTACAGTCATCCCCGTCCCAGGAAAATATTCCCTCTCTTCTGTCTCATTGATGCTTCCTTTGGGGGAAAATTTAGTAGAGGATACTGCACCAAGAACTCCAGTAGTCAGCAGAAGACTGACGGAATGGTTGTACAAAAGCAGCATCAGAAAAAGAGAAAAAAGCAAGCAAGCAAAAAAAATATTGAAAGCTTTACATCCTCTGATGATAAACCAGCAGTACTACAAAAATATCAGTTAAGGACAGTAAATAATTCACAGCTTTGAAAATGAACATTGCCTATTTCAGTACTTCTGTTCATCCTAACTGAAAAATACCAGTTGTTATTTTTTCAGAATATTCTTATAAGTAAGAATAGAAAGGTCCTCAAGAGTAAGAAAGGTGCATTTTTCATGGCCCCTGCCATAGGCAAGCTAAGAAAATCCTATAATTTACACTACACATTGCCTAATAAATATAAGATTTACACTAGACAGTGGGTATTCAGGACATCATTCATTATTCCCTTAATGTTTCTATCAGACATCAAACAAGGCTTAGAAATAATGCTGTTGAGATTTTAAAAAAGCCATGCCAAATAATTCTATCACTCACCCTCTTCTAGATTTTGAATTTAGCCTTAGCAATAGAATGGATTAACACCCCAGCAAATGAAGCTGACTCTTTCCTCTTAAATATCACCACCACTTTCAGTGATAGATATTTCAGGAGCTGTTATAAGAGTATGCACTCCTAGTAAATCACATTGCTTTACTACCAAAGCCATTTTAGCCATTGTGTTAACCTTAATTGGTATTGTGAAATGCAGTTCAGAATAGGATTCCCCTCTTTGGGTTGTGGCCTCTTCAAAGGCAAAAATCAGGCTAATCTTTTTAACAGTGTAAGCAAGAAAAAATAGACTATTGATAAAGCAGTTTATTTTTACTATCAGATGAGGCAAATTAACTCTGCTGCAATCTTCTCAGTCTACTGCTGCCTAAAATAGAAAGAGCTGCATGGAGAAGGCCAAATAAGCTACTGTAATCGTTCCATCTGGGGGAACTCAAGCAGCCATCATTCACTACTGTCATTTACATAACGTGGTGGGAAGAGGAAACTCACACACTGAACATGGAGACACTGCTTAGTTTGTTTCTCTGTTTTGAAACGCATCATTATTCCTCATATTTCAAAACATATATGAATGACACATAGAGCACTCATCGTAGCTAATCAATTATGAACCTAAAAACCAGGCTTCTTCAACTCCCACAGCCCCTTCAGTGGCAGCAGATTTGTGTTAAACCAGCACAGAACAGCAGACACATCAGCACAAACATCCTGCAGAGTCCAGTATCAGGAATCACACAGGACATCCGTGCAGGGTCATCCTCAGTTTCCAGGACATAGTACCAGAGCTCTGTGACCCATAATGCCAGGTGAGGAGCAGCATCCAAATCTTTGACAGCTGTGACAACAGTGACCAGGAGTCTGTAGAGCAGACTCCAAAGACAACCTGCAACAGTAGGAATTTGATCCTGGTACAGCTTCTGTCTCTTATAGGCTTTTCTGTAATTTTCATTGCCGTTACTACTTTCATGTAATTTTATAAACAAGTATACACTGACTTCCTAAAAAGTTCATATTAAATGGCGTGCCTGTTTAGTTCAACCATCCTGGGCTGAAATTATTACAGGATAATTTCACATCAGGTAAATCTCCCCAAAGCCCTGTGGGATGTTTTTTGGTGTTTAAAAGTGAGAGGAGGCTCAGGCCTATATCCTTCACCTTTGGATGAACATTGATCCATTTACCTGGAATTTCATTTTGCTACATTGTGTTTTATACAGATTAAACAGAAAGGAAAGGGAANAGAAAGAAAGAAAGAAAGAAAGAAAGAAAGAAAGAAAGAAAGAAAGAAAGAAAGAAGAAAAGGCATTCCTTAGGAAGAAAGCAACAAAATTTTACAAGTTCTGCTCAAGGACAATACTTTTTTTCAGCCTGTTGATACTTCAAATTAAGGTTACATTTTATGTAAATCTCTTTTAAAACTCTGTTTATTAGTGTTATTTCATTCTCTAATTTTTGTGTGGCTGGATAATTGCTTTCATCTTCTAAGAGATAATCATAAGCAGATTTATGGAAATTGACAAACATTATCTCTGTTGTTGTAGTGTATGAATGAGCAACCCTTGAAAAACCCCACAACTTTCAGATTAAGCATTCCTTAATTTTATGCGTTACCACTGTAAGAAAGGTACTACTATAAAGTTGTGTAGGAGGATGCACAACCACTTGTTACTGAATCCAATAATGAACACCTTGTTCCAGAATGAATGTCTGAGAGGTGGTAAAGTGAAATATTGTTCTATAACATTTTTCACAGTAGCCACATATAGATGATTTCTTGCAACATACATGTCTGGGTGATAAAAGACTTTGTAGTTCCTGAACCACAACTAATGAAATAACTATATTTCTTACAGTTTTGTTGCACTTTAAGGCTTGCCTTAGGGCCACACTATATCCACATTTCTGTCATTTTTTACTATATGGAGATAATAGGTTTTCTGTATATATGATGTGCTTGGTGATTTTATTTCTATCAGGAATCAGCTCATGTGGTAAGTTCACACAGGTTAAAAAAAAGTGGACAAAGTAGTAACTGTGTTGTTTCCTCGAATTCTTCTAGGTATGTATCTTAAAAATTTGAAGCAATGCAAATTCCTTCCATGGAAAGTTCCCAAGAGGAAGAAAGTAAGAAAGGAAATCACACATTCCAGAAATTTTGAAACAAAACATGTGGGTTGCATTATACTCCCCTTCCCAACAGCAAGAGTCTTGCCTGAGTTAATACTGCCTGACCTCTTCCTGTCATAAAGCACGAACATTCCAAGTTTTAGATGAAATCTTCTTATAACATATTATGAATTAATAAGCACATGAAACCTGTGTGAAGCCATGCCATTCTTTTCCCACACCCATAAAAGACTTTCTAACAATTATTCCCTTTTGGCACAACCAAGAGTTTATGAGCAACAAGGAGCAACACTTTTCTGGCTCATTTCCCTGTTTCCATACATGCCAGCTGCATTTAGTTATGTTCTGTACTACTTTATAGTGGTACAAAAAAGGGAAGTGAAGACAGGAGTGTATGGCCTTTTGAATCTTAGAAAGTAAAAGACTATAACTAACCATGATAGACAAAAACCATTATTTAATGCTAGGTAATGTTTTCTGGAATAGTGATAGCAGAGTTTGGAATGTAAGAATGCACTGCCTCTAAACTGACAGAATGAAATAACAAGATGCTAGAAAGAACACTTCTGCTCTAGTTAGTAAAGACCATCTAATATAGACATGCAAACATGCAGGATTGTGATTAAAATAGATGAAAATAAATTGAAATCTGCACTACCTAATTGTTGTATTACACTGTTTCTGTCTGTAAAAGCGCTGCACTATACTAATAACTGGAGAAAACAAGATGGGGGGAAAAAAGGTTTGAATCCAGAAGAAGAAATGGCAGACCACATCAAGAACAACTATTCCCTATCACTAACCTTTTCCCCATAGCAGTTTAGCACAGAATATATCAAAAATTACATATTCAGAACGAGAAAAAAATGAAGGAAGAAAGAAATAAAACCCCTCGATAACTTATCCCATGGAAGCATCAAAGGTCTTTAAATCTAAATTGGTAGCCCTTGAGCTCAGAGCTGCACAAACACTTGTGAAAACTTTTCCACATAGTAAGTATGCAAATTAAATACAGTCACTAATTACTAATATTACATGCAAAGTTTTGCTATTAACTGGGATCTAGGCAAAAGCATTTTACCATTTTGAAATGAAGACACCATTTGGCTCACTTGGCTGGCGTTAAAGTAAGAGCAATAATAAGACTTCTGGAGACAGTCTAAACCACACACACATTAAAAAGGACTGCAATCATATAGCCCTGCAATACTGCATTGCCATTGCTATTACTGTGCTGCCAGTGCTATGTAAAAAGCTGTAAGCTACTCGCCGATTTTGTGAGGTCTCCATGTCAGGCTTACTCTGGACTAAAAGTTTACCTTCTCAGGCTATATTTTTCATAACCAGATGTCTGTAGCTCATTTATGTTACTCTTGCCTATCTTTCTATGCTAGCACAACAGTTTTATGACTAAAACATAGTGATATACTATGTAGAAATATAGGCCCATGGAAACACAGTACAGACTGAGAAGTGGAGACACAGGAGATGGTGTAGAGTACATGCATGGGATTACAAGAGGTTGGGGATAGACTTGGTACTGAAGACAACACTCATAGCTGTAAAAGTGACTTCCCAATAATCAGTTAAAGAAATGTGAACATGAAGATGGACAAATCTGGGATTAGTTGTAGCAAGAGAACAAAGAACAAGTATTTAACATACACAAAAGAGAACAAATACAATAAATTTGGATAAAACATGGAGCTGCAGACCAATAAAGAAAGATGTATGTTAGCAAACACCAAAATATCCCCAAGTGTACCCTAAAGCGAACAAGAGGAAGCCATTAACATGAACATTCCCTTCCCTCCTCTGAAAGACTCCAGATGCTGTCAACACAGGCAACACCATCATCAGAATGAAGCCACCACCCTTAGGACTTGGAGAGGCAGGGGAAGGGTGAGCATAATGTCAAGGAAAGAGGGTAGAAACTGAGTATATAACAGTGTTAGCTGGGGGTTTTAATATCATTTTCAAAATATTTTTTGCACAGAAGCCTTCTTTTTCTTCAGCAATAGTGGGATCCTGCCTATTAATAACACCTAAACTCAGATGAATTATTGTTTAGTATTTCTCTAAGTCTCTATGATTCTTGACAGTTTGCCAAAGACTTCTTGTTTCTCAACCAGGCAGAACCATCAGTATGCTGTTATTTTTTGGAAACCCATGAAGAATAGCAGTGTCAGCAATCTGCAGACTCAGGAAGCCAAGAGCATACTAATCTCTGTGGAAAAAAGACCTTTAACTCTACAATCCATAGAAAATCCTATACTTCAGCCCCTAGATAAAAGGACTTAGGTCAATACCTGGCAAACCCTATGCCACAAATTGAGATTAAAATCCCCCTTTAATTAGGAAGGGGAAAAAAAGGAAAAAACTTTCACCAAACTTTCAATAAGGACTAAATGTCAAACAAAATTTAGAGTTACACACAGATATTGAGAAACAGTGGTTCCCATCTTTGGAAAGAGAGTAAAACTAAATTCAAACAGATCATTAGTGCATAGATGTATTTGCAATACCAGAGATATTCTTGATACTAATATTTGAAAATCATAACAGAGAATGAACTAGTACAGTCCCTCAGCAATATTTTATATGCATGAAGGAGAAAATCTGAGCTTTGCACCTAATAATAATGACAATGTAGCTGAGCTGTCTTTGATTTACAACCCCTTTATTAGGCTACTAGGCTCCACCTTCTGTGTGAGAGATAAAGGTGTGGAGATTAACACTAAAAGGAATAAGATGAACTTTGGCATGACAATTTCTTGCAATATTCTAGGCCACTATCACACTCACCTGCAAGGAGCTAAGATAAAACACAATTGTAAGTATTTAATAAATTATTTTAAATAAATTATACCAATTGCTGCCACGTTATTCTTTACACAGTATCCATTCCTTACTACAATTTTTGGTACTTGTTGAAGCATACAAATAAGTAAGTATATGCATAAAATCAGATTTAAATGTAGACCAAAAAATACTACCCAAAACCTACATTTATTTCACCACACTTCTGAGAATTCTTTTTCACTAGTCTATGATAGCACCTTTCTTTCTTCTGCTCTTTGTTGCTCATGTTGTAATTTTGGTTTTCACAAAAGACTTGTTCTTTCACAAAGACTTCTGGGATGTGCAAGGGTACTTTGTTGGTGTATGACTTCCTTTTGAATTTTCCAGAAATAAGCATACATTTTTAAAAAGGGGACAAAAATATTTAGAGGGAGAGAAAAAGTTATTTAACAGTAAAACATCAAACTGTACCAATGCCACCACTGAGTAATTTCTGTGAGCAGCCTTTGCCTTCCTTACCCCATCTGTCCTTAAAGTCTCTAACACCCACTCACTGCATCACAACAGAACTAAGCTCCTTTGGGTAGGGTTCTGTATTTCTGTAACTGCTCTGAAGCACTTAAAGTATATCTGAAAGCTGTAAAGGAAAATAAAGAGAAAGAAAAAGACAAGAGTCCAAGCTGTTAAAACTTCATTTGTAGGTTCAGCCATCTGTGGATTCCTTTTCATGTTACATGGCAGGAGTATTTTGTTCCATGAGTCCAAAGAAAGAGAAAAGAGTCCAACTACTGTGACCAATGTAATATTGATTATATACTCTGTTTACATCCTTATCACAGTGTCATATAAGACATGCAAAAGCAGCTGTGAAGTCATCATGCCTTTTGACATGAACTTATTCCAAATGGGATGAAGGTTGCCCACACGTACTTTGCATATTTTGTATATTAAATATATATATATATATGTATTATCTATTGCTATATTTCTCTTAAGAAATGAGCAGGACATATTAGCAGACTGAAAGCTTTCATTTGATCAAAAAACAGCTAGTGAGTGGAAAGGTGAAGCTCAAGTTCTGCAGCATTACTTCCCTGACTCTCATTACCTCCCTTGCTTTCCTCCTCTCTTGCATTTACACACACCTGTCTCAACTCTGACATGACATGACATGACATGATCTCCACAGACCACCCACAGATAACTGTGTTGTCAGAAAATTATCACTTGCAAATTAAATGTGCTTTATTCTATAGAGCTTGTGACAAACTTCTGCCACAAAAAGCATTGGTTTTACTCTGTAAAGACTTTGTATGTTTATATGGATGCAAGTTCTAAGCACGCCAAGGGACCCATTCAGGGTCTGATTCAGCACTATTGAAGTTACTCAAGCTTTTGGCATCCAAAAACTTGTAAATGGGGATTCCTTGAATAGCATGAAATAGAAGATGTACATTCAAAAGCTCATTTCAGAACAGATCTCTTAACTTGGTTATGCCTGTTTTTCAATGAGTTGGACTTGAAACAACATGAAGTGCTTGGTCTTGCTGACAACTTTAAGCTTCCAGTTTACTTTCGGTGAAAGTTATTAGATCTGTGCTCTCCTAAAGCTCAGGCTAAACAAAAAAATTGGTTCACAAGTTGGTTTCCAAGTTGCCTGAATCACGTAAAAATTATAGGATTTTTTAACAGAGCAGCGATCTCAGTGGTTGGTGCACTTCTGGATACTGCAGATTTTTATTTAAAAATTTTAATTCATCCACTTGCTTGGAGCCAGGGAGCAAGGGGTTGGGAGAAAAACAGAGCCATTTCACAGTATTGCAGCTCGGCATCGAGCAGTCCTGTTTCCCTGACAGGCCACCTGCATGCTGTGTCAACGAGCACTGAGGTGGTCGTGAAAATATCCAGTGTCTGGAGAGCAGATCCTGGCTGCAAGGCAGTATCCATTCTAGCATTTAGAAAAGAGACTCAGCTACTCCCAGGCCATGCAAGTAAAATTCAGATGATGAGGCCTTTACGTATCTTTAAATTTCCAAACATTGTGAAATTGTTCTTTGGAAAAGACTAAAACTTCTGTGTAATGGAAGAATCCCTTCAATACAGAAGATCAGTTTCAAATCATAAGATGTTTTCCTTGCAAATATGCCACAGTGTGCATTTCTGTGCAATGCAAGTTCACAGACCAGTTATTTTGCTTGACTCAGAGCTGGTTTCTGCCTCCTGTTATCAGCAAAGCATCATGCTCTAGGGACTGCATACAAACCACCAAAATTACTTTAGTGGGGGGAGAGGGTGATGAAGAAGAAACATACATATGTCACATCAGATGTTAGTCAACTATTTCTACATATTTTTAAGCCAGCTTCTAGCCTGTTGAATAACTGAGTTAAACTAGTGTGAAGGGAGAGAGTTAGCAGATTTTCTCTCTTCAGAATGTTTCACATTCACGACCTTGGTTAGATAATTTAGTGAGCAGACGTTATTGTCAGCTTCTTTATGTTATTCATCTAGAACAGCAGATGCCACACTGAGCTGCAGCTTGGCATCAAGGAAAATCTGACTGTGTGTCAGGGGAACCAGGATAGCCTGGACTCTCATAAGGACTAATTGGTACTCCAGTAAAAAGAGCTATCTTCAGCTCCACTTAAAAAGAATATTCTAGTGTTTTTAGCATCCTTTTGTATGCTTTTAAGGAAGGCTCCTCTCGGTGCTCCTGCATTTCATCAGCTCTCCCTCTCATGGAAACTCTAAATCACATATTTAAAAATAGACATCAGATTATCCGGGTAAATCATAAAGCTCAGCTGATCTCTCTCTTCCCTTTCAAAATATACAATTTATTTTGTCCACCAGCTCAGCAGCGTGAAGCCATGAATAATCCTGTTTGTCTCAGTAACCCAACTCAGTGATTGTCCCCGTGTATTTCTATTCCGTGCATATATGCCACACTGAGGGGTGTGTGTGTCTATGTGAGCATGGAAGCAGGAGGCAGGAATTCACAGTTCTGGGCACAAAGGTGTACAATCCTGCTTATGCCAGTGTTTATGCCCATGCCAGGTGTGTTCGATCTAGCATCACAACACAGCCTTACACAGTCATGGAGAATGACACCAGGATTCTGCAGAAGTAATGTACTAAGTACTTCAGTTATGCATTGAATTGTTGTTCAACACCAATCTGGACCACAGTACATGTGTGCTTCCCCTGAGGGCAGACATAATCAATGCATGAGAGGAAATACACAAAATTTTTTCAATTTCTCTTTCCCAGTGATTCAGAGGCACCACATAACAGCGCCTTCAGCAGTAAACCCCGATTGCCAGTCCCAGCGTTTCCCATCCGCGCATCTCCTCATCCTCCTCCCCCTGCCAGTGCGGCCCATCAGGCCGCGAGAGCCGGAGAAAGCCCTGCAGGGATATAAATAGCTCCTCGGGGGAGGAGGGGAGAGTGCAGCAGCACGTTTCCAAAGATGCTTGCTGCAGAGGGAGGTTTTGCTGGATTCATTCAGAGGAGAAAGGGAACCGCTAGGAAGTTCACTGCCACAGCAGGTAATGTCTGTGGAGAGGGGGCAGCAGCCGCCTTGGGAAAGCTGAAGGGGGAATGCCCCGCTTGCTGGGAGAGCAGCGAGGTGGGGTTCCCTCTTTGAGTGTCCCAGCTATTTCAGATCGTGTCTTCAGAGCCTCCCCCGCCGACAGGCTGTGTGTGGGCACGAAAGGTCCACGGCTGAGAGAGACTGCAAGGATACGAACCAACTCCGTGGGAGTGTTATTACCACACGCAGCTTATTGCCTGTGCCAAGTTTGTACCGAGCCAAGCGATGTTACTGATACGCGCTCTATTGCATTGACTGTGCGTGCTGTGCTCTGAACTTGCCCCAGTGCGTGGGCACGGCAGAGGTGGCTCCCCTGTCCTCTCCCCAGCTTTCCTTGGACAGCCAAAGCCGTGAGAGGTTCCGTCACCCCCGAAGCCGAATATTCCCCCCCCTTCCCTCCCCTCCCCCTCGCCTCCTGGAAACTTTGGGGAACTACAGACAGAGCCGCCTGCGGCACAGGTGCGCGCTGGCCCCTTCCCCTCCGGGGACACCCCTGGTACTGCTCAGCCGCCGCCCGGGCTGGGGGCGCTGGGCGGGGGTCGCTCCGCTCCTCTCCGCGCCCCTCCGCTCCTCTCCGTGCCCCTCCGCTCCTCTCCGCTCCTCTCCGTGCCCCTCCGCTCTCCCTCCCCCCGGCAGGCAGGCACCGCGCCGCCCTGCGATGCTGCAGTGCCCGGCCCGGCCCGGCCTCTCACCGTCCTCCAGAGCCGCTGCCGCTTGGCACTGACAGAGGTGGCGGTGACGATGAGGTGGGAGACGGACACCACCAGCCCGAAGACGATGGCCAGCAGAGTCCGGACGGGCAGCAGTGAGTAGGACACGAAGGTTACCAGCATGAGCTGCCACATGCCCTGCTCGGGGGCGCTGGGCGGCTCCATGCCATAGGCGCCGAGCGAGAAGGGGCAGCAGAGGAAGGAGAAGGTGAAGCTGAAGAGCAAGGTGAGCTTGACGATCTGCTGCAGCTGGGTGACCTGCAGGTACTTGACATTGGTGACGATGAAGAGGGAGAGGAAGATGATGCAGTGCACCGGGTGCGAACCTTTGGAGATGGTCAGGCTGGGGCCGGAGAGCAGCTCCACCAGGGCCAGGCTGGCGGTGAGCACAATGAGGACAGCCAGCGCCTTGAGGGTGGACGTCTGCTCCAGCTTCAGGTTGTAGCTCTGGAAGAGAGCCTCCAGCTCCTTGCAGTCAAACTCGTCCTCGCAGGCAATGGCATCCAGCAGCAGCAAGGGAGCGGGGTCCCCAAGCCCGGCTCCCGCTCCTGACGCCGCGGCAGCCGGCGGGGAGCAGCAGCAGTGGCAGCACTTCTTCCTCTTGGTCTTGACTTTCTGAAACGGTATTTCCTCCATGTCAATGCCATTCATAAACCCCGGGGAAGAAATGCTCCTCCTGGTGTCCCCCGCTGCCGCTCCGCCGCCTCACTGCTCATAAAAAGAGAGGGGGGCTCCGCGGGCGCGGGTCCGGGGCGCACCCGCAGCCCTCCGTCCGCAAACACCCCCTCCGCTGCCACCCAGGAGCCGGGGGTGGCTGGGACGGCGGGAGGAGAGTCTCACTCGTGTTAATGTGCCAACCTTCCTGCCTGCTGTCTCGCTCTCCCCTCCACCCTCCTCCTCCTTCTCCTACTCCTCCTCCCCTGGTGCTCCAGGGATGTTAATCTTCTAATGACACCAAAACACCATCCGAAGGTTTGGAATCAAACGGAGGCGGGGTGGGGGCAAAGGGTGGGTGGAAGCTTAGGGAAGGGGATAATCAACAGGCGGGTCTCTGTTCAAATAACACTATTTGGAGGAGCGGCAGCTACAGAGAGCGGGTTGCAAACGGGCTCCCGTGGGGTGGGCAACATTAAAAAAAAAATAGCGACAAGGCAAAAAAAAAATAATTACGAATCCCAGCCAGGGGTCTGGAGAAAGTGGGGCAGAGGGGCCGGAAAGAAGGCAGGAGGCAGGGAAGGGCAGGGCGATCCCCTTCCCACGTCTGAGAGCATCTCACCGGGGCTGGGGATTGAGGGGCGCCTGCGCGCCGCTCGCTTGGGAAGCCGGACACGTCCCCGCCGGGGCTCCACGATCCGGGGGTGGCGGGGGGACCGCCCGGCAGGCCCTGCACAGCGCCCCGCATCCCCCCGGCCCTCCCCATGCACCGGGCTCCGGGGGCTGGCTCGCAGCCCTGTGCTGCCAGCCCGCCCTGACAGCCATTCGCACATCTATTTGTATATAAATGCATAAAGTCTACGTATGAAGACATGGAAATACGTGTAAATATGCATGCATGTGTAAATATATAAAAATACGTATACATTTATAAATACAGGTGAAATAAAGTCTTATCTGCATTAATAAACATTCTAGTGTTACTGGGTTTGTCTCGTAGACTCTGAAGCTGTTGGAAAAAGTGTAGTGAATTTTTAAGAAAACACATCTGCCTGTCTGGGAGTACAAATCGGTCAGTGGCTATGGAGGGCTATTCCTGTGACAAGAGTTAAATATCATCCCACACAAAATTGCATTTGGTGCCTCATCAAGAATTTGGACTGTGTTGTTTTCAAAGAAACCCTCTAGTTCTGCCTGTAGTGCAGCGACCACATACTACTATTACCAATTTGCCACCAAAGAATACACTTCAATGTGTTTTTCTGTAACCATTGCATCTAATTTTGGCTTTGGATCAAGCATTGGTAAGATTCAGGGCTAGGAATACGTCAAAATAAAAGACTACAATTATGAATATTTAGCTTTTTAAAGGAAGTGCAGGGATACTTTCCAGAATCAAAGCAGAAGCCTACTATCTTGAACAGGCTGAAGATCTAATCGGTGGGGTTTGTGTCAGTGATGTCAGATTCTGGTTCTGGACTTGGGGTGAAGAGCCTTTAAGATCATTAGTAGGCAGAGATTCTTTAAGATTTGTTATAGCTATGGGTGATGTTGGCACACCACTTCTGGATTGCGTTTTTTTAATTAATATTTTAGTATTTTGTATTAGTCCTAGCCCTACAGACTCAGTATGTGGTCATTCTTTTGAACCTGAACAGGACTCATTAGGAAAAGGGAATGAATCAACATTGCTGGAATTTGTGTATTAGAGATTCAAAAAATCTACACTTGTGATAATGACAGTTAGTTATGCTGTGTTTATGTGCTGTAACTCATGGTGGTTTTCTAGACTGTGACTTAGGCTGTCAAACACTGCAGAACTGTAAAAAAAAGCTGATATTTAGACCCTTTTAGCTTCCTTCAGGAAGAAACTAAAGGGTTAGGATTTGCTGGCCTGAGTACTAGAAACAGGAAATGTGCCGCTGAAATTAAATTAAATCTGACAAACAAACAAAAAAAGGTTTCCTTTATTTTGCTGTATCACTAGTGTGTTTGGAAAGTTTAATAAAAATAATCTCTTTGTTCACTTTGGTGCATAAATTCACTTCAATCACACATATATTAGACAAATACACACTGTTACATTTTCACCTGTCCCAAGCTTTCTTCTGAGCTCATATATCCTGAGGGATTAATTAATATTTCACATCTCACACTGCATAAGAGGTGGCACCTAGTTGCCCAGCTCTGGGAACTATCCACTGAAAGAGTTGTCACACTAGCACTGATCATTTTTTTTTTCTGGTTCTCAGCTTGCTGCTGAGGAAATGGAAGGTAATTCCCTACAAGGCACCCTGTGGTTTAGATTATTTTCATGCTTCTCACAACCTCAGCCTGAGTTAGTTAGTACATCCATACAGCAGAGAAGGCCAGTGTGTATGAGGCACATACATCTCCATTCTTATCAGGTCAAGGGGAAGCAGTGAACTGTTGAAGTTTCATCTTCCTTAGATACGGTAGCAGCATGGAAATGCCAAACAGTGATTAATGAAACTCTTCCATGCTTGATACACTGTTTCACATCACAGGGCAAATGCTTGGCCATACTCTTCATAGTGAAAAACCTAATTTTTAGTACCTGATGTCAGAAATATAAAGAGGAAACCTCAGAACTTTAATAATGACTGAGACAGATACATTATTAAAGCAAATAACCAGCTATAAAACTACTGGAATGCACTTGACACAGTACCATATTTTCTGACCAAACTTATCTGCTGAAGATGACAGTAGTCTGATTGGGATTTTTTAAACTATGAGCAATACTTTGTGTCTGTAGTGCCCCTCTGCCTCATTTCTAAGGAAGATACAAGGTTGGTTTTGATATTTAATACTCTCAGATTTCTGGATGTTGGCCAGATTCAAGTCCACTCTTCTTGTTGCATGCCCTTGCATTTGTAATCAGAGACTAGTCTGGGTATAAAAGTAGTATTAACAGGAAAGAGTGATTAGAGCCCAGCTTTATCGTCTTTCATATTGCAAACTTATTTGTTTTTTTCAGTCTTTTTAAGAGGCAAACTCTTGGTTGTTTGAGCCACTGGAAGTGGAAAACAATTCTTCATGGAGAGTTGGGCAGTATGTGGATCTAGGTTATGCTATGCAGAAGTCTCACTACCTTTTACTGGAACATAGTAACAGTCTTGAATTAAAGAGCTAGTCAGAGTTTCAGAACATCCATTTTTATTTACTTTGTGCCTGCAGAATCTTCCTTTAGTAATTATTTTTCACTGTTCATCTTGTTTTACTTTACTAAACTCAGTATTTACTTTTTGTATCTCATCACCTCCAAGAGTCAGGCACTCACTGCCTGATGCACTGTCTGGAGATCATCTTTAAAAGCAATATTTTTCATAACAGTGAACTCTTGAGATTCATAATATTTTAGAATTAAGCATAATGAAAGTTTTTAATCAACAGAATTTTTTCCTTGTGGTAATTTTTTATCTGAGTAAGGATTGCAAAAATTTTCAATCTTTACCCATATTTAGTATTACCTACCTGTAACAGAATGCCATGCTCTATCATCTGAGACAGGGATAGAAATCTTTTTTCTTCTCACCATCTCTGACAGTAAGAGTAAAGACTCTGCAAAAAGCTATTGAGAAATTTCTGCAGACTCATTCCAGCAGGCACAGCTTGTTAGTGCCACCAAAGAAATGTATCTAATGAGACAAAAGCAGAGATGTGGACAAGACAGAAGAGGTCCTATAGAAAATGGTAGGAATTGCCTGGTTTAAGAATAAAAATTCAGCATTTTTTTTCTCCTCTCATGGATCTCTGAATAGATTCACCACTTTTTCTAGATTTTTGAGGAAAGGTTTGAAAAAAGTGAAAGTATGTTTTTCCAAATCATGCACAGATTTCATTTGAAATCAATATGAGGACTCATTCACAATCAAGAAATGTAGACTCGATTTCTGTGAGGCTACTGAAACACTGTCTGAACAAGTCTCATAAGCATCATAATGTCTTTTCCTTAAAATTAATTGTGATTTTAAAGCTTGATTTTTGTTACATGCATTCTGATGGATAGGAAATGCAACAGATAGTTCTGATACATGGCACTTCCACAGTGAAAACTTTAGCTGAAACTTTGAATTGCCCTAACTAGAACATTTCTATTAGAGTTGAAATAAACTTTGTCCACTGAAAGTAAGTGAAAGCCTTACAAAACCTACAAGTTCAGTCATTAGGAAACATTAGAGTCTAACCTCGGCACTGTTCTCCGAAACCACTTCCTGATTTTATCTTTTCCTTTGTGCTTCTTCATACAGAAATCAGTTTTAGAAAACAGAGATGAGTCTTTCAAGGGTAAATGTAGGTTATAATGCTATTCGCTCAGTGACAAACTGGCTCAGGTCTAACAACAGCAGTTTTGTTCACTTGGTTTCCATCGGACTTTTTTTTTTTCCGCTCATTATTTTAATCACAATTCTATCTGTATAGTAGCCTATCTAATTATGTAATTTATTGGAGAAAATGAAAACTAGATTAGAAGAAAATTATATTAAAGCATTGACCTCAAGTCACTTGTCAGACAAGACTGTTGCTGAAACAACCAAGAGATTTGACTGTAAAATTGTATCCCTAAAGTGACTAATTTGACAGCAGAGAATGGGGATGGGTTTTCTCCAGACCTCTGCAGAGCAGAGAGTATGGGCATTAAGAGCATTTGAATCCTTTACCTCTCTCTTCTGTTCTAAGCCTTCCAGGAGAGCCTGAGACTTCTGTGACCTACTGAACTTCTATATTAATACTAATGAATCTCCTCAGTGAGCAAGCAACGTGCTTTTCAGCCAGCATGTATTTATAGCAGGTCAGCTGGATCTTTTCAGCTTTTGACCAGTCATTCATTTTCTCCATCAGTAGTGCATCAACTCTGATTTATCTCTTCTTCAACTACAATTAGAACCATCTAATGACTGTTATATAGGAAAAATTTTGGAAAACCCGGCCCTCCTCCTCCAGCATCTTGTCCCTAGAAGAGGATGATGATTTCCCAAACTCATTAGCAGATTTGGTGGAAATTTCTGCTATGCAGGTGATCTGATTGACCAAAGCATTCTTAAAAATCCTTTAGCTCTAAAACGAACTCAGTGAAATTTAGACCAACATCATGCATTCCATTCTCATTTTAGGAGTTCTGCAAATATCTAGCATCAGGGTGCTGACAGTGTTTAACAACATTACATGAATCTAATCCTGTTCCACGAAATCAAAGGAAGTTTTAATATTCACTGCATTTATATTAGTCCCAATATTATAATCATGCTTATTTTCCAAGAAAGACTTATGTTCCTCTTTATATTATTTCCATTTTCTAAGGTATGAGCATGGCTCTGTCCAGAGCCTACAGTGTTCTTGTTTGCCTAATGAAATGCAGTTTAGATGTATTTCAGAGTGTGTATAAGGGCAAACATTTTGCTTAGTGTAACCCCTTGAATCCCTTGAAAGGAAAAGATAAGCTGCAAGCAAAAATAAAGACAGAAATTATAGTTGAATTACACAGTTAACTCGTAACCACATTTCTGATATATCCATTTTAAAAAATACATTCAATAATAATTCATATTCAGCAGATCTGTTCTCCTCCTGTTTTGCTTCTCTCTAGGTTATACTGCACACATATTCTTGAATCATATATGCTAAAGCATGGTATTATGAATGGAAAGTTTTGTAAACAGCTTTTTTTTTTAATGAAGGCTATCAGTTGCTTCAGATTTTTTTAATCCCACATCTATTTTCATTATGTCAAATTTTCACTCTAGGTAATATTCAGGGTGTGCACTGCTATGACTTTCCATCACAGTTCACTCATTAGAAGTTCTGTAAATAGCTTTTTCAAGTGCCAGACCTGAGGCTCCCTTCTGGACTTCTCATTTGGGCAGAGCTCCACACTAGTTTAATTTGGGACTTTCTCTTGAGTAAGTCTTCTAAAAGTCTGCATATTTTCCTTTGCAGAGCCTCTGGTCAAATAGCAAAAAGTACACTGACTATGAATTTAGCAACACCAACAGACAAAGTTACATATTTTTAGTCAGTTCTTACTGGAAGAAAGAATTGCCCATTTATAATAATTTTATTGTTTTCTGATGATAACTATAAAGCCAAGAATAGTTTCAGGATATAGCATACTACAGACAACCAAAGTGTTCTCTGCCAATTAGTATTTATACTTCACCATTGAATGGAATACAGGTACAGTCTTTCGCTTTTTTCCTTTTTTTTTCTTTTTTAATAAACCCAAGGAAACTACCTCCAAAGCCAGTGGAATTAAAAGAATCCACATCTTAATGTTGTTTTTCAAATAGAAGGATAAGCTTGTTACAGAAGGGTGAGTCAAAGAAGATGCTTACTACATATTCACCTCCTCTAACACCCCTTGCAAAGACCAGAATACCCAGAAACAGCATTTATCAGACATTAAACTGCTGTTCCACTTGCTCTCCACCAAGGGCCAAGATTCCCTCCGTTTTATTTCTAATCTATGTAATGAGATTCTTCATGTAAGTCCTGCAACTAGCAACAACTAATTAGGTCAAATTAACAGGACATATGTTACTGGATCTATTTTGAGTTTAAATCCTCAAGATGGAGCTACCCTCTTTAAGGTTACAACTGCAGGGTGTTAAAAGTAAAAAAAGACTTTATGTTGTGGTGTGTTTACTATTCCTTTAGTCAGACCCTTGCTCAACACTAAGACAGATTTCCGGTGGCCTTCAATGCTATATTTATTTTCTTATCACCTGTACTCCCCTTTCATCCTAAACAATTTGCATAAACCTGCATAATGCTATTTAGCTTATGCCCCACTGCTGCTATAAATAGATGAACTGGAAATTCAGCTTAGTAAAGCAACTTAATTCTTGTCTTGTTTGATTCTTTCTTCCTGTTTACACACTGTGCATGAAGGTGTAAAGGAGAGATGGTGTACTCAAAAGGAATGTTAAGAAATAAGTGTTATTGCTGATAGTAATGATTACTGGAAACACAACACTTTTAAGGTGGTGCAAAAGTAGGAACCTTAGAACCTTAAGAAAAATCCCAAATATCACAGGGGTTCCTGTATATATGTGTGTACCTCTGTGTGTGCATGTGAGTGTGTGTGTTTGTAAATGAAAAACAGGATTATTTTGTATTTTTTTAAGACAAAGTGAAACATTTTACATTCTCTTCATGAGACAAGTTGAGAGTTATGCAGTCAGATGCTGATGTTACTGAAAGTGCATCTCATAGCTTTCATACAGTCCTCATACCTTTTTATACAGTTTTCCTTTGTTTTCTGTGGTTTTATTTACTTGTTTAATAATTTGTTTGCTTACCAGCCAATTTTATATTTGTAAATGAGGGTGTTCTTTAAAAACCCCAAGGTGAAATTGAGAATCTCATCGAATATAGAATATCTTTAGTTGAACAAGAATCATACGGAAATAAAACCAATTATTAGATTTTATTTAAGAGTAAGCATTTTTCTCACAACTTTTGTTTGCAAAAATCATAAAAAATACAGCAGTTTAAATACAGGTCTGCTTGCTGAAAAAAAAAAATCATATTTTAGCTATTTTGTAGCACTTTAGCAGTTAATCCCTGAGGTTGCTTCCTCTCCTCAGCTCTGATAGCACTTTAAAGCAGAGAGAGACATTACTCTAAGGAAAGCTTACCGCTGTTTTAAACTCTAGACTGAGTAATACAAGCCTGACTATGTCTGTTATAGATTGAGTCTTATCCTATTGTCTAAAATACAGCTCACTTCTCTAAACAAGTTTAAGTGCTATTTTTCTTCCCCTAATCCTGTTTAGCAAGTCATTGGGTAGTCTGGGCCATTTAAATACTCCAGTCAACTGGGAGAAAGGTCACTGGAAGATTACTGAAAAAATATCAGGGGACACTAAAGGGCAAATGCATTTTTCACACGGATTTTCTAAAAGATTTCCAAAGGATTTTAGGGAAGGCAAGTCAATACTAATATTAAAATAAAAAATCCCTAGACATGTCCAACTATCATCACATCACAAGTGATGAAACCAGCACTTATTCTTGCAGGTTTATTCTTACAGTTTTGTCCCGCACTGAAACTCTTTTGACCTCCCACTGAATACACTGAAACTGATGGGGACCTGAGACTTCAATTTCCCTGATTTCAGTGGTAACTTATTCTACAGGGCTGAACCCAGAGGTTAAGGAAGCTGACTGGATGTTTTCAATCAGCTCCATGGGGGTTCCTGCCTAGTTTATATGTTTTGGGTCTTTACTTACATTCAAGGTATATATGTGATTGACGGACCTCTTCAGTGAGATTTGCAACAGCCCCTGCAGTCAGCAAGGTGCCTGTGGAGGTCTGTGTGTCCTCAAGACAGATTTATCCACCAAGGAAACACTGAAGAGAAATGCTCTGTTGACTAGGTATTCAAAATTCTCAGCTGCAGGTAACTTTTTTTTTCTGCAAGAGCCCCAGGGAACTTTTTCCAAGGATGTGATGGGAAGAAGTAGCAGCAATTATCCAAAACAAGATGACAGCACTTTTTGAGGATGTATCTCAAGTACTGTCTCTGATGGTGCAGGGATTGCATGCAACATTTTACAAACCAGTATATGTTGGAGGCTCCCCACCTGAAAAGCAGCTTGGCAGAAGTGGACCTGGGGGTCCTGGTGGATATCAGGTTGTGCATAAGCCAGTGATATGGCCTGATGGCAAAGATGAGTAACAGTATCCTGGGATGCACTGTAAAAAATCCTGCCAGCAGGCTGAGGGAGTAATCCTTGCCCTCTGCTCAGCATTGTTGAAGCCTCATCTGGAGTCCTGTGTCCAGCTCTGGGCTCCAGAGTACAAGAGGGACATGGATGTATGGAAGACAGTCCAGGGAAGGGCCACAAAGATGATTAAGGGACAGTGAGGGAAGGCTGAGAGAGATGGGACTGTTCAGCCTGGAGAAGAGAAGGTTCTGGGAGGGCATCTTATCAATGTCTGTAAATACCTGAAGGGAGGGTGCAAAGTGGTCCTAGCCAAGGATTTAGGCTTTTTAGAGTGGTGCCCAGCGACAGGACTAGAGGCAAAGGACACAAACTGAAATACAACAAGTTCCCTCTGAACATCAGAAAACACATTTTTACCATGAGGTAAACCCAGGAAGATTTTGGCATCTCTGTCCTTGGAGATATTCAAAAGCCACATGGACACAGTCCTGGATAAGTGGCTCTAAATGACCCCGCTTGAGCAGGCAAGTTGGACTATATGACCTCCAGAATTGCCTTCCAATCTCAACCTTCTGCGATGCTGCAATTCTGTGACATGTGTGGAGAAGGGACTGCTAATCACTCTGGTGCAACTCCATTCCAAGAGGTAGGCTATTAGTATGTGCAGGAATTGTCTTCCACATTTTCTACATCATGTTAAAAAAGAAAAATGAAAATAACTCAGTCTATCAGAGGAAAGCAGATTGGACAATGCAAGATCTGCCCTAAGAAATATATCCAATGACTGCAAAATACAAAAGTATAGCTATATTTTTGAATACACCTGATCCTTCAGGATTTGCTGTATTGCAAGCTTGTCATGAGATTATAGAACAATTAAAGGACTGATTGCTTTAAAGATGCTGGATGTTCATACACATAGCTTCAGTAACAGAAGAACCCTCAACACTGTCAAAACTTGTATTCTCAGTACTGGAAGTTTTGAGAAAAGACCCCTAGAAAATATGCCAAAAGAAAAGAGGTGTGAAAACATTATTTTAGCACTCCAATTTCATGCATCAATTGAAAGGGAAAATTGAGGACTGTAACTTGTGTTTACGTTCTTAATTTGGTTGCCTATATCACTCATGAGATCTGACCTAGCTTGTGAATATTTGTGTGGATGAGCAGAGAAATAAGAAAGTTGTGCACTATCAAGCTGACTTTCACATATTTTGAAATATTCTTCCTGGAAATGATTCTATAGCATAGCTTTCAAAATTTAAAATCTGTAATGTTCTACTTTTGTAGCATTTGCATTATACACAGAAGTATTCTTTTTTTAAATATATTGGGATTTATGTCAATTGCAGATTTGCAATATTACTTCTCCACCTATCTTTATTCATCCAGGTGATTAAACTAACAAAACAATTAAAATAAATTAAACGTGAACATCATTAGATATATTCCCTTACTATGTCTGAACATTTGCTTTGGTTCAGTGGAATTCTTGTTTGTGCCTCATATTATTGTGTTCCTATGATTCCAGTGAAATTGTTCACAGACCTCTTTACATTTAAAGTTTCTTTTCGCCTTTTATAGCATTTCAATTATACACAGTAGATAAAATGCCCTTTTAAAATTTCAGTATTTGAAATGGACCTACGTGGCTTTTGAACAGATTTTCAAAACCTATTTATCATCAAGGAGAACTTTTTTTAACCTAAGGAGTTTTATGCATTCATTTATGGTAATGAGTACAAGCTATTATGCCTGTCATAATACAAAGCAATTCAGTTGGTGTTATTTTCATAAATATTTAAAAGCTGGCACACCTACAGTGTAGGCTAGGGGTATTCTAGTAGAGTCACTAAAAAGGGGAAAAGCTATATGATCTTCATCTAGATAAACTTGGTTCAAATAGAAGTGAAAATGAGACACTTGGGCTTTATTTTAAGTTAGCAGGTTAAACTCAGGTGTAAAGACCATTAGAATTTCTTCTCTTCTATTTTAACATAATTTGACTAGATCAGCTGAGTCACTTGCAGTTTGGAAAAAGTTGTTCTGACACAGTGTAAGCACAGTTTATGTGAGGATACATACATACCATATGTCTCAGGAGACTGTCATCAAGATGCAGTCTTGGACATGGCTTTGATCAGCCTGATCTGGCTGAATATGCCCCTGCCCATGGCAGGGGGCTGGATAATCTTTGAAGGCCACTTTCAACCCAAACAATTCTAAGACTTTGTGAGAATCACATTCCATGTTCCAGCTGATGATTCTATTGTCTAAAGACAATATCAAATTTGGTATCCTGTGTCCAAACAGAAGAACAACAGGGATAGTGAGTTGTGGGAGAACTGTGTGGAGGGAAATATAAAACATATATAGAAACTAGTAGATTGCTCCAAAAGCACTTCCTTTTCTATTTGTCCAAAAGTAGTGGACCTGGCTCTTCCAGTTTTCTTATATTCGTAAACTTCATCTGTCTAGACTCATAATAAAATTTAATCTTTTCTGAGTCAAGAAAAGAGAAGTTGAGGAGCCTTTTTTTTCCGACTTTTTAGGTGTCTCCATTTATTGCACACTCAACTTCGTAGCCTTGGACAGGAACAGAAAAACTGTTATTCACAAAGATGTAAGCATGTCAACAAATGAACCAAAGCCCTTTTTCTATCCTTCTGCTTTGGTATCACTGCTGTCTCCCATAAGAAGCTAGAATAGACTGTTGGGAGCTTTTGCTAGAGGAACAACCTTATGTATATTTAATACGATTGCTAAATGGTATTGTGCTTATCATTTGTGAATCACTGAAGCTTGCATCTGTTTCTTGTAGCTGGGTTTTGGGCCTAAAGGTTTATTTTAATGGCCCATTAAACTCCCACCTGGCTACTTTGTTGCTTACACTAATCTATTTGTGCTTTCCTTTGTGGATTTTCTAAGGCAGGTAAAAGCATATATTCGTTTCCAAAATTCACTTTAAGACACTGCAACTGTCACCCATGTAAAGTACACAAAGGACCCCTAGCAATAAGCAACTAGCTCAAAGTAGTGAAAGTGTGGAATTCCTTTACAGCCTTTGCATCTACATCTAGAACTAATGAAATGTAAAATAAAACAAAATGTCATTGCTTCATAGGAGTGATGTGAAGTCTGAAATGCAGCAATAATGAATTTTATCTTTTAATCTATGCAATAAAGGTCTTACAATGTTGTTTACTCATATAAAAATTTTGGTGTTAAACTATGGCATTATTGCAGGTATGCCAAAAATAATAGCATAGAATCATAGAATTATAAAATGGGTTTGGGTTGGAAAAGACCTTTAAAGGTCCAACCCTCCCCCTGCAGTAAGCAGGGACATCTTCAGCTAGACCAGGTTGCTTAGAGCCTCATTCAACCTGAATGTTTCCAGGGACGGGATATCTACCAACTCTCTGTGAAAGCTGTTTTCGTGTTTCACCACTCTAATTGTAAAAAAATGTCTGTCGTGAGCAGGTTTATATAATCTCTTTTAAAATCCCGGATTTAATCTTATTTTCAATGTATTTAACCGTGCATTTTGATCTTTTTTACTTCTGCTTCGTCATATCCTGGAACACTGCACATGTGACTATACAGCTTCCATTGCTGAGCCATCCATTCTGGACTTACCAGAAGTACAAATAGGTGAAACAGCTATATTACAGTGGAAAAAAATAATGACTGAGCTACTAGTTACATGTAACTTTCCTGCTCATTGCACTGGGTAAGGTCACATCTGATCTAACAGCACTAGTTTTCAACTGTGATTGGCCCATAAACATAAAGAAAGCGGTGCAAAAATATGTGTAGTATCAACAGTGCACTGAGCACTTAAGCGGTACGATGGATCTTCAAAGTGTAGATTTTAAAGTCTACATAGGTAAAATTGAAGCAAAATATTTTTAAAAGTAGTCTAATTTAACCACTTTCTGTTCCTGCTCAGCCCTTTCCAACACTAGTCTTTCCATTCAGTAAAACAGTTATTTGGAATATATACTAAAATTGCTTGTCTCCTTTACCTTTAACCCTAATCCATGTGCCTTTTTCTATAATCAGTTTATCAGTACTACTTTGAGAAAGACAGAACCAATACACATCTAAAAGCCTTTTTTGAGATCAACATTTCAGTAGCTTTTGAACCGAGAGACTGTCAGTACTATTGCCATAACCATGTGGACAGAAATAGTTGTGCTGACACCCTTGTCAGGAAAGAATGCACTGAATGTTTCATTTTCAACTGCATGTAATTCCCCACCTCTGAGGTTTATGTTTGTTGTTCTGCTCTTATAGTACAGAAGAACATACCTGCAAAAATCTAGTTGCCTTTAGAGAGAAGAGCAAGGTCCTTGTCCTTTGAGCAACAAGTAGCTTGTGCAAGAAATTATGAAAAAACTCCCCAGTATCTGTAATATTAACCAAAACAGCAACCAACACAGCCTAAAATACAGGTGGGCAACATTTAAGGCATGAAACATGCATAATTTATGCAAAAGTTGAATTTCCATGAAACTGTAAAGAATTCAGGGAGAACAGGAAGATTTCTTTAGAAATGTTTTCAGTAGTTTTGAAGAATATGTGGAAAGATCTAAAGAAGTTGTCAGGCTGATACCTTCTCAAGTGAATCTGGAACATCAGAAGGATGCTCTTTAGGAGGTTAACCAAAAGCTTTCAGCATTAGGGAAGAATTTATATACACAGACTGAGCAGTTTTGAGAGATACTAGGAGCACACTTAACAACTTGAAGTAGTTGGAAATATATCTCTCATGTGGGAAAGTAATTGGTTTGAAAGTGAAAACAGGAAAAACCTACTACTGTAAACAAAGGGATTTTAAGGGAAAAAATAGTTTTGGTTTTGTAAAATATATTTAGAACCATAGAAAAAGAATCAAAGGCAAGGCACTAGCAACTTTTGGACTATACATTTATTAAACTCGTTCTCTCATCAGATTTTATTTCGGAAAAAGAAAGACTTCACCACCACCTACACAAAGAAGCTGCTTAGCTGTCAAAAGACCTACCCAGAGTAAACAAACTCATAGGATATAATTGTGACAGAGGCAATTCTGAGGACAAAAAAAAAGAGCTCAAAAAGTATTATATATATCGACTGGAGGATACTATTTGCGTAGTGTGCCAATGCTCTGTACACAGTAGAATGGTTACACTTTTTATCACAGTTATAACAACACACTATGCTCTTTTTTTCCCCAAGTAGATGAAATTCCAAGGCCAAATACTCTGACTTTTGAAAGCATTTGTATACATACTTGGAGCCAAACTTGTTCCCAAACCAGACATCCCCATCACTGAAAGTATTTTAGTGACATCTCTTGTTTTTAACTAAAGTAGACTTGAGCTAGAGCATGAGTAGATTCAGGAGTGGCCGCTGGACACTTGATAGTGGAATTTGAAGAAAGAGGGAGAAAAACATACATTTTGTGCCAAATACCCAAACATGTTTTTTGCATTACTTACAAGAATCACACACCAGAAACAAAAATCTGTTTGTTATCTCAGTAAACATATCTTGGGCTTTCTTTTCACAACTGTAGGAAAAGAATCTGACTTTTGATTGCTCTATTGCCTTCACATTCAGAACTGATTTAATTTTGTTACAGGCTTGGTCAAAGTCAAAGGGCTGAGTCATCTCCTCTGATTGAGTTGCTTTTCCTGTTGATACACTCTTACCTAATAATAGGGTTTGCTTGTCCAACTTTAACAGCTTGACTCTTCCACCTCATCTTCTCACTGACTCTAGAAAAAGCCAAGCAGAATGCTTTATTCACCTGCAGATCGAAGCAGAGATATTTTCACTTTCAAAATCTCCTTAATATACCAAATCATCTTTTGGTAAGGGTGGCTAAATAGCTGGAGAATACTGTTTTTTACTCTTTCCCCTCCTAGATAGCATCTATATTGTGATATAGCTATGATGACAGTGTAGTTATAGAAACAGATATTACCTGTCGATATTTCACAAGAGTGAGTGTATGCATTATTTCTTTAAAAGTTACTGAGTCTGGACTTTGAAAGAGTAGGAAACGTTGGCACTGCAAAGGTAGTACAGAGAAAACAACCAGAAAGTGCCATGAATAACGAGAAATGTTTGGTCCTATTTGCTGAAATTAAAAACCAAGCTAAACATGTGATAAAGGAATATAACTCTCCCAAACAGTAAAGCAAAAAATTACTTTGCTGCATATTATCTAAGACAATTGTGTTTTAGAAAGGCATTTCTTTTCAGGAAAAAATACAATAGATGGAAATTAGCAGATATAAATCATAATTCAGTGCATTGAACTTTCCCTGAATTTGAGGTGGTGGATGCTGAGTGAGGCCCTACTGGCACTGGTTTTAATTTTCTTTGTAGGATGTTGTGCTACAATATAATAGATTGTGAATGGAAAAAAAAAAAAAGATAAAAATCATCAACATGCTGTTCGTTTTATAGCTGGTAAAATAATGCTCGAGAGCATAATGGCAGCAGACAGGGTCTATAAATCTTGTCACATATAATGAAAGCAAGAGTATAAAGAGAGATTTGAGCAATTGGTTAGAGTAGGCTTAGGTCATACATACTTCAATGCACTTTAAATAATGCTATCTAAATGTTCCAACAGTATTTCCTGCGTAAGTTGCCTGTTATCAGTTTGCAACAGCTAGTAAGTGTCGAAAGGGATATTCAGTTAAAACACTGGTTTTATAGAAAAAGAAAAGAGGGAAAAGGAATTTCAGGGAGCTACCTTCCTGTTTTTTCCATGCCTGTGCTGTTTAGAGTTAAGTACTGATGGTAAAATGGATGAAAAACAAGGGCTAGAATGACTAAGTAAGCAAGAGTGAGGTTTGCCATACAAACTCACATCAAATTGAGTCTTCCAGTCAAGTCTGGTCTCATTGCAGTCAATTGCTCTGTGATTGAGAAAGACTTATAGAATAAGGTATTTTTCACATACTGAAGAAACAGAACTGCAGGAAATGAAAAACACTGTCGTAGTTTTTAAAAACACTGCCAATACCATCACTTTGCTCTCTATTTTTCTAATTGAAGAACTTATTAGTCTTATGTTATATTCTTAAAATTGCCATGATTTTGTGCTTTCTTCCTTAGAATCTTAGCCTATGAAGACAAGAACAACCTGGAAAATATATAACCTTCTTATAATAATCCAGTGTTCTGAAAAGCAAACCAATTTTCTCCCAGAATGGATAAACCGAGGTACTGTGAAGGGCAATGAGTTTCCAAATAGCACCTGTTAAATTCTGGAAAACATGTGAATAAAAGAAATCTTGTGATTCTCTCATCCAAGTCACCCAACACAGGGAAAACCTTAATTTAATTTATACTGAGTAAGAAATTTACTTCAATTTAAGTTTTGGTTGCAGTGACAGGGTTTTTAGAATTCATCTGTAATTTCACAGGTAGTCCTGGGCCACTGCCTGATCTCTCTTTTCAGTCCTGCAACATTAACCCTGTACATTTTCAGACTGCCACAGCAGCCCCTCATTCCCATATCTCAGCTTGCATGTTCAATTCAATGTCACTTTCCTGGCTTCCAAAAACGCTTCCTTTTCTATTAATTCATATGCACCCATACCTTTGCCAGGAGCAGTGATCTAGAATCCATGTTTATAGGTAGGGCAAGGCAGGGAAAAGGCTATAGATCTGTGCTGGGATATATCAGGCACAAGTAGAATAATGTGCAACATGATTTATGCCACTTTTACTGTGTGCTTTCATAAATGGACTATGAGCTATTCAGTGAAAGGATGGTAAAATTAGAGTATATTAATCTTTGGACACTTGTTTGATATAATGACAATTCTTCAAATGCACTTACTGATATTTATTACCAGTAATAAAACGATGTTTTAGCTTTTTTTTTAAAAATATCTGCATATATTACATGAAAACTATCACAGTGATGTGTCCATGCCTATTAATCTCATATCCAAAACTTCAGACAACAAAGCAGCCTCTCTTTAAAGCAGCAGCTTTTTTCCTTTGGTACAGATCTTATTAAGCTATTATTTTTTCTATGATGAGATGTATCATATTATTAAGAACTGACATTGGTGGGATTGTTCTTTATGAATTTATCAGAATATGAAAGACTGACTTTTTCCCATTAATGTCTGCTGGCAAAGACAACAAAGAGATCGGCATACAATCCTTTCTCAAACTTCTTTTCTACCCCATTTATGAAGCTTTTTAAGACCAACATAGTTCAGCAATCCCCAAATATGTCTTTTCTTCCATCTGCCTTTCATTCCCCCTACTGCACACATTTGTTGGTGCACTGGAGAGTGAAGTCTTTCCTTTGCTCACACAACTATTTACTTTTGGTGGTGCTTTGAATGTTTGTCTGCTCAGGGCACAACAGCTACAATGTTGTGCTGGTCTCGCTGAAAACACGGACACTTCTGCCACTTCCCAAGTGACATAATGTTGCACTCACAGTCTCCTTAGAAACCTTAGAAACTTCCCTTAGGATGCTAAGGCCAAACCAGAAAAAATGGTCTTAATTGGCTGATATGTTAACAGGTAGTAAACTGGGCAAATGGGACTTCATTAAACCTGCATCTCAAATGTGTTAAACTGTACCTGTTTGACAAAGAAGAAAGATTACAATCAGAAGGAAGCTTTGCTGTCAGAAGAAAATCAATACCCTAACTTGCCCCCATTACTGAAAGTAACTTGCCAAGCTGCAGCTCCCAGAGTTACAGCATATACAGCAAAAATTACAAGTCAACGGCTGTTTTGACTCACTAACATGACTACATTTGCACCAGCTGGCACATACCCACATTAAAAATCTGGCACAGCCTGTCCTTCATAGTTCTAAAGTGAATCCATAAAAGGGAAGCTCGTTCAGAATGTCATGATCTCTATAATTTTAATAGTTTATCTTGAAAATGGACCTTTAAAGTGAGTCAGTGACATCAGAGAAGAACCAAATTAGCACAATACGAATTTGGATGTCAAAACTGCAGCCCTTATTTCTCTCTTCATTTTCAAGGAATCTTAAAAAGGTTCCCATTTTGCCAGCGCAGTCTTATGGGAGCAGACACACACATCTTGTTCCACATCATGGATATTTAAACACAATCTGACGCAACAACAGAAGACTCTGCAAAGTTTTCAATTAATTGCCTGCTGACAAAGCTACAGGTGTTGATGGTGTCTCTAATGAGATGGATCTATAGCAATTCATCTGATAATGCAAAGCTGACCACCAGGTTGGAAGAGACCAATACAATATCCAACAGCTCACCTCTAAAAACAATGATCAGAAAATCATGAAGCAGAAAGGTCAAAGAGTTATGAGTTCTCTTCTGATAACAACTGATGGTCTCCTTCCACAGCAGATTCACAGTGGATTCCTTTTCTTTCAACCTAGTTTGAACTGAAGAGCATTTAATTTCCTTTGTCTTAAGGTTCCATATGAAGTTCTTTTGTGAAATTTCATGACTTTGAGATACAGTGCAGTTGGCATAAATAAAAAAGGCTTGAAGTTGCACCACTGGTTTTCTTTATGTCCTTATAGGGTTAAAATCCTTTCTGTATTGCAAGTATGGATAACACTTCAGGCAATCTGTATCCATAGCCTTAGCTACATAGGCTGTGCCCATGCTCTTCTCTTCTTGTGTGCTGTACACACAGCTGTAAACCCAAGAAATCTGTGGACAGGTTAGCTGGGAGTGTCTGTGGACATCTAAGGACAAAATTTGCTTAGGTTGCAAGGTTGCTACCGTAGATCTTTGAAAAGAATTACTACAAAGCAATTCAAGTTCAGCCATCCACAAGTTGGAATTGGGCTGAGCAACAAAAGGTAACTTTTGTGGTCATGGAGGTGAAGTTCCCAATCAGTCTCTTCCTTATCTTACTTACTTACCTCTAGGTTTCCAGAGCATTCCTACTTGTTATCTCCTGTTGTAAAGTGTTCCTTTAATTTTTCTCAAGCAAGTCCTTTGATTTTTGTTTCCTCCCTAATACCTCCATTTATTTTGTTGCTTGTTCTCCATTATGATCCAGGAACAGAATTCTGTTAGAACACTTATCATAATTATTATTGTTTGTGGGTGTTTTGTAAATGTCCCCACTTGTTTGCAGTTTTATTTTGTCCTGGACATATGACTACCATGCTTGCTTCATCTCTATGGACATAAACAGCTTACCACTTGTTGGCTAATAGAACAGATGTCATTTTCTCACACACTGATTAGAAGCAGTCATCACATTCTGCAGAATCAAAAGCACTGTAAAATCTCTTTGACCTTGGGCTTTATTCTTCATAGCACAGGTACAGGTTAGGGAGGTTTGTGTTGGGGTTTGTTTCCTTGAGGATGAGGGGCTGTATGTGTCTGTTTGATTTTGTTTTGTCCTGGAGCATTACAACTTTTTGTTTCCCACTGAGTACAACATGACAACTTTCAACATCAATGCTACAGAGCTTGTCTTCACTGACATAGTGGAAAGATGAACCCAGACTAAAATAATATCTGTTAATTGCATGCTGCTATTGATGACATAGTTAGCACTTTCATTGGAGACAACAGGAATCAGTGGGACAACAGAGGGAAGAATTTGTTCCAACGTCTATTGTGGTCAGAGATACCAGAGTATAAGCTACGCTAACTATTTAACTCAAATGTAGTTACAGTCAGGAGTCAAAGAATCATAGAACAGCTTGGGATTGATGAGCCCCTAAAGATCACTTAATTTCAATCCCCCTCCCATGTGCAGGAACACTTCTCACTAAACCAGGTTGCTCAGAGCTCTATCCAACTGGCCTGGAATACTTCCAGGGATTAGGCACCCAAAACTTCTCCAGGCAACATGTTCCAGTGCCTCACCACCTTCACAGTAATGAATTCCTTCCTTATATTTAACCTAAATCTACTCTCTCTACGTTTGAAGCCTTTCCTCCTTGTTCTATGCTATGTGCTCTTGTAAATAGTCTCTCTCCATCTTTCTTTTAAGGTCTCTTCAGGTACTGGAAGGCCACAATTAGGTCACCCTGAAGCCTTCTCTTTTCCAGGCTGGACAATCCCTATTCTCTCAGGCTTTCCTCATAGGAGATGTGATTCATCCCTCTAATCCTCTGGACTTGTTCCAGTAGGTCGACGGCCTTCTTGTGATGGGGACCCCAGAGCTGGATACAGTTCTCCAGGGTCTAATCAGAGCAGAGTAGAGGGGCAGAATCACCTCCCTTGACCTCTTGGACACACTGCTTTGGATGCAGCCCAGGATACAACTGACTTTCTTGGCTATGAGCACACATTGCCAGCTCATGTCCAGCTCTCATCCACCAGAACCTCCAAGTCTTTCTCAGCAGGGTTCATCCAACGTGTTCATCCCCACAGTCTGTGTTGGCCTTGTTGAATCTTGTGAGTTCCTGTGATCCTACTACTCGAGAGTGTCCAAGTCCCTCTGGATGGCATCCTATCCTTCAAGGGTGTCAGCCACACTACTCAGCTTGGTGTCATATGAAAATTTGCTGAAGGTGCACTTGATCCCTTTGCCTGGGTCATTAAGGAAGAGATTAAATAATACTGCTCCCAGTACAGACTCCTGGGGACACCACTCATCACTGATGTCCATCAGGACATTGAGACATTCATCACTACCCTCTGGATGCAACCATCCAATGACTTTCTTGTTCATCTAACAGTCCACTCATCAAATCCATCTCTCTCCAATTTAGAGAAGGATGTTGTAGGGGACCATGTCAAAGGCTTTACAGAAGTCCAGATAAATGACAACTGTAGCCCTTCCCTTGTCCACTGATGTAGTCATTCCATCATAGAAGGCCACTAGGTTGGTCAGGAAGGATTTGCCCATGGTGAAGCTAAGCTGGCTGTCTCAAGTCACTTCTCTGTTCTCCGTGTGCCTTAGCACAACTTCTTGGAGCATCCTGTTCCATGGTCTTCCCAGGCACAGAGCTGAGGGTGACTGGTCAGTAGTTCCCAGTGTTCTCCCTTCTACCCTTTTTAAAGATCGGTGTAATATTTCTCTTTTCCCAGTCACCTGGGACTTCATCTGACTGGCTTGATTTTTCAACTATCATGAAAAGTGGCTTGACAACTACACCAGCCAATTCCTGCAGGACTCTGGGATGCATCTCATTGTCAATAGTATGTATTTGAGAATCTCTAAGAGTGCATATTCTTCTAAGAGTGTCCATAGTCAAGAGTATATATTTGAGAATATTGGAAACACCAAGGAACCAGATTTGTCAGCAGTCAGAGATCTTTTCTCCCGCAAGAGCTCAGCTTGGTTACACTCTGTTTAAGCATCAGAAACGCTCTGTTCACACTTGACATGCTTGGAGTGAGTTTAGAAGGCAGATCCTTAGGGCAAGAGTGGCATTTTTCACTTGGAAAAAAATTGACAATAGATCAAAGTACTTGGAAAAGTTTTAATTTACTTTCCTAGTCAAGATACCATATCACCCTTATTCCTTTAGGTACATGCTACTTAACATAATAGTCTATCACAGAGAAAACGTGGAGCAGTGTTTCACAGTATGAAAAATGTTTCGTTTTCGTCTTCTGACAAGAACCAGGGAAACAGTAATGTTCCTGAATCAGACCCAGTGAAAAGTGATATATGAGACAGAATAGAAAATCCCAATCTTTCTTGTACTGTCTTTGGAAAATTTGAAAAAAAAACCCTGAAGAAATAAGAAGTAAGGAAAGTAATTCATTTATAGATCATTTACAGTGATGGAAAAAATAGTTATGCAAAACCAACAGACTAAAACCCAAGAGTAAGGATGAGTCAAAGTGAAAGTGTGGTTAGGACAGAGCATCAAAACTCTGACAACCTGCTTCTCAGTTTGGGAAAGGGAGGAAGAGAAGTTGAAAGGAAGGTCTGAGGAAGTTTATCCCTAAGATTTCCTTGTAGGTATAGGCTGTTAAAAAATACGAGGTTTTGCTAATTATGCATAAACTGCTCAGAAGCTGTAGATATTGGCTAGAACAAAAACCCAGATACTTCTGTGTTGGCTGAAAATTTCCTCACAAGTGTCACTCATTGGAAAAGTTTCCCTTTGTATCAATTCCCCTGCCTTTAAAAGCAGACTCTCCACTGCACCTCAGCTGACTCCCCACTATTCAAGTTCCTTCTCTAATGCTCAAAATTTGGAGAAATTACTTATAGTATTTTACCCAGTTTGGACTTAAACCTTGTTCAGGCCAACACATAGAGTCATCAAACATAATGCAGCTACTCCATATCCCATCCATTTCCCCAGGAGACAATCCTTGCATCCTTCTGTTCAGCGTATACTTCAGTAGAAGGAAAAAACCAACCTGTCTAGTTCATTGACATCACTAATCTACTGTGACAGCACAAGCCAAGCAGACATTGACAATATCTATTCACTCAGAAAACACTGAGAAAAGAGGTTATGAAGAGAGAAAGAGAATTTAAGAAATTCTGTCTAACTTAGTATTAAGTATTTTGCTTCCTTTTCTTTTTGTACAGCACAGTCAAGAGAGTTAATATTTCACTAAAATATGTTTTCTTTTGCATAATAAATACATTTCTCTCAACTTCTGGCCTGAAAAACTAGGTTCATTATATGCAAAGCATCTTTCCAGTGACTGGCACCTGCATAATGCATTCCAGCATGTCTGGTGCAGGGATAACTGTCATTAGTGACTCACATGAAGGAATCCACTGAGACGCTGCCAGTACTACTACTTTAACCCCTGATTAGCAGCTACATTTCACAGGCTGGCTACATTTGGGTTCTACAGAGCAGTACTGTCTGCTAATAAAATACATGTAGAAGTCATATGCTTAAAAACACAGATTATGGAGAATTCCAGGAAACACTGGACCAAATGCTGCCTGTTTCTCTCTGATTCATCTGCTTCAAAGCTGAAATAACAAAAAAATAGGCATAAGTTTGGTTTTGCACACTACACTGGCTTAACAGGAGCAAGTTTCCTAAACAGCGGGAATAAACCCTGTTCCCTGCTGTAGCCTGTGCATGCAGCATGGACAGTTTAGCAGGCAGAGAGCATAAACTTTGAATCCCAGATATTTCTGGATGCCAGAATAAATTTGAACAGATATTCCTATGTAAATTAGAGCCTTGTATTTCTTTCAATTTATAGAGAAGACTAAGATAATTCAAATCAGAAAGCAGGAGCCTCCAGAGTCAGACATGTGATTCCCTCTTTACTGTACACAAACCTACACTGAGCTTTGCCACATGCATAAAGGATGCTGCAGATGCTCTTGTTTGACAGTATAATGTGGAATGATTGCACAGACCTGAACAAATAATAAAGATATGCACATATTGTATATGTATTAAAACTTTTTTTTGTTTGTTTCACAGGGACTTGAATCAGTGTCAGTGTCATGATTCATTTTAAAAGCTTTTTTTTTTTTTCCCATTATTTTATTCCTCTTAGTACCAAACTCTGTTACTAGGTCAATATCCTTTCATTTTATTCTGGGGTTTTTTTTTGTTTGTTTTTCTGTGTAAATTGTGTAAACATCTGAAAGAACTACAGTGGTGTAAAAGTGACTGTCTATGACACCGTAATCAATAAAGTAGACTTAAAGCCAAAGGTGAAAGAAGCAAAAATTCATCCTATTTACATAGTCAACATGCATGTGAAATCACATCATTAACATTTTCAAATATCAAACCATGACAAAACTCTTGTGAATTTGTGACCTTCACCTGGTGGGTAACTAAAGCCTCATCAATCAAGTATTTACCCCTGAACGCAACTTGAATGGCAGTATCACATGCATTGCTGCGTGCATGTGCATGTTGAATCTTCAGCTGCACCTACTAGTTATATCAGACATAATCCACCACATAAGGCATAGAACTAGATCTGAAAAAGGTAGCTGACGAGGACACAAGTTGTGACTGGATTATAAACATTATAGCTGACTATCATTATAACTATTCCATTTGCCATCCTGCATCTCAGTCAGATATGGGTCCCCATTTGGTACTTTCATTTGTCCTATTTTAAGTTCATCACAATGTACTTACTTGGTATTAATTTTGATTTTTCTAACATGGCATTGGGAACAAAGCTTCTGTATTCACTGTGTTGTTCATCTACCTGTGTGTGCACAACCTCTAGTAATTTTGAATCATTTAACCATTTTTAACATTGTCTGGGTTAAAAGGCTCAAAGATTATTAACTCTCTGTAGTTTGGGGGAAGAGTCTACCTGGTGGTAAGAAAGTTTGTTTAAAATGTTTGACTGACAGAAAAAAGCCTCAATATGAACCCACATTTAGTAGACATCAAAGAATATATAAAAGAGACAAGAAACTCAGGTAGCATGCATACCTTCTTACATATGCAAGCTTCATAAATGCTTCTGGAGCTCCTCAGACTCAGCACTTTGGTCTGAATATATTGTTCAAATGCTTGTTAAAGTCTGCCTATAGGTAACCTTATAAAAAAAAACAAAACAGTTGTAAGAATGAAGTCAGGTTTTTTTGAGGAGACCTGTGTTTTATAAAAGTATGTTGCTGGTTGCAGCTACTGTCTGATCCCTTAATTCTTTATGAAATGAGTCCCATATCCAGTTTTACACTTCTTTGCCTGAACTGTTGATAAGCTTTAATTCATTGTATCATTTGCCTGCCCTTTTTTAGCCTAATCACAGCAGTACTTCCTTTTCAGTCTTTCAGAATTTACCAATTAATTTAAGGTTTAGGAAAGTGATAAAATATTTCTTTAAGTGGCCACAAAGCTGGTCAGCCAGCTTGTATGAATGTCTGAGGCACAAGGCACCTATCATTCCCAAATGCCCATCTTGGACAAGCATTTTGCTTCTTCTTGGGATAGGCATTTTGTAAGTTCTTATACTGCAGAAGCATCAGAACAATGTTTGTCATCCTTGCAGGACAAAAATACATCATCCTTCTCATTCCAAAAAGGTATCTCTTCTTTCTTCATCATTAAACCAAGGCTGCTAAAGAAATCTCCATTGTTGAAACACATCTATCATTAATTTTTCCCCTCTGCTTCCAATCCGCTACTCACTTGCTTTGTATTCTTGGTAGATTATTCATAGTCTGCCTGCAATCCAAACTAAAACGCTGCATTTCCTCACAAGATATTCCAAAAGGGCCTGGTGTTTCAGGCCAGCACTGACAAACCCAACATAAATTCTCCAGTCCCTCTCAGTCAGCCTTTGTCAGGAGAGGGCTGAGCTCTAGAAAAACATGTTAGTTACCACTGGCTAAAGTGCAATAGGTTGCAGCACAGCATGAAACTTTTGCATAGTGCTAAGTTGATTGTACCAGTCTGTAAATATGCTCATCGTGTTTTCTTTAAGAGCATGCTGCTACCATATGTGTAAGAGCATAGTCTGTTCCCTGAAGGCAGCTGTTGCTTAATTTTAAAATTTTGTCCAAATTTACTCAACTATTGGTAGTACAGAATTAAAAGAAAACATCCATACATAGAAAAGCACACGGTAGGTGTTTTCTGTTTGCCATCACCAAGACCCAGCTCTTGCCTTTTGGTACAGAAAGGAAAGTCTGTGATATTTTCTGTAACAGAAAGCAACAGGAGCTTCGTCACCACTATCTGTTGCTTGTAGCAACCTTTCCATTTAATGATTCTCTTATAATGTAAGTTTCTGTGACACTGGTTACCTACTGAATTGGAAAAAAAGAACAAAATATGGGGATCAGCTATTTTGTTGCACAGCCCAGAACACTTACTGCATAGTCTTGAAAAAGACCCCAGAAAAAAAGCAAATATTCTTTTTTCCTGTATGTTCTTTCTTCAGGTCCTAGGTGTGATAAAATTGAGGTCTAGACCAAAAAAACACTGTAAATACAACTCTGATTTTATTTACAACATAGGAAATACAGCAAGCTTCTTATGTTCTAGTTCAACCCACAATCAGTCACAGAAGTTAAAGACGGAAGAAAAATATTTTCTTTAAAAGCATATAATTTGCATGGCATTGCTTACATGTGCCATATAGATATTGAATAGAACAGATTTATGAAAGGAAAAGCTCTCCTGCTTATTCCTCTGCATCACTTTCTCTTTTCCAGCTGATAGTAAAAGATGTTGTAGAGAAAATTTAAAGCAGTATTTGCTGGCTGATCTAGAAAATTGTGCAAAAGATACAGCTGTTGACAGCATTGTAATGTTGTTAGTGTATTACTAATTTCAGAATTGTGGGGATTTGCCTTTTAGTTTGGACTACTTGCCATAAAAAGAGAGAAAACAGAAAGGAAAAACATTGCTTATTTTCCCTCTTTTATAGCCATTATTCTACAATTTTTTTCTTAATGCTACAGTTCCTGGAGTTCAGTGACTGCACAAATATCTTTATGTTAGGGTTTATTCAAAATAAAAACCGTCTAGCCTTTGTAGCATCAAAGTAAGCTTGCAAATCTGCCCCAATTGCTCTGCAAATAAAGATAGGGAAATAGCAAGCAATAAACAATAACACAAAAAAAACCCCAAAAATATAAAGCCATCACAAAAACCAAACAAAAACCTCCAAACAAACAAATAAAATCCCACTGATTTTTTGAGTACAATTTATATTATTAAAATTCTAAGTCTGGCCATACTTGTAAATATCTCTTACAGGTTTTTTTATGTGCAAGCACATGACAAGTAGTTTTTGTCTCCTTCCTTCAATTCTATGACTGTGCAAGCCACAGTCCAATTCTGCTTCTTCTCCTGATGATGAGATGGAGCCACAGGCTCTGGTGTGGCTGTGCAGCATCTCATCTGTCTCAGCTTACATGGACTGGATGCCAGGATGGCTGGTGGTAATGAGGCTGCAGCGTGCTGGCTGACATGCTCTTCCAAATATCCCAGCCTATCTTTCCACTCTGTTTTGCTTTCTTTGGTTTCATCATGGGGGTCAACTGCTGCCTTCTTCATACAGATATATGTACACAAAACAGGTGTACCAAATCAGACACTCATTCAGCTTCCATAGTTATCAGGCAATCGGGCACCAGCAATGCCAGCTGATCTGCTGCTGCTGCCTGAGAGCCTGAAGAACAACAGTTCAAGCCAAGTGACACAGTAAACACATGCATTTAGTGCTGTCAGAGCCCACAAAAAAAGGGCAGGGAAAAAATTCCAATTTCCAAGCAGTCTCCTATAAAAAGGAGGAATTAGTTAACTCTCTTTGGATGACAATAGACTTTTCTTGAAATTACACTTTATATGCTGTCAGGACAGATGTGCAATTTAGGTGTCTTGTTCTTTCCTGTTGGCATCCAAGAGTCATTGTTGATCTGCATATAATGAAGCAGTCTCTTACTAACAATTCAATATTGGGATTTATCCTTTTCTGGGTGGCAGGAAGGGGAAAAGCTGGGGAAACAACAGAAGTCAGGAAAGGGGTGGAAAGAAATGACTTTTAAGTTAGCAGTACAGTTTGGAGATTGGTCTTCTGAGCCACTGGTCTTATTAGAAACAAATAATAGCCAGTAATGTTATGGGGACAGGGGAGTTTTTTCAGAATTATTCTACTTCAGTTTGAGTCTGCTGCATACTTTCTTCCCTTACTGTCTAGAAAGACTTCGTGGAACATAAAGATTCTGGTATCAGAGACATAGAATAAAAATCAATAAAAATGCAAGTTTACTCAAACAGTAACTTGATCTAATAAAATAATCTTGTGTCTGCTGCAAATATCTTTCTATTATTCTGAATTTAGTTCCCAGTTATTCCCAGCATTCTTAACCTCTTCTAATTTAGGCCTCAGAATCGTCATGCAAATTTTCTAGCAAAAGAAACAAACAAAAAAGCATATTAATTATGTCTTTAAGAAGTCTTGCAAGGTATTTCTGAATTATGGGCACTAGAAATATAAGTGTAAAGACTTGATCTGAACATTTTTATGCCATCAGTCAAGAACAGATGAACTGGGAAACTTTCGGGTTTAGGCAATGATCTGGGCCCGCTCTATTTCTAATGCACTTTCCTTGACACCTTGGCAAGCTGGAGGGTTCTGTAGCAATTTGTACGACTAGATAGATTTTGCAAAGTTTCTGAAGAGGGACATTAGGCATGACAAATGGCCAGTACTCTCATCACTGTCACTAAGGGTCAAAGCAATCCATCCAGAGGATGCTCTGCATGCATCTCTTCTGTGAAAGCCTTTTATCAGCTCTGGTCTTAGAGACAATTTACCAGCAAGCCACAAAAATATGCAGGCAGGCTGCAATCAACATCTTGAGGGGAAAATATCTCTCTATTTCCAGCTGTAGAACTAACTCCATTGCACCATAATAAGACATCAGTTACTTTCTCTGAGAATAACACCTGTATTCTTTCACTGGAATAGGAGAAATAAATAGAGGAAGAAAAATAATCAAAAGTAGCTGAAAATGTAAACCAAATGAGCTACACTAATGGATTTGAGAACTGAAAAGAAGTATGTCCCCTTATTTCCCCTTCACTGAAGCAGATCATACTGCTGAAATATCATAGAAGTGACAAATTTAACCTCAACATGCATCTTTGATTTTTCCTTTCTCTATTAATACAGCATGTCGCAGCCCACAAAAGTAGAAAGGTCATACTGGGATTCCCTCTCTTCATTTTGTTGGTAACACTGTTTGGGGCAGGGGGTTTTTGGGTTTGTTTTTTATTTTGTGTTATGTTGCAGTGGAGACAATGTCTGTACCTTTGTTTCAGGAGCTGCCACAGACACATACACAGCCATTGCAACTCCAGTCCAGTGTGTTTCCAGAACCATACATTTTGTTTGCCTCCTCTTGTTTTCCTCCTCCTCCCAAACAGCAAACCCTGTGTCCTGAAGGTACAGAGCAAAAGGTCTGAGTTGTACTTTATTATGCTGGAGACACTTTCAGTGGTGGCAGATGAACCATGAAATTTGTGAGACCCACAGTAAGGACTGTTTTGTCTTGAGACATCCAGTGAATGTGCAGTTCAAGACGCTTTTCAAAGATCTGCAAGTCTTCTGTATTTCTTTATATAGATATAGATATATTGGTTGGATGCCTTCATATCTGTTACTGACATAATGGATAAGCTTCAGTTTCTGGGTCCTATTAATCAATGCTTGACCTGCATGCCATTAGAACTGTGTAGCAGGGTAAGGCTGTTGGCCCCCTTTGCGTTTGTCAATATATCAGTACCTTTGCTCAGCAGAGCCAATGGGCTGTTTTCTCCTCTTGTGCAACCAGATGCAACCAGAAAATTTTGTGGTTAAAAGAAACAAACAAGAAATGTTATATATGGCTTAAGAGCACAGTGAGTATCTTGATCTTCCCTCTTCCCTTGCTTTCTGAACAATATAATTTTAATTTTTCTTTCCTTTATTTTTGTAAAATCACAGGACAATAGAACAACCCAGATCAGAAAAACCCAATTAGTTTTGAGCCTAGGACCTTGAATGACAATCTCGTCAAACCTTTAGTTCAAAGTATCTCATGGGCATTATAGATTAAACATTACTTAGTAAATCAGAATGGGAATATGAATTTTAGGTCATACTGGAAGCTTAGTAAAAGACACCTTAAACTTTTGCTTATAATGAGCTGCGACTGTGCTGAAAGATCTACTGATCCCACTGCCTTCCCCACCCTACCTGCATGTACACTGTACTGATTGCTGCTCACAGAGGATTTTAAAAATTTTGTTTCCTACTAAACTCTACTCAGCCACTGACAGATGACACATTTACAATGCAAGATGTATCTACACAGCGGATATCCTTGTTTAGATCCAAGTTTGTAACAGTTCATTATTTTTTTTAATTGATAATATGTAATGTTTGAGCTCTTTGATTTCTCTGTATTATTATAAATTGTGTTTACTGTGAATCTTCAGCTATATAAATACAAGAGGAGGCTAGGGAGTAGTTTTGCAAAAAAAAAGCAGACAGGATTTACAGTGGAACGGAAGGCCAACATAAATTAACACTATTATATTTTAATCCAGTTTCCTTCCAGAGACTGGGATTATAAACAACAGTTTGACAACTGAGACATTTCTGGCCTATTTCAACTAGAATAGTATCTACTTTGGGAAAACACATTTTAAGGAAGATGCGTAAGAAGCGAAGATATCCAGAGGAGGAAACTCAAAGGCCTGAGGAAGTGGCACAAACACAAAGACAAAAAAAAAATCTCGAAATAAATGGAGAAAAATCAGTCTCTCTGTGAGTGCTTCAGAGATGTAAGGGAATAAGCATCACTCAAATTCATGACAATGGGCCAAGAAATAACACACCTGAATCAATTTTTTTTTCAAGGGTACTCAGGGGCTGGTAGTATTAAACTGAGAATAGACACCTAACCATTTTTAGGAACTATACAAAATGACAACTCCTATTCTATATATCTTATTTCTAGTTATAACCTGACAGGAGAGGTATAGGTTAGGGGAGAAAGTTATGCATATGTATAACATTTAAATGTACAGCCTCTATTCAACAAACTTAGTCAATATGTTTCCACCTCACAAAAGTATATATAACAGCAGCTCTGCCACTAAAGAAATGACTGATCTTCAGAGTGCTCTGAGAGAGATCTAAATTCCCTTTTTGCAAAAGGCAGTGGTGGTGGAGAAAGTAAAATGCTGAAGTTGGACATGATCTTTCAGTCGGAGGAACAATAAGGGGGATTGGGAAATCAATAAATTATATTTGATTTGGAAATCTGAAAGTCTCATGGTCAAATAGGTGTCTTATACACAGGCAGTGAGGAGGCTCCAATTAGGATTATAGCTTGCAGGCAGCTAGTCTTCCAGACAGAGAAGAAGATCACTTCAGTGGCTCTACAGTTCCCTTTTGTCCCACCTCTCACACATTCTACTGCTAGGGATGTATCATCTGCAGTACAACTACTCCCTTCCTTATTTTATTTCATTTTCTTTTGAACAACTGGCGAATGAACTGGAAATTAGACTCTGTCCCTTCCTTTGCTTTTCCACAAACCCAGCAACCCAAAATGAATCCTTTGTAGAAAGTGCAGATGTTGTGCTGGAAGACTGTCCATGGATATTCAGGCATTTCAGCAGAATGTTTCTTTCAAATTTGTGCTGACCAAAATGATGGTCATAATGCAGAGAGAGTCTGGCACCAAAATTGTAGGTAGTGGTAGTTTAAGTTTACTTACAAGACAAAGGAAAAAAGGGTCCTTTTACAGTTATAAGATATCTTTTTTCAAGCTGTTTTTCATAGAAAGATTTATGCACATGCATCAACTTCACATGTGATTTTTTTAGAGGCAATGAAAACTAGTACATTTGTTAACCTGTGGTGATGTTTTCTGCTTTATAGCTAAATTTGGAATCTCTATTTCATCAGCATTTGTGCCTAGATTTGAGGAGCAGAAGGCAAAAAATTTGCTGTGAATGGGGAATGAACTCCCACAGTTTTCTAAAGGAAGCACAGCTTTCTGAAGAAAATAAACTATTAGACTTGGAATTAGCCCAGTTTTCTCATCTGAGCCCTAACAAAATCTTTCTGGTATCTCACCAAGCTCTTGTGAAGTATAGAATCAACCTCAAACTTGGCTAATTGCAGTGAGGTAGGCAGATTACTACTTACCCCTGTGCCAAGGCATAGCATTTGATCAAGTTCAGGAAGCATGGCTTGTTTCTAGAACCTCTCTGTACTTCACAGTCTAAACAAATTGGGCAGAATTAGGATGTATATCTGTATGCATGCATCTTCCAGTAGGTACTTATTACTCACCTGAAAAGTTCACAGACTTTATTGAAAATCCAACCAATATAAACAAAGTGAAATATTCAATAGTTAAGGCTGGATTTGAATTATTTTCAAGTGTATTTTGCTTGCAGAACACCTTTATGCACATCAAAATATAATTATTTTGTTTGTATTAAGCTGTCCTTGTACAGCTTAAAGCAAAGAATATTGGGCAAGATGGATTTACCTGGAACAAAGCCTAGGAAATACTGACCCTCAGAAGTTTCCCCCTGAATTATTGCTCTTTCTGGAATGGAATTTAACCTTTATCTTTTACAGTCATACGTGCTGATTAAAATGGAAGGGATTCAGAGCTGTGGGTGTCACTTAGTGCACATCTCTAGTGTACATGACCACAGTATCAAAGCCTCTGTTCTTCTACATCTCCCTGGAAATAGAGTTGTAAATTCTAGCACAAGAGCAAGGATTATCACATTCAATAAGAAAACTACCAGGCCTCTGATTTACCAGTGCCTCAGTGCCTTGCTTTCAGAGTTTTCAAGTGCACAGAGTGTAAGAGGGGTCCTTTCTTATCTCTTACCCCTATTTCTTATATCAAAGTTAAATGGAAACATAATACAAGACAGATGGGGGGATCATGAAATGAGATTGAGGGATGTTTGCACGTCTTCAGGTGTGTCAAGCGAATGAATGTGAACACAGTGACACACTATGTAAGATCGATCCCAGGATCTTTTAACTATAAGATACAATATTTACTGTGCTGTCTTGAGACTAACAATTAACTCAAATTTACCATGATAAAAAGTCACTAACAACTTCTCATTTCCTTCAATTAAGTACCCATAATCAGCTGCTTTAACATTGTGCCAACAGAACAGCTGCATTAGAACTGTTTCATTTCTTTTCATACCTTAACTTCCACTGATCACAAGTTATTGTATGAATGTAATTGAACTAAACTTTAAAAAAATTGTGTAATGATTAATGTTATACCCTAGGAGGGGAATCTGGGTAGCAGAAAGGTCCTTTGCTTTGGCCAAGGTAATCCGTTTGAACTTCAGCAGAAGACATAAAAAGATCTCCGTGCTACCAGCATATCATAGAGCATCCCCTTCACATACAACCATGCTCTTCTACATGCAGGAACAGTTTGTACAGGAGCTTCATTTCTTCCAACATCTGGGAAAAGGTGGGGAAAGACAGAGAGGAGGAGGAGGAGGGAGGAGAGTAGGGTGGGTCCAAAAGGAAGTCTTTTTCTTTCTGGAGCATAAGCAGCAAGTTCTGGGGCAGCAGACATGGGAATATGGGTAAGAAGTCTTGTAATCTTTTCACAGCTTCTGCCCTGTCTGTGTTTGCCTGGCTTTGAACAAACTAGATTAGCTTTCTGCTACTTTTGCATCTTCACCAGGGCTACCCACAGGTGATTTAGCCTGGGTAAAAAAAATCACGAGAGCACAGCTTGTGGGAGGAGGAAATTCAAATACCTCCATTCAACATCAATGTGGACGAGCACAGCAGCTCTGCATAGAGTGCTGCTGGCCTTGGTGCTGCCACCGGCAGGACGGAGTAGAAGGGATCCCTCATCTGCCGCTCACAGGAGGCTGGGAGACAGTGGCAGTAATGTTAAAGGTTGTTTGATGAAGTGGCAGTCAGAAAGCACATTTCAGATGGCTGCCTCACTGTATTAAAGGTCTATTTTTAAACAGCCGTTTAAGTTCAAGGACATTTCTCCTGCAGTTTTGGAGCTCTCTGTTAGCTTTTTGCCCTAAATTATTAAAAGAGAAGACTAAGCCTCCTTCTTACAGGCAAGTGCAAAAAGGATAAACAAAAAATGGAGGCGGTGTGGGTAGCGTATGCTTTTTTTCAAAGACAGATGCTTAGGGGAATGGTTCCTTCCATCCTAACACCCCCAAAAAGGCCATAACAAAGTGACCATTGGTGACACAACAAAAGGATGCTTTACAGGTGCCTCTTCTGTCATCCAGGCTGCAGTGTCTTGGAGGATTCATGTGGAGAACTGGACAAGTGTAAAATACAGTACAGACAGCAAGCACTCCTGCATCCTTGCTGAAGGACTTTGGCAGACACCCGACATTAAAAGTCCAATTCTTCCCTCTACAGACAAGGCTGCAGCAGTTTAGATGGAGAGTTTTCAGAGAAAGCATTATAGGGACCTTAGACCTACACACAAGCTGTCTGCCTGGACTCATACATTATCTCTGTACTAGTGGTTGGCTGGATAAGTTGTTTGAAGCATTTTTTAAATGGTCCTAAAGTAATCTGAGAAAATATCTACTCACTTTGATGTCTGCAATGCGTGAATCCCTCAGCTTCTCCTTTTCTGCAGTTTTGATGCCTGCACTAATGCTGTAATGTGGATCACTGCTTTCCTTTTGAAAGGTGTCTAATGCAGAGGTAGGCTATGCTAAAGCCAGATAACTTTTTTTTTTCTCTTCTTTCCCCCCTTCCCTCCCCACTTAGCTTTCACACTCTTCTTGCATTCTGATTTCTGTCTTGGGGCCTCCAGGAGAAAGTATTCATTAAAGTTTATATTTCTTTTTTTGGCTTTGTAATTTATAGGCCTCCAAAGAACAGACGTTACCGTGAACAGCAAGGCAATGGCCTTGCCTCCTTCTGTGAAATATTACTAGTCTCACCTCTAATATATTTTCTAGTAAACACCTTCAAAAGCACTCATCAGAAATCTTGATAAAAATTAACTCTTTATTCCAGGCATGTGCCAGGACATCTCAAGCTACATTCAGCAAGGATAACTTTACAACATGTATGAAATGGGACACTAAATATATTTTACTCAACGGGTTATTGACACATTGGTTTCCAATGGAGCTGGTGCATTGAAAGTGCAAAATGACATAGAACATATCCTTTCCTTTTTTTTTTTTTTTCCTATGTGGTGGGTATTAAGAATCTTAGTTTTGAATCAGGTAAGAATTGGGATTTTTAACTTGAATAATATCAATACCAATTTCTGGCATCATTCTCACATGAGAGGCAAAAACATGGCCTGAAAAATTGATCATCTAATCTACATGTAGAAAGGAACAAACAGAATTTTAAAAAGACCAGTGACTGGGTGGGGATGGAAAATAAGCTGTGCATATATATCTTTCTTCTTGTAAAGACAGGAGGTGGACGTCCAAACAGTCAGATCATCAAGCAACCTACTTTCCTGTGTGTTTGTAGGAGTGAGCACAGGGACAGATTTTACCAAAAAAACCCTGGGGCCAAAAGGCAGGATGTTCTCAAGTCAGAGGGTCATACACTTCTGTAGGTAGTGATGACTTGAAAAAATATTCTTCCTTAAAAGAGAGAAAGAAAATAATTCTATCTAAAGGCCAGCACGCCCTTTATAGTTTTTTGCAAGGTATCATTTTCAAATAATCCAAGTCATGATTCATCTTCCCTAAGCAGAATGCAGGGAGGACAAATGCACAAATGATACTGCAATAGGTGCAGTATCACACACTTTTTCTTAAGCACAAGATTCCAATTTTGCCTCATTCCCTTGGTATGGACAAAAGAATTGGTTGAAACAGTGAAACGAAAGCCCCTGAGCAGCTTCTAATCTTCATAAATCTCTGTGTCTTGTTGAAGACATGAACCAGAATCCTTCCATATGATTTGCTCATCACCTAAACTCTTCTTATACAGCATTTTTTTTATGAAGAAATGCTACGACAGATGTGTTTCAAAGCACATAGTTAGTGCAGTCATCTGCTGGTAATTGTGTCTTCTGTTTCTATGATAATTTCCATGGGAAATAGTCCATGTATCTTACAGATATAATCGAACTAAACTTCACAGAAGTTCTGTTAAAAGATGAAACAATACTTCCATCTGAAATAGCCAGTACTGAAATTTTGAGTTAGTTGTCAAGATAATTTTTTCATAGTTCACCCCATCTGTTGAATTCATCTCAGGCCATTTTCTTTCTGTTGCACTACACTGAGCCCGGGAGCTTTACACTAATAAAAGAAAGATAGCTGGTCTCCACATGAGCATATCAAATAATAGAGAATCCATCATTTCCCTCAACTTTTCTTCTTCTGGCTAAGGACTACCACTGCTAAAAAAATATGGTATCTTTCCCTTTGAAGTTGTAAGGCTTCAAGTTCCTTTTCTTGACAGCTCCAAGACACTCTTAGTAATGACATCTCTCCATGGTAACAGAACTGGTATGGAGACAAGGTGGCCTAACCCACACAGTGGTCTTAATAAGCTTTCTCCAACAAATTCATCTCCCAACATTTCTGTTTCCCTTGTGGGGAGTGTCACTTTACAGTAAGCACTTTACATTCTTTTTTTGCTCACTCAAACTTGATCTGGAAGTGTCCAGAAATGTTCCCTCATTTTAACTTTGTTTTTCAGTTACTATTACCCTCGAGTGCAGCAATTTAATTGTGCCACCGTATCATCTCCAAATAACACTTATCAAGTCTTTCTTCTTAAGATGGTATTTTTTTCAAACAGTAAATCATATTAATATATTTTTGTCATCTGCTACAACTTTGCAATAATATTTTCTCAATTGACACAGGGATTTTTTAGGTTACTCCAACATTACAATGCATTTTCAATTCTTCATGCAGCAATAAAAAGCATCTCTTTATGCTTTTGTAAAAGAGTAAAGAGATTCACAGAAGAAATTCAACAAGAGTGTTACAATGAAAGTTAAGGAAACACAGAAAAATTTGTCTTCTATAGCTGTTCAATTACGCTATGTCAAATTCTTTTAAATTCAAATACTGCTCGTATTAGTTGTCTTGTTTAAATTACCAGAATTATCCACTGAAGAAGGAGCAACTTATTTGACTAAGAACTATAGAGACAGCCCTGGTCTAAACAAGGTGATAACATATTTCCTTTTTTTTCCCCCCATAATTGTAACAAAAGATGTTTATTTTAACAGTAGTTTCCTGGATACAAATATACAACTCCCTTGATTTCCAATCTATTTGTATCCTGTCCTGTAAGTTTGTACTGTTTGCATCATCTTTTACTAGAAACCAAATCTGATTCCCAACAACAGCCCTTTTATACTGGTTTATATATATGGGATAATTTTATGCCTAAAACATTTAGATGTGCAAAATCCTATTCTTGAATAGGTGGGAAGTTTACTTTTAAGTATCCTCTTTTTGTGTCTAATACATCTATAGCAGACACAAAAAATATTTCAATCTGAAGAGATATCTTTCTGACCTCTTCTAACCCCTTAAAGCTAGAGCAAATTGTTACAGAAAACATGAACCCTGAACTTTCAAACAAAATGGACATCCAAATAAAAAGTCAAACTCTTTATATCATCTTTTACTACAAACCACAAGAATGTTATTTAATTGAGATATGTAGAAGGAAATGCACTTATTCTTTTCCCTTTCATGGAACTGCAAACTAAACAGCTCAGTAAGAATTTTATTACTGTTGCCCAGAACTGTAAGATTCAAATTCAGATCAGATAAACCTCTGATGTTAAGATAATTTGACTGAAAAGCTGAAGAAGGAAGGGGCAGCAGGAAGAGGAGAAAGGAAAATAGGCAGGTCTCTAACAGGTCAGTGTTAAGGCTTAACACTGTAGAAAATGATCACCTAGGTATAGGAATATTGCACATTCAGCTTATCTCTGTCCTCTCCACTGTTTCTCTTAAAACAAATGGCTTTGTGGAGATGACAGCATACAAAGCAAAGGCCTGAGAACCTTCATCTGTAGTAGGTTGTGTTGAGCTTCCTTGTATAGAATTCCATTGAAAACTAAAAGTTGAAGGATTGTGGAATACATCCTATTTGTATTACAGCATCTGAGATTCTTAACCTGCCCTAGACTGTCTCAGTGTTCCTTTATCACCATTAAATCTCACAAAAGCCTTACAAAAGCCTTACATCTTCCTAATGGACTAGTTCCCTGATAAAATATGCACCCCCAAAAGAATTAAATGTATATACCCATTCTTTTCCCTGGCAGAACAATATTATTGCATCATTACATTTCTTGGTGGATCTTTAGGACAAGCACACATCCTGCTAGAAGACTGGCAAAAGTGAGGTGCTTAAGGTAAGAGGAGAAATTGTCTAGCTCCCTAACCTGCCAAGATTTCTCACCATTCCTGACACATGATAATCAGTCTCATCCAAATCTTGTATGATCCAAACCTGACAGCATAGATACAAGGAAAGTTGTCATGCCTTTTCTTTGGTCTCAAGTTGTACAGCACGATTGAACTGACAGTTCTAACATTAAAATATCCAGATTAAGAGTACCCATTCGGCAGTGCAATGGAGTTGACATATAGCTGTTACAAAATTTCTTCCAAGTCAGTACAACTCTGCTGAGATCTCTCCTCAGAAATTAAAACATTGCAGTTAGACAACAGCTGTCAGATATGTGCACATATAAGACATTATTAGCTTTTGTTTCCTGAACATATCTGACTTGCAAGGGAAAATTCATTATTCTTGCCATTGGCCAAGTCTTCACTAAACTCCCTCAACAATTTATAAAAAAACAGAAATAAAATGTCCTTCATCATGGATTGGCTCAATCCATCACATCACTGCCATGAGATGTGGTAGCACCTGTGATTCTGTGAATAAAATGTGCACAGATGCTTTTTGACCTTAAAAATAAGCTTTCTGAAACACTGTTACTGCACCAAAATATAAATATTATCTTTAACAGATTTTAATGGAGTTTATTCCAGAAGAACTGTCAAACTTCTAAGACCGTCTCTTTATACTGTTTAAGGTGTTTTATCTTCTCAGATTAAATTTATGTTTTCCTGTCCATGAGAATGTCTGGAGGATAAACTAAAGCATCTGTGAGAGTTTTCAAGCAACCTTGGACATAAAAATCTACTCTGAAAATAAAACTAGTGTTACTTGTACCAGAAACTTCTGTGACTAGAATTTCAGAAACTTTCCTTCTGAAATAAAAGCAACTAAATGTTTTAATCTTTCAAAATTATCAGTCTGTTTCTCATGAGTAAAAACAATTGGGTGCACCTGGTTCTTGAGCTTGATCTTAGGAGTGTCTGTGTTAGAATTAACTGTGATTTCAGCAATATAGGACAGGAAACCTTAATATAATGGCACCTTGGAGCATTTTTTGGCATGATTGCAGAGCTCTATTTTACAATAGCAAAGTCTGAAGACACTTTCACTTTAAAAGCTATTTGCTCCATATCTTCAAATTGCATGAGTTTTGGTCCATGATGATATTTAGTCTATCTTGGATAGGTTTAGAGTAGAAGGGTCCAAATACTATGTCAGTTGAGGAACTGGTATCAGAAATACAGTTCAAACAAACCATTTTTTTAAAATCCATACCTTGTTCATTATTTTTTATTCCCCCTCATGTCTTAAGAAGTAGTTGCATCTCTCAGTGTGAACAAGCTGTCCACAGTCAATCAAACATTTATTTCTAATAGATTTAGAAGGGCAAGGAGTTGAAGGGAATGTCTCAATGTACAGGATTTGTGCTACAGATGTATCTATATATATATAAATTTGAAAGAAGCAAAATTGAACTATTCAGGGACTGGTTCTGTTGTGGAAAGAGATGTCATTGAGAACACATGATTTGAATTGGGTATTCTGGCAATGCACTCGACTGCCACTGAGCCCAGAGCAGCCATCATCCATCAAACAGAGGTACAGTCAACTGGAACTTGACTTTGGAACAGAGTTGAACAATTTCCTGTTGAGTTTCCTGTTCAATTTTTAGGGGTTCTGGCTTCAATTTGTGAACTGTTGCTAAGATGCATTCTGAAGGCATTTAATCTATTTTCAAACAATAAAACATCATGGTTGCATCATCACACACACACACAGAAAAAGGGTAAGTATGAAGTTCTTGGAGGTAAAACATGTTTAGAGGGATCCTAAGTAGGGTGAGAAAAGAAGAACAACCTGGGACTGCGAAAGAAGGATGACAAAAGGAGGGTATGGCAGGGTGGGGCACTGGAAAGGGCGAGTTGTGAACATCAGTCTAAGAGAGATGACAAAATGACACAGTAGCACCTCATAAGCACACACAGCTTTCTCTCAATGCTGAGATGTGAAGGTTTTGCCTTTTCATGGGAAATTCTGACTCATGTGAGCTTCCTACTCTTCTGCCGACACTTGTGCAAGGATTTTGTAATAGCTTGAGTACAGAAAAACGAGATACAAATATTTTTCCCTCTGCCTATCTGTTTAGAATCAGTGTAAACAGCTTCTAAAAGGCTACCAGTGTTTCAAAGAATAGCATAATGGGTAAAGTTGGAGGGGACCATGGTAGGTGATCTGGTCCAAAGTCCCTGCTCAAGCAGGGTCGTGCTAGAACACATGGCACATGATTGCACCCAGGTGGTTCTTGAATATCTCCACAACCACTCTGGGCAATGGGTTTCAGCGCATGGTCACCCACAGTAAAGAAATTCTTCCTCATATTCAGGTGGAACTTCCTGTGCATCAGTCCCTTGCCTCTTGTACTATTGCTTGGCGCCACAGAGAAGAGCCTGGCTCCATCCTTTTGACACCCTGTCTTCAGATACTTGTATACAATGATGATGTCTTTTATCAGTCGTCTCTTCTTGAGTCTGAGCAGGCTCAGCTCTCTCAGCCTGTCCTAGTAAGAGAGATACACCAGTCCCTTAATCATCTTTGTCACCCTCTGCTGGACCTGCTCCAGAAGCTCCATGCCTCCCTTGCTCTAAGGAGTCCAGAGCTGGATTCCGCACTCCAGAGATGGCCTCACAGGGTTGAGTAGAATCACAGAATCACAGAACATGATGAGTTGGATCGTTAAGTCCAGCTCCTGGCCCTCTACAGGACCATTCCCATGTGCCTGAGAGTATCATCTGAACATCTCTTGAACTCTGGCAGGCTTGGTGCTGTGACGCCCTGGGGACCTTGGTCCAGTACCAACCACCCTCTGAGTGGAAAACCTTTCTCTAATAACCTGGGCATCCTGGCAGGCAACAAACCTTGCATAAGAAAGATACAAAGCTGTTTAAGAGCGTCCAAGGGAGGGTAATGAAGATGGTGAAAGGCCTTGAGGGGAAGCTGTATGAGGAGCGGCTGAGGTACTTGGTCTGTTCAGCTGGAGGAGACTGAGGGGAGACCTCACTGCAGTTACAACTTCCTTGTGAGGGGAAGCAAAGGCACAGGCACTGCTCTCTTCTCTGTGGTTACCAGTGACAGGACACAAGGGAATGGCCTGAACTTGTGTCAGGGGAGGTTTAGGTTGTATCCTAGAAAAAGATTCTCTCCCAAGAGGATCGCTGGGCACTGAACAGGCTCCCCAGGGCAGTGATCACAGCACCAAACCTGTCACAGTTTAAGAAGTATTGGGGTGATACTCTCAGGCACACGGTGTAACCCTTGGAGATGGTCCTGTGCAAGGCCAGGAGTTGGACTCAGTGATTACACTCCTTATGTCCTTTATAACCCTTAGCCTAAATTTTATAAAGCAGAGTTATCAAACATACATTGAATGGAAGCAATTATCGGAAAGAAAAATTTGTACTTGCATAAGAAATTTAGATAGTATGATATTTATTTCTACTTTTCTGCTGTTGTAGAGAAAGAAATACAGCTTGTTGTGTACCAGTTTTGATACTCTTTGGATCTGCCCATGAATCAAAACACCTCACTAAGTGAAAACTAACTACAGAAAAACTAATACAGGAAAAAAGGCTCAAAACCCTCAAAACTCACTGCTTGGTCAGTGAGTTGAACTGGTTCAGCAAGAGTTGGACTTACCATATGCCTTATTGCACATGAAATTACTGTAAATAACAGAAGTTCTGAAATAACTTGTCTGTTCAAAAGTGTTTTGATTTCTGAGTAGACTTCTGAGTAGACTGGAGCACAAAAAAGTGCTACTCTTGCCTAGGGATTGAATTAGACATTTATCTCTTCCCCAGTCCTCTCTTAGTCCAGTCCCTCTGTCTTGGTCACATGGTCCTATCCTAGCAAATATTTTGATTCTCATACTATTCAAGTCAATGAATACCCAGAACAAAATCACAAAATCTTCCTTTATCTTTTATTCTATTTATATATATGTTTTCTTCTGAGTTGGCTGTCTATTGGGACAGTCAGTTGAATTGTCTGGGGAAAGGGAATGGACGCCAGCTGATTTCAGACAATTGAAGCTCCGGTAGCTATGACCAGGGATTCTGAATTCAGTACACAAGCTCTTACAACTCTTAAAGATACACAAAAAAATTTAAAAAAAAATGTTCCCCCCAAACATTTATGCTAAGCTCATCTCAGTATATGTAAGGCCCAACAATATTACTAGATGGCAAGCACAAGTCACAGATTGTTGGCTCTATGGAGATGCTTAATCTTAGGAACAACAACATTTCATTTTTTTTGTTTTATCTACTCTCCTGTTTGCTCACTCATATCTAGAAATATCGTTAGATTTTTAATCCAGATGTATTTCAATCTACTTTGGAATAAAATTTTTAGTTCCTTATACTCAGAAATCTTTTACTCTCAGGGAGCTGAAAAACTACTTTGACATGCAATAAGGACTCTCAACATTTCAGCTTGCAATAAACTCACAGAATAGCAGTTCTGTTTATGTCTGAAGTTGAATTTTGTTCACAAGTAAAAATCACTCCAGTTTTTGTTTCAAAAGCACTGAACCAAACACTTTTTGATGTGCTACAAAAATTTTACACCATGTCAAAGTTGCTATCTAGGTATAATATCAACACTTCTCAGGGGAAATGTGAGTTTAATGGCCCAAGTGTCTACCTGTGCTGCAGATAGAGGTGGCTGAAGGGGTAAAGTTGCTCTCTCCAGACAGATCAGTACACATCTGCCTAAACACAGATCAGAGATCAAAGCCTTTGGGGAGATGAATGATTTACTCATGAAGGAGAGAAGTTGGCCTTCATCACTAGCATGTGTCTATTGGTGAGTTGCTGTTGCAGCTCACAGCAAAGTGTTAATTTAGGGTAAATTTTACGGTGCTTTATTATCAAATAGTCACTCCTGGGGCAATTGGACACAAAGAGTAATGTAGTTAAACTCTGACACCGTGTCACAACCCCTCCAAGGGAAAAAAACCTCTCCATGAATTTCTCTTCAAGTACAAAGGAGATGCCACTTAATGAACGTTGTCAGAGAACCACTGTGGTCATATACCACAAGAGCAGATTACAGGTAAGGAATTATGAAGAAAAAAGCAAGGAAAGAAATGCTGCTTTAAAGATGCAGACACAAATCTGTCAAGATAAATGCAGAAGAAGGAAGAAACTACCTGTGTAGGAACATGGGGAAGATCAAAGATACATGACTGCATCTCTGTAAATCAGCATAGTTCTATTGACTTAAAAGGAGCTGCACAGATTGACTAGCTGAAAAGATTTGCAATTCAAAACTGTCATTCCACTGAAAAATCTATCTGTATCTGTAAATGTGTGATTTTTTTTTCCTCCTTCAACTCCTATAAATCCTAGATCAAAACCAGCTGAAATAATGATGTGTGTTTTAAAATAATTACATATAAGACACTACAGGCTTCACTATTAGAGTTTTAAAAGACTTCAATCTAATGTGACATAAACTTCATACTAGCTTTATATTCTGTTATGACTCAGTAACACTGTTCCTCTCCCCTGTTCCTGTAAATTAACTCTTAAAGAGCTAGCAGTTTTTGCTTTAAAGGATATCCACACTGAGTTACCCACAGCAGCTTTGGAAATTCTATTTTTGCACAATTCAAGATCCATATTATATCTTGAGTGCCCGGCAAGTATTATTATGTATTTCTTCTATCAGTAAGCCATATCATAGGACAAGCGTTCAACTTCTACAGCTGAGCTGCCAGAATTTTATAGTTATTGTAAGAAACTGAGCTAATATCTATAATTTTCTGATTCTCCTCAGACCTCACTACAGGTCTCGCTACAACAGGAGAAAGTTTGGGGGAATCTGGAAGCAGAAGAGCCTTTTCTGGCAGAACACATCTTCAGGGACAGGGACTATTTTTGCGAAGGTCAAACAAAACCTTGCAAGAACTCTGCTGAAATTCTCAAATGACAGACTGTCCATTTTAATAAAATACTTTTTGGGTTCCCTTAAAGCTTTTTGCTACCGTTTACCAAGGTTCAATGAACAGTCCCACAGTGAACCCTTTGCAGCTTTAGACTGAATACTTCTCCATGGATCCTTTCACCATCTGAAAATTTTAGTGCTTTGGTTCTTAAGCAGGACACAGGATAATGACAGTTCAGTTACTTGGTGCTCAGATACAAGCTAATGAAAATGACAGAAAAACAATATAGATGCTTGAATATGTGGGGAGAAAGCGAGCACTTTCTGTCTTCCTGAATGTACTAGAGAAGAATAAAAAGATTGCAACTATTATACATGGGGAAAAATAAGTGCAAAATCCTTAAAGGTGACTGGGGAATTACTATAATAATCATTATTATGGTAATCATTATTATTATTAAATTATATCATTATAATATTAAAATTATATTATTCAGTGACCCTGTGTGGCCCTTAATCTTTTTCCAGCTCTAACCACCCTTCTCAGAGCAATGCTAAGGCAGACACATACTTTGGGTGTGGAGAGGGAAGGGTTATTTAGTGCTTATATGTTCTGGTTTCATTCACTGAACAAATGGTGGTGCTTGGAGGATTTAGGTTACACCCTTGTCATGGTTTAACTCCAGCCAGCAACTCAGCTCTACAAAGCTGCTCATGGAGGAATGAGAGAGAGAACTGGAAGAGGAAACTCATGGCTTGAGATACAGACAGTTCCTTAGGTAAAGCAAAACAGGGAATTAATTCACAGGTGTTCAGCCATCCCCAGGACTCCATTGCACAGAATATTGACTTGGGATGACAAACTCCATTACTCTGAAAGATGCCTGTTCCTTCTTCCCCCAGCTTTATATGCTGAGCATGATGCCATATGGTCTGGGATATCCCTGGGGTCAGCTGGGGTCAGCTGTCCCAGCTGTGTCCCTTCCCAGCTCCCTGTGCACCCCCAGCCTCCTGGCTGGTGGGGTGGGGTGAGAGGCAGAAAAGGCCTTGGGGCTGCAGTAAACTCTGCTGAGCAATGACAGAAACATCCCTGTGTTACCAACACTTTTTTCAGCACAAATCCAAACACAGCCCCATACCAGCTACTGTGAAGAAAATTAACTCTATCCCAGCCAAAACCAGCACTACCTCAAGGAAAGACAATGCATGCACCATGAGACTGTTTGATGATGTGAAAGAAAGCACAGCAGATGAGTATGATTAGAAAACTTGTTTGAAAAGTAAACATCAAAAAAAAGCTGAAACTCTTATGTAGAGGTACCTTGGACACCCTTGGCATTGCTGCTTTTGGATTTTGTAACTAAAGCACCAAGAGTCCTTTTCTATACTAATTATATCACATTGCATCTTTGGGTTGATTAATCCCCATGGAGAGAAATATACTCCTGATTTGCACCCTCAAACACATTTGAATTTAAGCACTATATGGTTACATATCATAAATGCTATAATACTGTCTATAGAGATGTCTGCTGAGACATTTTCCATCTAGCTAAAATACAATAAAGAGATTTCAGTTTCCTAAATATCAGACATAAGTATATGGCAGGGGTTAAAAAATGACTATCATAACTTCTAACTCCAGTTCTTTTTATGATAGCAGACAGTTTACTTCCCTGCCTTCCTTTTACGCTTGCAGTTATCTCTGACTAGTAGTAATTTTCTAAAGATGAAAATCATTAAGTCAGATAACCCCTTTGAAATTCTTAATATCCAAAGATAATATACCAAAACATTATGGGGCAAAATGAAGTTAAAAATTCAAAGACAAGAACTTATTTATTCTTTTTTTTTAACTTCTTGAAGTTTTCTTTTAAAACTGTGAACTACCTGCAGTCTGTGGTTGTACATTCCATTTAATGTTTAACTTCAGAGTGCTTCCAGCATGTTCAATGACTGCTGAGAATTTATCAGAATGTTTGCTGACATTTATCAGCTACAAATACCTGAGTTCATGGACCAAATTTGGAACATATACTTTGTGGCTTCATTTTTGTATTTTTGTGCATTTGTCAATGTATCAGTCCTTTCCCAGCTCCTAAAGAACCCCACAGATCTGAAGCTGACTATGAGTAGGGTTAGGAATGGGGAGGAGATTATTTTGGTATGAGTATTGAGGTCGGCAACTAAATGGAATTTATGAGATGTCAGACAGACAACTAGAGTGTAAATCTGGATTATTTCTACCATCCCTGCCTGGCAGTAAAGTCTAATTTCGTATTTATGAAACAAATGAAAATGCTAGTTGAGTATGTTTTATGGCATTACTAGTGTATGTTTTGTATTGTCCTAAGAGAAACTGAGAGACCCGTTTTACAGTTAAACAGTTAAACACACTATAACTTTTTGTTGTGATCTGACACAGTTTGTAGTGAAAGTATATGAACTTGATTAAGAGTTGCATATCAGAGACCCTGCAAGTTTGCAGAGAAAGTAACACAGCTGTGATGCTGAATGTGACCACTTGAAATGCATACATTTGAAAAATTAGCTTCTCTTTCTGCAAATAATGCAAGAAAATTTCTCTACTGCGATTTAGAAGGTTATAAGAGCACAAGAACCCAAAAGACATCTCTAAAACAATATTTAAAATCTGAAACCAATCAAATTAACGAAACAAAACAAAAAAACCCAAACAAACAAAAAAATGCTTCTCTGGATCATCAAGGGTGTCAAATTGCATCTGTGATCAACACAAAATAACACTCAAGTAGTTCCTCACTGCGGCTCAGTAGAGCTGAGCCTTTTGCATGAACATCAAAATTGCTAATACATTTGGAAGTCTGATTTCATTTTGTTTCTTCCAGCATATGAGGTCAATCGTGCAAGGTACACCGCATGCTGACAGGCAGAAGGATAGCTTGCTTTCTCCCTCTCTCCTCCCAAAGCATTTTAAATTACTGGAGAGTCTGCCATAACCTTTCCCACACAGCTACACACTGTAGTATGACCATATCTATTCAGGACTGTGTGGCAGGTGGGCAAATATAATATCTGGCTTTCCCTTGTCTTTTTGATTCTCAACCGGCTGCTGTACCTGTCCATTGCCCTCTGAAAGCTTTTATTCTCAGACAGGTTGGGTTAGACATAAGACTTTATCTGGAAATCCTGCTGATTTCTTTTACCAGACTTGGCACAGCTGAACTGGCCTTCCCAGTTCAGACCATATTTCTTGACTGGATCTTTTTGTCCTGCACAGACAGCCAGCTTGCTGGTGACAGACATCATAACACTGCTCTTTGTCCAGTACAAGTCTCCTTGTATTTCTACTGTATGTTTTATACTCAGAACGCAAATAATGATATTTGGGAGACTCCAGCCACAATAGAAATGACTTGGCACTGCAGTTCTCCTGGTAGTGACAGTGGAGAAACTTAAGAAACTTACAAATTTCCTTAAAATGTCTGGGTGCCAAAAAGGTAACATGTTTGTTTGTCATCGATGCACACAATAGGGAAGAGAAAAAAGAACCCATTGTCAGAATCCTAGAATATCTGGTAACTAGTATCTTCATATAACCACATGCACAAAACTGAGGTTTGCTGTATTCATATTTGCCTGTCTGTAACACTGCAACTCCAGGGATAAAAGCTCATGGGCTCAGCCAGGAGTTTTACTTTAAAATACATGTATAGGGCTTTAAAATACAGGGTTCCTTAATACCTCAAATTCATGTCTGCAGAAAAAGCTACACACTTTTCTCTAAGAGATTTCTTATAATTTAGTGAGAAAACGGGCATTTTTGGCAAAAGAGTTTATATGGGTAGCATATAACCAAGGAAAGTAGTCCACAAAAGCTTCACACTTAATAGCAGGCTACTAGGAACTTCCACTCCTCCCTCCAAACAGCATTCTGAGTTCTGCTTTTACACTCTTCCAAGGGTTTTACAAGTAGCAGCTATTCCTGTGGAGCAGGAAACATTCCCTGCACTCAGCAAACACCAACCCACAACTGAAGTGAAATACCACAATTGGTTTTAAGTTACCCCCAAGGAGAAGAAAAGAGTAAAGGAAGAGAGATTAAGAAAAGAAAGAATGAAGGGAGAAATAAGGGAAAGAAATATATAGTTACTGCCAAGAGGTCACGTGTTGGCAGATTCCAGGAGAGCAGGTCAGGACAAGATGGCCCACACACACACAGATGATGTTTTATTTGACCCATCATCAAAAAACCCAGTGAGACACAAATGCAGACTCTAACACTGACTTCTGAATGTTAGGTGTTTGCTTGTGGGGCCTACAATAGCTGGTTTGAAATGACTGTGCATAAATATCAAGCATCTGTTTTTTTAAAGTCTTGGCCTCATCACTGAAGTAGAACTGTCAGCAGAAGATTCATTTACAAATATAATTCAATAAGACTTCCTGAGAATGGAAATAAATGCAGGTTATTTTTGCTTTATTAAAATCCCCCCAGTTCTGAGCCTCAGGATGTGTATACAGACTTTACCAAAACACAGTTTTTGAAAGATCTACTAATAGATGGAAGGAATAAGATACAGAATGTCACTGTGGTACATATATCCCATGCATCCCTTTGAAAGGCTTTAGGACTTTTTGAAGATTATTCAGACTGAAATTTTCTTTTCATCACAGGCAACTCCATCAGGTGTTCATTGCAGAAAGTTATTTGGAGCCTCCTGATGTATTGCAGGTTTTATAGCTACAGGTAGTCATTACCTGTGGTGAGCAACATAATCCAGAGGCAACTAACTGTAAAGATGCTTAGCACACAATATCAGAACAAGCAGCAAGACCCTGAAAACTGCTGGGGCTCATTTGCCACAATAACAGTTTATGCTGTGTGACTGCCAACCTAAAAATACCCCCTTCCTCCACACAACTACCATGCAGGGTGGAATGTATCTGCTTTCTTGTGGATTGCATTTTATTCTCACAAATGTGATTATTTCTAGTCCAATATCAGGTATACAAGGTATCAGTCCACATTCTGCAAATGTAAATCTGTATGTGCAATTCATTCTAGCTTGTCTTCATTTCCTAGAGGCTGGAATGATTATTGATAGGACATACATTCAAGTACATATCAGCTGATAATATTTGACAAACAGCTTATAGAATTACAGATTAGTTCATCTGTCATTAGAATCCTAGAGTTATATATTTTGTTCAGATTGACATGCTTTGCAGTGAACTTGACAGGAAAAATAACACACAAAAATAACCACCAAAGAAACCAAACAAACTTAATAGCCAAAAAAATATATTTTTATATCCAGATATTCCCATCTGCTCTTTTGTTTCCTCTCTGAATATGATTTATGATGAACCATAAACAGGAGTAAATACATTAAAAGTCATGTAACCTTTCGATTGCAATATTACAGTCTCACTAACTTCATGTTGACTAATATATTACAAAAATGATTACAAGATGTCTCAGTTGCCCATATGGGCACATATGAGTAAAATTAGAGGAGGATTTGATTTAGTAAGTAGAATATATAAATACTTTTCCTTTCTATTCCTTCTAAATGTTCTAAGAGTTTTCAGGGGAATATATTTCTTAAAAGAAAAACAAAAAGGAAAAAGAAAAAAATAAAAAGAAAAAAAGGGGAAAAATAAAATGAAAAACAAAATTAAAGCAATTCCTACACATGGAAGCTCAACCACCTGCACTTTGTGCTATAACCTCCTCCAGAAGAGCAAGACACAGGAGAAAACAGGTTTCCCATTACACTAGCTACAATTCTTTAACACATAGTAATATGTCAACTTATTCCTATAGTGACCTCCAAAGAAAAGATATGTCATCTAAAGGGAGGTTGTCAGCATGAGACTGAGAAAGAGAGTCAGTTACTTTTCAGTATTTTTGAACATAACTCATATATTAAAAGACTGCTTGAGAGCCTTTGAGTCAATGACAGTAAAGCACTAGCAATATTTTATGTGGGAACTAACTCTAAGGAAACACAATTATGATTTTATTTTCATGAATGTGTGAGTTCTGTTAATAGCAGGGGTAACATTAGTTTGTAAAGTTGAATTTCTGCTCCCACATGGGATGGAAACAGTTCATAAATTCTTACTAGTGTTTATGGAGCTACACAGGAAAATGCTAAAATGCAAATAATGGAAAGCTGAGCTATTCTTTTGGTATTCTGAGGCAGAAGACAGTATTCAGTGAAACTCGTGAGTCTAGTCTTACTTCTGAGACTCAAGCTCTCAGTTTATGAAAGGGTCATATTTCCCTCTCTCAAAAAGATGTTCTGTTGATTATGACTTGAATGTGTCTCTGTGCATTGCTGAAAAGCCCAACAGCCTACATAGCCTGCCTCACCTCTTTCCTCTTTTCCTAGGGTGCTCCTGCTCCTGGCACCAGCGCTGCTGTTGGTTTGACTGCTCAGTGAGGTGGTCAGAGAGAAACTCTCTGGCCCAGCACCTGAGTGCAGCTTAGTCACTGCTGAGGAGGGAAGAGATACTAGCAGAGAATTTGGGTGTCACAACTGTTAACCCATTGTTATTCAGAAAGTCCTAATCACGAAGAAAATAAATCTTAACAAAGGCAGAAATACTTCATCTTTTAAGCTTGCTTTCTTTCTAACTGGGAAAGTTGCTTAAGTAATTCTTGGAGGAGCAAACAATCCAAAAGATAAGAAGTTGAAAATGGGATAAAGAAGAAAATAATTTTGGAGGAAATACTTTGAGTCATACTTCCAGTTGGGCAAATGTCACGGAACAGGGGCCTAAGAACAGCAATATTTGTTATACAAGAATAAACATTGCCCCATGTGTCTTCTTGTAGTTAAAACAGGACTGAGCAGTTAATGCTTCAACACCACCTTGCTACCATACAGAGCATGGCATGATTACAATGAAGATCACTGGGGACTGGCTGACAGTTCTGTCAGTCTAATTAAAACAGGCAGAGCAGATTTGAGACCTTTGAGGGCAGCTTTGTTCTGAGTGTGGTGCATGACCACTCTCTGTCTATGACTATCAATATAATGTCTGAATGTTTTCCTAGCTTGGTTCTTCCTGTCCTCAGCTCATATTTGTTCAGGGACAGGGAGCAGAGCCAGATCAAGGGTTTGGGATGAAGCCAGACAGAACTTGTTAACTCACTTGCCTCTACAATAATTATCATAATGAAGACTAATGCATTAATTAGCAGTTTAGAAGACAGAAAGAGTTGAGATATTCTTCAATTCATCCTAGAAAAACAAATGCATGTTTAGTTTTTGACTTCATTAGCTTGTGTATTAGCCTATGCTTTAGCCAAGCCCTTAGGTTTTAACAAAAGCAATAGAACTGACAGGATACTTTCTGGATAGATATTTGTGTGTCAGTGATCTAACAGCACAACAAAGCAAGGTCAGGCTTTAATCTTCATGTAAGAAGCTTCTAAGAGTCATGGTAAAGACTCCCCTACCATATTTTACTTAAGAAGGGAAAAACATAAATTCTGACCATCTATTTGGTTTTTAAAGAAATTTAATTTCATACATTAAGTAAAATACCAAAAAAACCCATAGCAGTTCAAATGTTTTCCTTGGATTTCTCTGTAACACCTTGCCTTATTAAAGCAGAGACCTAACAGTTAAGTACTCCTTGTCAACAGAGGCAGAGAGGAGTTTTGGAGTCCATCTGAATTGTGTCAGGAAAATGGAAATAGCACTCTGAGGCATGGAAATCACAGTTCTGAATGATGCAGGTATAGACAAACTGACGTAAAATAAGAATCTCAAATTCTCCTTTTATTAAACAAAACAAAAACCTTACAGGGAAGGATAACTTTGGATCCTGCAGTATGTGCTGATTCAGGATCTACATTAGGTTCTTTCTCATCCTGGTTTCCTACAATGTACTCCTTTATGACATTACAACCTTTTTTAATTTAGATTAAAACCCCACATCTGTCTCAAGGCTTAAAGACTTTGCAGTCAAGGTTCTGACTTTGAGTCATTACTGACATGATGTTTACTTCAATACAGAGCATTCAAAGGATTCTACATGGTCATGCTCATCATTCATAATGAAAATCACATAAGCCTGTGGCAATATGATGTGTGGTACTTAAAAATATTTCATCTCCTCTCCAGTTACAGGCTACAAACCTCTATAGTCTGCACATGTTCAATAGATTGAACTACTAAGAAAATAAGGAATATTTTGCACAAATAGATATACTTGAAAAACATCAATAAAATCCTCATGACACTTTCCTCTTCAAGCATTGCAGTAGTTTTGATGAAAATAATTACAGTACTCTAAGAAGATCTGCTTAAAGAATAAGCAAGGAAATTCAGTGCTTGCCTGAAGCTTGGAAGACCTTAGTCTCATCTCTTGTCACACACAGTCAACATCTCAGCATTCTCAAAGGGCTTTTGTCTCTGTACTTCAGCTCCTCTACTTATAAAGAGGTGTAAAAAGGATTTTTTTCCTATCCATGGACACACTTAGGATAAAACTATGTAAAGATTTCAACAGTTATACCTTAACTGAATCTTAGATACCTTAACTGCTAGGGTAATGGGTTTGTTGTAAATCAGTATGTATTTTAGCCAACTTAAAATTTTCAAGAAGCTTTCTAGGGTCTTGGATTTAAAAAAAAATAGGAGTCATAGAACATCTAGGTGAACATTTAGAGCATAGTATTGCTTCACTGAGCATCGTGGACCTGACATCCTTCCCAACAGACAATGAGCAGACATAATGGGCATAAAAATACAAGCTTCAGACAATCTGGCCTTTAGCTTACCATTTTGCAAAATTTTGGCAGCTCTTTAATTGTATGTACCTTGGTAGCCTGATGGAATTTGTGTTTAACTCTCTTTGATTAATGCACTTACTATTATACTGCCTTTTTAGAAAACGTTATAGAAGTACATATAATAGAAGATATATTTTCACTTACTAATTTTGAATGATTATGCTTAGATCATTTAAAATATATGTTTACCCCTTAATTAATTTTAAACACTCCTTGGTGTGTTATAATACTGTTCTTAACACTGGCCATATATTGAGCATGCATGTCCACATTTGTGACCAAAATATAGAAGGAAATAAAATAATCAGGAGATGTTTTGGCAAAGTGTAAGTGAAAGAAACATGTCAGACTGGTACAGACTGAGACCATCACAAGGACAAAGATACAAGAGACAGTGGAATTAGGCGGACCCTTCCAGTACATTCTGAGAAGTGTTAAATTCCTAAGCTGACATGCCCCACAATAAAGTAGCAAAGTGCTGAGGACCCAGAATCCTCTTTACAATATTGCTTCTTTAGTATTTTTCCAAACCCTGCAGCTAGTGCAAGGTGCAGACAACCTTAGCAACACTATTTCTATGATATCCTAATGACATGTACAGGCTAAAACGAAGTTGCCCCAGTTGTGCTTCTCTCACATGCTAGCTCCATTCAGAGAATCTCAAACACAAGTATAAGCAAATATGCACAAAGTGAAGGCAGGCATTCTTACCTTTTCTACAATTTACAAGGTACTGCACATTTTAGTTTTTTAGAAGTCAGACTTAGTAACTAATAGTAATACTTAGAAGTAAAGGTTGACGTTTTCTCTTTTTCTCTAAAGGCATCCTTTAAGATAAAAGTAGTACTTTTCTCTGCTTCAGAGGTAAGAAAACTGAAAGTGAGTGCAGCAAAACGTGCTGTGCAACACATCACAAGTGATATGTGGCTGCCCTTGGTATACAACTTTGCCCTGTTTTCCTCATTCCTAATCTCATGTTTTCATCCCATGCTGAGAGCATGTCACACTGCTGATGAGTGTAGAGGCAGATGTGGCTCCCAAAGGATGCTGAGAGAGACAAGTGCTGACTACTGACCCCTTCACGTTGTCTTTACTGCAGGGCTGTCTCATGTGCAACTCCTCTTCTCCACCCCTCCACACCCATTTCACCTGTGAAGCCTTCATTTTCCTTGTTTAATAGTGTCTACCCTATAATAAAGCAATTCATAACTGAATATATCTGTGTGCTTTTTAATTATGAAGATGTATACTGCAAAGAAGATGAAAGTATTCTTGGCAATGACTCCATAAATATATACTATGCATTATTGTGGTGGGGACTCCTAGTTGACAAATTGCCAGAAATTAACTCTTTGACTTCAGGAGCCAATATTAATTTTTTGTCAGCTGAAGATGGATACCAGCTCTGCCAATACTAATTATGTAGTGCAGAAAATTAGAAACTGAGCTGAGAATATTCAGTTATTTATCCCTATTGATCATAATTGATGACTATGATTATTTGCCACTAAAATGCCACAGGCTAATTGTTCCATCTTCAAACCCCACCACCTCAGCCCCTCCTCAGTTTTCATTGACTTGACATGATTCATCACCCATGTTGAATAAGGGAACAGAAAATTATACAAAACCCGTGACTATCCACAACCAGTAGAACTGGAATGTTAAGCTAATAATTTGTTGTGAATGCTGTGTTTTTGGAGAGTCATATCCTTCAGAGGACTCTAGCTGAGTAAAAAGACTCCTTACTGACTAGCAGGGAAAAAAAAATGAGTTGAACAGTGAGGTCTGTTTTGCAGCACTTTTCACTTACGCTGCAGAAATTGCTGAATATCAGCACTTCAAAATTACAAACATGTGCCGCACCTGGTTCCTGAACAAACAAAGCACAACATGGGACTCTCCCTTGATGACTTATTTTTGATGAAATCATTGAGCCAAGGCAGAAAGCTTGAATTACAAAAACAGCATCCTGAATAGGCCTGCTTATTCCTGCTTCAATTACCTTTTCTCAGTGAAGACTGCCTATTTTATCAATAGCTCTGTCAACATTTTAAAACCTCCTCAGAGTAATTCAGATTATCAAATGTAAATAAGCCACCTGCCTTAAAGATCAAAACAAGATTCACTTATTTATTTATTTATTTATTTGTTCATTCATTCATTTAAAGTGATAAAGATGGAGCCCTGCACACAAATAACAAAACACTCCCTGTCTCTTTCTTTAATCTCTGTTTCTGGTAATTCAGATAATGTTCTAACTGAAAACTTCCACTGGACAAATATGTTACAGCAAAGGAACTTAATGTTTTGAGTGCTTACCTACATAATATCAGGTGATCATCACGAATAGTGATGCCACACAGAATTTCATGTTTTGTACATGTTTTGCCAAAACAATTCGCTGCAGTACAAGGGATCTCTAGGAAAGCCATGGCAGGATCACAGACCCCCTTTTCAAAGAATGCTATCAGTGTTACAATGAAAGCATTGCCATTCAAAACACCCCACGGAAGACAGTTCCTCCTTTGTCACTGCTGCTGTGCACTGAAGTATCTACCTTTATGCTCAGTGCTGGTAGAAGGTTGGGAAACGTGGCGTCCAGCACAAAGCAACCTCTTCTAGAGCGTAAAGTTATCTGAGTGACAGCAATACTCGCATATGGTTTTGGTTTGGGTGAATGATATCAAGCTCCTCTTTCCTTCCCTCTCAACATTTTTTTTGCTGCCATAAGAGTAAATACAGACTCTAACAGAAAAGAAATATGACAGACTCATTAGCATGAATACCCTTGTCATTTTAACCTTGTGCTGTCATACCCTGTCAAGCCTTATTTTCCTGCTGCCTCCTTTTATGCTTTCTCACATCTACCCTCATCTCTAGCTTTCCTGAGCAGGCAACAGGAATAGATTTTATTGCACATTTCACAAGCCAAAACTGACTTCTGAATTATCTGGAACTCTGCACATTTTCTAAGATGCATGCTTGACTATCATTTATCTGCAAAAGAACTAAAAGTTTATTTTAATTTTTCATTGTCTTAGTATGTACAACATAAAGCCAATATATATCTACTTTTGAACTCTGAGGCAATTTTTACTTGACTTACTATATTGACAGTACATTTGTCAATGTGGATATGAGGAATTTCATACTCTTGTAGCAGCTCACAGTCTCAAAGCTGCTTTCTCTCCCATCTGCCAGTAGGAGCTTTGCCATTAGCTTCACCAGGGACAAGTTCAGGTTTCATATTTGTAATAAAGACATTCATAAGAAACAATTTGCTATCTTTTTAAAAGCTCCCCTATTACCTTTAATACAAATGAAATCACTTATATTGACTATACTCCAATATACAATTTTAATTATCTCCCAGATGCCAACATTTTCTCACTGTGTCTGTTTGAAAGTTATTCTAAGAACACAACTCAGAATGTTCCTCTCAAATCCATGCTTCTTAAATAGCAAGTTTTTGGTTTCAAGGCAAATATTCCCTGTTATTTATTCAGGTTTTCTTCCACTGACATTGTTTAGAATAAAATTTGAGATTTGATGGCGACACATATTCCCAATCACCTGCGTCAAACATATTCCTTTTTCATATGCAGCACAGTTGAGATTATACCAAAATGAAAAGCAAACAAGACTTACATGTTTCTCACAAGCAGTGGAAACACGCAGGCAACAACACAACTACACTTAGATCAGTGAGTATGATTTGAAATGGAGATTTTGGTATTTATAGTATCCCACATGGTTTGGGACATGATCAAGAAATGTAGGAGCATTTTACGTAAAATAAGCAGAAATGCTGCAAAAGACAACTATAGGGTAATAGAAACTATAGTTTATTATAGAAAACAGTTTCAGATAGGCTACTCTGTGTAAACATTATGTATCAATTTAGGTGAACAGATCAGTCAGTGTAGAAGAGGCTCTTGAAAGAAAAATAAGCAGATGGTTCATTGGCACATAATAAATCGCTATATTCTCATCTCATGCTGGTGGGAGATTGGGAGAGGGAGACTTAGAAAAGAAAAAAATGTTTTGAAGGAAACCAAGTGCACAGATGGGAATTTCAATTGAAAACTGCATGCAATCAGGTTCAGAGTTTCCACTTGACTCCAGTTTTTCATAATGGAGATACCTACCCTAAATATTGTTACCTTGCTCATGAACTGTAGCATGACAAGAGTAAAGGACACTGAGACTGGGAATTAATGTCCTTCTCTGAGGTTGTTCCATGTATGTTGAAGTGTTGTTTTGGAGATAGTGGCAAAAGCATATTGAGCCAATTAGGCACATGCCATACACAGAATCTGAGTTATTTTTAAAATAGAACAAAACCAATCTGAGTTACTAGCATGTCCGACTCCCAGAAAACAGTGACTAAGGTCAAAAACTATACCCTCTGTACTACTCATACAGTTCCTATTTACATGCCTATTACTTTCAGAGACATAATCATGGGCTGACTATTGGTATTACAAAGATGAAGACATCAAGGGAAGGAGAATGGTATGTGTATGACAAATACAAAGTCTAGCCAGATTTAAAGGGGAAAATTTTAAAGTCTGCACATTTCATTGAAACATTATGGCTTTCTATTTTTAATCTTTTCCCTCTCAACAGATACATGCAACTAGGAGAGAGAGATAAAAAATTCTAACTTTCTCCCATGAATGTGCAATTTCTCTATGGATGAGTAACAAGTCTTTAATCTCAGTTTTAGCTAGAAACTGTTCTAGAAGATGTTTTTAAAGTTTGGTGGATTATTTTTGAGATAGTGGCACACAGAGAGCTTTGAAACCAAAACTTTTCTAGCAGGGAAAGACAAAATATTTGGTGATATCCTAATATTTTTTTAGAACCCAATAGAATTATACTTAACAATTTCTTATCCATTTCCAAATCCTGAAATAATTCTTTCCATTTAATGATGGTATGCCCAAGAGGACTTACAGTAGAAGAGGTTTGAGAGATGTATTAAAAATGTAAATGCTTACTTAAAGTAGATCAAAACAGCAGCAGCTTGAGTCTTTAAATCAGACCTCCAGCCTGATTTACAAAATCTCTTTGAAATGGATGAACAAAATGGTAATAACTAACTTTCCTTTTAAATACCAATATTCAAAATTTAAACCTTAATATGCCTATTCAGGCATTGTCCCAGAAACATCTAGATATATTTCCTGAGACACAAGTTTAGTAATGTCTCATGTCAGACACACTGTTCTCAAAGTTCAAAAATATCATTCTCCAAACACATTAAGCTACCCGACTTCAGAATTCGTCAATGAAGTCAGAAAAGTCCATGGACATCTGCAGACCTTGAGCTGGTGTGCACACTATTGAAGGGTAACCAGCTTTCCTGATCTCCTGACCTGCAGACTAATATTTTTGCATAGCCAAAAAGCACAAAATGCCCCACTGAAAGTCTCATGGAATGAGAGTTTTGGGGTCATCTCACTAGAGGAGTCAGTACTCCATTTCTAATGGAAACGGGATGTGTAATTTGGTCTCTGCAGCCTTATTGCCTGTTCTGGGCTGGGATTTTAGATCTATTGGATTCTGAATTCTGTGAACTGAATCTGTTCTGTGAACTAGCTTTTTGGCTGTGGGTGTTTAGCTTAGCAGTTATTGCTCCTGCGTGAACAACTGTAAAAGCCAGCCCTATTTACCCACCATTGGTGCTCCATTGCCCTCAATCTCTTCCACACACACACAAAAGCTGCTTGTGTTATCACTTGCAGCTTTGGCACTACAGCACTCTCTGAAAACATTCCACTACCACTCAAGATATGGTTCAAAATTCCTTTGGAGCATCAGGTTGCAACCCAGAGAGTTTCAGATGTCATCATGCTATCTAATATACATCCCAGAAACAATTAAACTGTTATTCTTTTCAGAACCAATTGAAGATTCACCAAAACACAAATTCGATTAGTCCATGTCAGTGCTGGATACATAATTATCTGCACAGAATGAAAGAGCTTCAGCAGGAGAGCCTGGTGCACACTGGTCTATCAGCAGGTGATCTCTAACCAAAGGTTAGAGGTTAGAGGTTGAGGGAAAGGAGGCATGCCACTCCAGGCTGCACTTGGCTACTCAAGTCCCACTTTTACCTTACCTTAGTTATTTCAGACAGGTCCCTCATAGAACATGTACAGATCCTTAGCTTGGGTTTGGAGGTCACATGCCATAGTAGGGTTGGTATAGCTTTGGTATATATCCAAGGGTTTCAACAGCTGAAAGAAACTGGAAATTAGTATTCAGGGAGAATGTAGTTTAATCATCCAAGCGCCTGTTCTAGGAAATTTCTTCTGTGTAACAGTGAGTCTCAAGGACTGTGTCTCCTCACTACAGAAGCGTAGAGAGAATTTCTACTGTGAAAAGTTTTGCATCATTATCTATATGTATATGAGGTGATGTCAACTGAGAGTGCAGAACAGTAACCAAAACAAGATAAAAACCTCCTCTTTGACCTAATGAGTGGCTAAGACAGCAGATATTTTTGAAGAAAATATGTTTGGCCTGAGTATGCACATAGAAACAGCTTTTTAATTTATCACACCAAGTGGAGATACAGCAAGTCTTGCTGAAGGGCCAGATGGCTTGGGTTCTTAATTAGTATATCCAATTTGTTATTCTTGCAGAATAGATCACTCTCATCTTCACATAATGAGTTGCTTTTCCTCAGGTTTCACATTAAGTTACTGGGAACAGGTAGTGAGAGCACAATTGCTGCAGGTGTAATGGGTTTCTCATTTTATTTAACACAACCTTCATTTCAAAAATTCTGTAACAAGCAGTTTGTATGGCCTAGAAGAAACAGATATACTTACACATTTTCCTTACTATGGATACTCCAGGGAATCAGGGAGAAGCTATCTCTCAGGGGGTAGGAATAAAGAGATATTGTGTCCTTAACTTATTCTACCTCCATCTCTGGATAGACTGAAAAGTATCTCTGGAAGAAGGTTTCTAGCAAAAAAACCAGAGAACTTAATCTAAACATTCCGTGAAACACCAGCCTCCTGCATCTGTGAACCTGGGACAGCTGCATTTCCTGGATCAACGAACTCTGAAGAATAATTGATCTTTCAAATGTTTTCTAAGTTATTGTTGTTAGGTTTTTGATGCTTTGGGCTTAGAATTTGTGTATAAGGTAAGAAACAGTAAGAAGAACAATTCTGCAGTCAGGCTGTATCAGAAGTGGTAAGCAGCTTCACCTTTAAACTCATGAGAAAACCTGTATCTGATGACCAACCACATTGTAAACCTTCCACCGGTGGCAACTCCTTGCATATAGTTCCTAGCCTGTCAGAGATAAAAAGCCCCTTGCCTGCCAGCAGAAATAGTATCATTTCTTGTTCCTTTCTTGCCTTTCTTTCCTGTTATTACAATGAAGTCTTAAGAAGAGAAAATACCCAGTAATAGAAAATGACTGATTCTCTTGGAAGAAGGGAAATTGGAATATCATTTGGCGTTTTGCCCAAGAAATCATAAGCCCATGTACAGTGCCTTTGATGTCAACTTCAGATGTGGGTTAGTAAAACATATGTCACAGGTAATGGACAGTACTAGTATAGGGGCACAGACACCTAAGGAAATCTGACTACACAAGCTGAGTACACATGAAAGACAGCAGAAGCCTTAAATCAAATTCAGTATACTAAAGATGGAAATTTTGGTGGTGGTGGTGGTCGAGTAGCTTGCACTTTTGCTCGTCTGGTTCACCAATAGGATTCACTCTTTGGTCTCCCTCTGACAAGATCTTGTAGATGAAACATCTGCTTTCACATTCCATTTTTTTCCCATGCCAGAAGCAATCTCCTGTTGCTGAAGATAGCTCCAAAAAGATTAATGATTCCTATATATACTAAGGAGTATTCAAAATAAACTTTATAGTGAGCACATTCATAATGTATAGCAGTATTGGTACCTTCGGACAGGTCATCACACTGATTTCTAAAACCACACACAAAAGCAATCACCCTTATGCTGAGAGCCTTGTATTAGGATCTTACTGGATCTCCACTGTAGAAGAAACCTCTATGGTTTTTTGTTTAATTTCAATAGCAAAATCAAGTTTTGGAGTTAAGAAATACAAAGAAATGAGAGCAAACATATAGGAAGTTACAAGTTAAGCAGAATAAAATAATTCTTCTTTGCTTTGGTGTCTGCTTTTTCTTCCATACTAATAGGCTAAATAAAAAAAATGTATAGTAAGAAAATAAAACCGGTAATATGCACATACATTGATATAGAAAATGGGTATTTATTGTTCCTACTTGGATCTTAATGCTCCCATTGTTCCTCAGAAAGGGAGTTTTTAGTTTAAACCATTCTTATATTTGCTCCAAATACTTCAAAAGGAAACATTCATTCCTTGAGCTTAGATGTTCTTTTCAAACAGCTAAGTAGCATGACACTTTTAGTTATCTTTGCAACCCTCTTCCATGGAAAGCTGTTTTGTTCTATTCAGTTTAGCGAGATAGTATATATGCAACTGTCTCTGATAGTTCCTTTAACAGTGAGCCATCCAATTCCCAAATTGCTTCTTCCTCTTTATTCACAAGGCCACAGCATTGTGTATGCAGATGGTGGCAGGGTCTGGATGAGCCAAGACACAGTAGCATTCCAGATTTTCTGCGACCCACATTTCCCTTATACAGCACCAATGCAAGTCTTTGCAGTATGCTTTCTATTGCAATAAGAAAAAAAAAAAAACATTTCTGAATCAATATCAGGAACTTTCTTTTGCATACAGAGGCACAAAACCTAACAGTCAGATAAGCTATTTCTGAATTTTGAATCTGTTGTTATCAGCAAAAGAAATGGTGACACAAAAAATGAGATCCAGATTAATGAAATCTCATTTAGCTCTAAATATTGATATGAATCCTAATACAGACTGATGGTTCCCGGAGGTCCTCCTGACATACCTTGGATCTTGACTTTAAAGTGCCAAATCTGTTTAATCTCCACATTTTCCTGATCATGCCCTACACATATTATCAACTTGTCTTTTATGCACATGCATTCTCAATGTATCATTTTATTGTTAAAACCTTTCACACAGGAGCACTATACCTGCTGTGGGGGTACTTTATTGCTGCTATGTCAGACCTTCATCACAAAAATGTTATAGTATTTGCAGACTCAGTAAGATAGAAGATGGAATGATTTAGCTAGTCCATATTTTTCAAATCACCATTTCAGATGTAACTGGAGAGGAAAAAATATTCCTTATAAAAAGGTTTTGGAATGTTTCACAAAAATTTCATTAAGACACCACTGAGGTCTAGAGAAAAGGGTCAGCAAATAAAAGTGGACGAATGAATGTTTACATTAGAACAAATGTACAATGTCTTAAATTTCCCTCTTCCACACACATAGTATAAACCTTTTGTGGATATTAACTTGGCTGGTACCGTTTTAATTTTTTTTTCCCTCTCAATTGCACCCTTGTTCTAATCTTTTTAGAGTTTCAGAATTGTCAAAGAGCATTGATGTTTCCCTGTGTTTACATTGCAGGGCTAATGGGTGTTCTCAAGAGAATATTTAAGCATACTAAACCCCAGAGCCAGTCCTTGTCATTATTATTCTTGCTAAATTAACTTGGACTGGGCTTCATGTATCCCTGTTGTGCTTGAAGAGATACAAGCTCAGAACACTCATTGATAGATTAAGTCTTTACTACAAGGGTGGTGAGACACTGGAACACCTTGCCCAGGAAGCTGTGGATGCCCCAGCTGTGGATGGGGCTCTGAGCAACCTGCTCTAGTGAAGACCCTCCTGCCCATGGCAGAGGGCTTGGAACTTGATGATATTTAAGGACCTTTCAGTACCAAACCATTATATTATTCTATGGAAAAGCCTTAATTGTGCTGTACTCAACCGCTCCAGGACTCATTCTTGATTCAAAACATGTTGAATCATTACCTCCCTAGTGTTTCTGAGCATTTTCTAAAGAATTTTATATACGAGTATACCAGTATCTAGAAATTTCTATGTTTATATATATGCATGTGTGTACATTTCTATATGAAACTGTGCATACATGTGGATGAATAAGGCAGGGTATAGATCAGATAGATATGTGAAGACAATGAACTCAATGACATGTTCTGTCTTTGACTGAGCTCTATACATTGTGAGAACACCCCTTTTTGGAAAAAGCTGTCCTGGAAACAGCAAGATGGTCTTTCAACCCTCGGAAAAACAAGTGGACAGTAAATCCTTCTGACTTGCATATTTTGAGCTTTAAAAATATTACCCACTTTAGTTCCTTATTTCCAGAAGCAAAAAAGTTTTAGATAGCATAGTTGTTCTTCTCTGGTAAAATGAATAGTTTTTACTACAGGGTCTAGACTCAGACTTTTAGCAACACTTTCAACCTTTATTCCTGGGTGCTGGGATATTTATTTGTATAACAAATAGCAAGTTAAAGGTGTGATACTCAATGCCTGCTTTGCATCAGTCTTTACCAACAAAGTCTTTGAGACCTTTCTGCCTAGAGATAATATTCAGAGAAGAGACAATCTACTGGGAGTGGAAAAGAATCGAGTCAGGGATTGCTTGATAAATCTCAATCCATGCAAGACCATGGTACCTAATGAGATGTATCTGTGGGTGCTGGGAAAGCTGACCGATGTCACTGTGACACTCTGTCATCTTTGAAAGATCATTTAATGAGGGAAGGCCCACAATGGCTGAAGAAAAACAAATTTGGCACTCATCCTCAAAGAAAGTGCAAAGGATGAGTCAAGGACCTACAGGCTGCCTTGCCTAATTTCTATGCCCTAAAAATCATGAAATGAGTCCTCTTGATGAACATTCCTGGGTCGATGAAGGAATTAGAAGGTGACTGGAATGATAACTAGCATGCATTTACCAAGGATCAATGTTACAAATCAAGCTCCTTACCTTCTAGATGAAAAGACTAAAATTGTACATGAGGAATGAGCAGTGAAGGTCAATTACCTTGACATTAGCCATGACTTTTCACAGGATGTCTCAGACCATCCTTAAAATTAAGTTAAAACACCATGGTCTAGATGGGTGGACTACTAGATGGTTAAAAAAAGGTTCAAAATGGTATTGGACACTGGTTAAAAGCAAAGCACCACAGGGCTCTACAGTAGTTTAACACTTACCTGGAGGAAATGGAATGTCCTTTCATCAAGTTTGTAGAGTGTTCCAAACTGAGGTAAACTATGAGTATATACAGAAGTAAGGCAAGGTTGGATTGCTGTGGAACAACTGTTGCTGGTAGCACAGATGCAACAGATATAAACTGAAACAAGACAGTTCCATTTGATGAAACTCCCCTATGAGGGGAGTCAAACAGTGGAACAGTCTGCTTGGAGAGGTTATACAATCTTCAGCCTCAGAGGTTTTCAAGACTCAAGAGGATGAATCCCTGGACAGCCTGGTTGTAGGTCAACATTGGCCCTGCTTGGAGCTGGCGGTTGGAGTAGAGACCTCCCGTGGTGCCTTTCAACCTACTGATTCTATCTGCTACATATACACATCTGTGTTTACCACCTCCACCTTTATGCTCATACACATTTAGTCTTTCTGCTTAAAAACACAAAAACACGGAGAGATTTTTCACTCTCTGTAGACATCTATTGTCAACTATAATCCACTGACCTACTTAGTGCCAAAAAAGAAAAAAAAAAAGGCTGATGCTGTATGCCTTTTTAAATTCCCTCTCTGTGCAATAAGAGGGTCATAAATTTTACACCTAAAAATTTTACACCTATAAAAATTTTACACCTATAAATTTTACACAGTTGTCGTTTTCCCAAGAAAACATCAAGGAACACTGCTGTCTTTAGAACTGACAAAGAATTCATGTTCAAATCAAAACAAGTTTAATGGAATTTTCTATTCTTAACAGTGAGGTGGGGAAAGGAGTTTTTATTGAATGCTCTATTTTGCTCCACACAGAACGTGTCAGTCATTTGCCGTATAAATAGAGTAAGTAGGAAAAAAGGAGGCATTTTGCCAGGCAAAGATGACCCATGAATACAGAACTATGATTAGTTTCGCTTTAAGAAATTAGCAGTAATGAGATGGGTAAGATACATTTATTAAACATTAATGATCCATTTATTTAACTATAACCTCTTCCTACAGACCTACACAGCTCAAAACACCTCCTCACTTGCTCTCTCACCCACTTTACTTGTATGTGGAATCACCACTAATCTTGGTGTCATTTGAAGAAAATGTCTCCTGTCAGTGCAATATTGTGTTTCAGTCAGTAATTTTTAAGTATGTGAGTGTAGGCAGCTTTGGCTGCAGAAATGCATTTGTTTTTCTGAGCCATCCTGACCTCTCAAGTATGAGAGAACTGGGCCAAGATATCCCTAAATACTGCTGTTTTCATGAAATCACTACAATGAGCAAAACAAACAAACAAATTACAAAAGACATATGAAAAACCAAAGGGCTTTTACAAATTGCAGGTCAGGAACAATATGGTTTCAAGTTCCATTTTTTTGAATTGCTCTCTTGGAAAGAGTAGGAATATAATTGACGTCTAGTCCCTCTCTCACTGATGGGTAAAGCCACTGAAAAAGTAATGCCAGGAAAGTTACAATGAAACAGCACACCTGCCAAAATCCTGAAGTCTTTGCAGTCAGGCTTTGAGCCAGGTCATAGCATTTAGAAAGCAACAGCAGCACTAGAAGATTGTCTCCCCATGGCAGTGGATTGGCTGTTTCTTAATGCTGAAATTACTTAAACTCACGGTAGTCTCCAGTAGTCAGGCCCTGAAGGCTGCTGTCCCATTTAAGTGACATTTATAAAGACAGCGTTTATAGTTGTACAATGAATTATTATCACGAGGACCCAAAGAGTAGTAATGCCAAATTACCTCTACTAAAGACTAGTGATAAAATACTAAAGAGAGTTACAACTACACTCCTTTTAAGGAATGCATGGGGTTTTTTTTTAATAAGAAATCCTGTCCTATACTGGTTTAGGTTGCATGTGAAAATGCATGACCTGTGAACATGCAAGGACACTATCCATATCACATCAACTATGAAACCACCTGATCTGGAAGTCCATCAGGAGCAGAGACCTGCCAACAGGCTCCAGAGGCATGTGGACACCATTATCCTCCTGGGACACAGGACACTGTATGTACTACCTGATTTCAGCACTTGACAGCTGAAACTGAAACATGACCTAGCATAAGCATTTCCTACCACAAGTCAGTTAAATGCCAAATTAATACATTTACAGATGTTATTCCATAAATTCTTTAAATATCTATTCCATGATATAAATTTTTGAGTTTTATTTGTGTCCTGGTTCCAGTTATTTGATGTCCTAGCATTTCTAGCCACAGTTTCTACTGTGACTCACCTGGCAGCCAAGTAACTCAGGGCAAAGTTCCAATTTGAAAAGCCCTTAGGAGAAATAGAGATTTAATCATCATGCTAATTTGTAACCGGGACTTGAGTTTTTTGAAGGAAAATGGAGTGACTTTACTTTTTGAGATGAAAAGAAAACAATGTTATGCTTGTATAGCAAAATCTCTGTAGGTCTTATATGTATTAGAAAGCAAAGAACAGAACAACACCAATACAACAAAATCCAAATAAAGTTAACCTAATTCAGACCTAAATGCCACACACAAAATGATCTGCATTAATGCAATTTGGACTTGATTTTTAAAAGTACTTTATTTTCAAAATCCTTTTCTTAAAAATAGTGTCTGCTTTCCAAATTAGTGTTTTCCATAAGACAATGTCCGAGTCCTATAAAGATTTTGCTCACTTTAATGTTAAGAACAAGAACTTAATAAAGATGTTATTCTCTGCATATTTTCTTATTTTGAAAAGAAAAGCAGATTTTAAAGTAGTTTTTAATTATAGGTTTTAATTTTTGCATATACCTGATTTTGTTATCTAAATAAAAAGTATGGAAGTAAGTTAACTTTGGCTTATCAGTGAAAAACCTGTGTTTCCTCTCCAGTCTTCTTGCAAAATCACATAGTGCTGTGATGTTTAACTGCTTAGATTAGCAGGGGTTAGTCTTATTACTGTAACAGTATTGCCTAAACTGACATGGTTTCAGTTCTAGGAAAGAAAGGAAAAAGAGAAATATGTTTGAAATGTGTTTGTGAAATGTTTTAGGCACTCCTACTTTTATTCAGATCTCCTAGCTAGTTGAGAGCATATCCCCTAATAAGGTTGTACTGTGATTCTGCACATCTTTTCAAGATAAAGTGGGTTATTTCCTTCTTTTATTTTTTTTTCTTTTGTGCCTCATTTCTACATTTTCTGCCAGCTCTAGAGAACATTTCATAGTGAATCCTCTCAAAATCAGTGCAAGTATTTGAAGTGCATGAAATTAAATGTCTGAGTAAGGGCAGATCAGTGATAACAGCATTTCCTTGGTACAAATTTACCAGTGCTCAAACTAGAAAAGAAATTGTTTGTGTCTTGAGTTTGGGTCTTATCTTGGAAACATCTAGATGTATCGATATCTTTGCTGCCTCTGACATATTCTGCTAGTGCATGTGCAGTTTAAACTTCATCTAATATTAGCTGGAGGTTAAGTGCTTTATTGTAAGCAGAGGAGAACATGATTTATTATTCTGTATATGAAAGACATCTAGCATACCAAAAATGCTATAATTGTCCGTGGTTTTGAATATTCCCTCAATGATCAGCATTGTTACTAGAAGACATAGGCTATAACAGCGTAAAATGATAGCAGAGGAAAAGTAACAGTAATGTTCTAAAAGCTTAACAAAAAGGTCAAGTTTACTTTGAATGTGTCTCTACAGCCTGACTCCAAGGCTACAGAAGTTGATGAAAATGCTCTTATTTCAGGGATCTATAGTGCAAGTCCTAATAAATTTCTAACTTTTCAATCTGCTGTGTATTCTGGACAATTCCAGATTTAATATCACCATGAAATTGCTAAATATATGAAAGGTCATTGTCAAGTACAAATACAAACATCAGCAGCACAAATTTGCACTAAACAGTAAGCAATAATGTTGCTCTTCCTACAGGTATTGCTAATATTAACATTTTTATATTACCATCTGAAGGCAATTAATGTGATTAAGTAGCTTCTAGTCTTTCAACCCTGATCCCAGTGTTCAAAACCTTTGTTTTATTTAAGGAACAGTGCTTTCCCCACATTATTACTCTGTGCCGGTACTGCAAGAACAGCTATAAATTATCTGTTCCATTACTGGTGAATGTTTCTGTTCAGCAGTGTATGAAAAGTTCATGTAGAATTGGAAGTCACCAGATGATGCTCAACAGTGTTCCTACATTTGGTGGGAATGGAGTACTGAAGAAACATTACAGACTCCTAGTAACAGACTTTAAGGTGCATAATTAGTTATTGGACATCTAATTTGGGGGTTCTTAGCAGAGAAAGGCTTGTTACTTCACTGCTTGTTTTGCTCACTGCATTGGACTAAGGCAACTAAAAATATAATGTAAATAGTATAAATATTGTTATTGGATTGCCAGTAGCACATATGCACCTATATCACTGCTGTCAGATTTAATATTCTCTGGGAAAATCAGCAACTGGTGGAAGTATTGAGTGTAATGGACCACAGTGAGGATGTCCTTACTCAGTTCCTGTTATAAATAAAGCCTCAAAATAAGCATGTGACTTTTAAAATTCAAAGCGTAGTGTAAATTGATGAAAACTGTGTTGTGTAGTGATCTGGGATAGGACTGTAAGGTCAAGACAATTGTGTACAGTTGGGTTTTCAGCTACATTTTATAGTCATCCACGGTTTGACTCTGTAACAATTCACTCACTTCACTGTGGATTATTCCTTAACCTTAAAATGTAAATGTCTTTGGCCAAAATCTGGCAAGACATCACCAAGTAAATCAACAGTCCACTTCACTGTGGATCACTCCTTAACTTTAAAATGTAAATGTCTTTGGCCAAAATCTGTCAAGACTTCACCAAGTAAATCAACAGTCCTTGCAAACAGCAGAGGAGTGACCAAAATCCCACTTAAACAAGTTCCTGTTGAAGCCCATCTGTCCTCCAGAAGGCTGGAAAAACACATGCAAGAACATCAAAAAACCGCAAGTGACTTTCTAAAACAGGCTTTTCATATTGCCTTAAATTGGTTTTCATCCTAGCTACATTCATTACATTTTCATGAGTTGGATGCTCCAAGCTGTCTGTGCCACCAGCTCAGTTGCTCTACATGTGTTCTCTACATTTAGGAGTTAGTGCCCAAAAGCAAGCATTCAATAGGAATAACTAAGGAAATTTGAAAGGATCAATGAATTTTGGATCTTTTGCTCACATCCTTATATTAAACACACCACAGAAAGTCAGGATTTGTTTATGCAGGTAGAATGTGGTTTTGTAGTCAGAATTGAATAGCACTTTCTCCTCCATTGTGAGTTAAACACATAAACACACGCAGAGAAAACAAAAATAGCTCAAGAAAAGAAACTGAGATTTTGAATATGTATAGAATAATCTGTTCATGATAGCAATCATAATGTTTGCTAGTTTAAGGTGACAGAATGAATAGGGTCTACTGTAGCTGAGTAAGATAATTTATTAACATTAGCACTGTTCTACATGTAGGATTTTGAAATAACACTTAACTGGTTTATGTAAAATAAAAAAAGACTGGACTAAAATACCTGAATGAGTAGATCTGATTTTGCATTCTGATATGATTTTCTTTAAATCCCTCTTACCCTCTGGGAGGCTGTACTGGGGTAGAGTTAATTTTCTTCATAATTGCTGGTATGGGACTGTGTTTTGGATTTGTGCTGAACACAGGGTTGATAATATAGAGATGTTTTTGTTATTGCTGAGCAGGGCTTACACAGAGCCAAGGCCTTTTCTGCTTTTCATATTGTCACACTGGCAAGGGAGTTGGGGGTGCATGGGAGGTTGAGAGGAGACACAGCTGGGACAGGTGACCACAACTGACCAAAGGGATATTCCAGATGATATGGCATCATGGTCAGTGTATAAAATATGGGGAAGATGGAGGGAAGGGGGGATGTTTGAGTGATGGAATTCGTCTTCCCAATTAACCATTATATGTAATGGGGCCCTGCTCTCCTTTAGATGGCTGAACATCTGCGTGCCCATGGGAAACAGTGAATTAATTTTTTGCTTTGCTTTGCTTTGCATGTGTGGCTTTTGCTTTTCCTATTAAGCTGTCTATCTCAACTCATGAGATTTCTGGCTTTTACCCATATGACCTCCAGAGATCCCTTTCAACCTCAACCACTTTATCATTTCATGATTTGATCATATGTGATTTTTGATCACAATGCTTAATCTTGTATTGTGCTCTTATATGAAAGGCAAAGTACAGTGGCTTTTGTATATATGAGGTTGTAGTCCTCCCCATAGGCCAACAATAATACTGTCACTGTTTCAATAAATACTACAGTTTTACCCAGGGCTAAATTTGGCCTTTTATTGCAGAATTTTAGTGATTTACTTAAAAGAGTTAGAAAGAATTTGAGTATTTCCCAGAGTTTAAGAGGAACAGATCTCCTTTGGAAAATACTGGCAACAGTAGTGACAAGATATCATTACAATTTTGTGGTACTTTAATATTTTCATCTACCCTTTCCATTGCCCAGGAATGCTAACAAAGTCCCACTAGAGGCTGATCTTGTAGCATATCAGTTAAGAAGTATTAGACTAAGACTTTTAGTCTACATTTGCTGAACCAGAAAATACAGTTAGTTCAAGACAGACTTAATCAATAGGCCAAGAAATGCATCAAGCACCATTAGTAAACATGAATTAAGGAAGCAGATGTGCATAGAGTTTGTGATGAGTATTGATGAAACTGTCAGTGTAACACCCATGGGATCTGGTGTAGTCTGTAAGGGGAGAGGATAAAACATAATGTTTAAGCATATTTAGTTGACCTAAATGTATTTCTGTCTGACATTTTTATAGAAAAGTTAGAAAGGTTTTTGTTATTTACATCACGGTAATGCACATAAAAGTCTTTGTAACCCATAAGACAATGGCATTGTCAGCATGATATTTAACTTTTGTTATAAAACACAAAAAGGAAAAAGGGACAAAAATTTTAGTAAGGCAGAAAGTCAGCACATCATATTCTTTCATAGTAAAAATAGTGTTGAGTTTAAAATTGTGGCAATCATTTTTCACTAATCAAAACAAATTTTCCATCACAGATGAGGCATGTCTATATTGTGTTTTATTTAGATTACAGGAAGTTGTAGACTATGATGTGTTAACACATAAAATAACTTCGTTTATCTACCAAAAAAATTTAGTTCACTCATTTCATACTTCTCCATTTCTCTTTTCAAAAATAAATACCTTCAATAATAGCTAAATATGTAGTGAGAAATAGGGACAAAAAGATTTCAACTTTATGGGTAATGTATTTGCTTTCTTTCACATTTGACTACCAGAGATTACTTTGGCTTTGTGCTAAATTGTTCACATTATTCACTGCCTCTGGGATTTTTGACTATGATATTATTCTACATTTCATGATGTTACACAAAATAAATGTAATAAATCCATTTACAATCTCAAAATAATTTTCTATCTAGAGCTACACAACACCTCTGCTAGTTAGAGACAAATTCCTCTAGAAAATCTAAGTGTCATAGATGTTGCGCTGTAATTCAAATATATTGCACACCAGATTTTTTCCAGAGTGTTCTGTATTATGAGGAATAAAAAGATTTGACTCCCCAGGAGACACTGATTTACTGTTGATTTAAAAAGATTCATCTGAAAATATGCAAAAACTTTGGAGACATTATGAGAAGTAAAGTAGAAAGGACAACAGACATGAAGAAGAACATTTGAGAATGATCTTTATTGATTGCCATTTCCAAAGAGTTCTTTGTTTCTAATTTGCTGTGACAGGATTGCAACAGTCTCAATGTTTTCTGAGTACCAGAATAAGATAATGGAATTATACAGAATAAACAGTTCATTGCAGCTGAGCACACTACCCTTAGCTTACCGAAAGGATACTATTGGCTTTATTGCTTCTTCCTGAATATACTCAATTTTCATAAGTTTATTATTAAAAATTCATGTTTAATGGAAAGAAAAGGCTATGTTACTTTTATACAGGTATTGTCTAATTCTGGTCAGGTATATTACTTTATTTTCCTTAGTCTAGTGAACTAGCATGAGTGGGCAGTGTTTATAATCAGATGGGTTTTTCTTTCAATTTTTGAGTGGATGACAAAGTAGTAAGACGACTGGAGAATGCAATTATTTTTATATCTTTTTTAAATTATATTTGAGAAAAGGGAGGAGGTGAAAGAACCAGGACAGAAAAGAAGCAGAGAACTACAAAACACACCAAAAGCCATAAAAGGAAAGAAACATATCCAATTTTGATTTTACTTAACATTTCAACTAGTAAATCCTGCAGGAAATTTGATGCATAAAATTAAAGTAAACCTTCCAAAAATCTGCCTCCATTTTTTTTTTTAATTTGAACTTGAAATTAACTGGCTCTCTGCAGGTACATGGAACAACGAGCAAAGCCTCTTCTTCCACACATCAGTCCTCCTTATGTATCTGCTACCTCTGAGCTGGCAAAAGGGATTGTGTCATTATGCCCTTAATTTCTCTGCTTCATAAGATCTGACTATTTTCTGGTACAATTCCTTAGGGCGGGTGCTATTCTTTCTTAAGCTGTCAGAGATATCAATTATTCTTTTAACTGCTGTGATTTTGTAACCTTATCCAGTTTCATCTTATCAATGAAAAATCATCTACTGCACAGGAAAAAAAAAGAGTTCAGATTTAAAATCTGCTTGCAATTAAAAAAGACTACTACAGTCAGCCTTTTATTCAATATAAACCAGACTTCAGAAGTCCCTTAGGCATTTATACAGTGGAAAATACAACATGGAAAAATGCACACACAACTTCTTCCTTCTACACATTCCTAAAATATACATGTCCCCAGAGTTGGGAAGCAGTAGTCAAGGTTCTGACACTGTCTTATGCTGTGAAAAAAATCATGAAGATCAAAAGTCATGCAAGAAGTATATTCTGAAATAAAAACAAAAGTCTGTGGCAGCTCAGGAAATGGATATCAGCCTTGAAACAAACTACCATTCATTTAAAACAGAAGGGACGAATTCTGCAAAACAAGGTATTTATTAAACAGTCTACTGTTTATCCATGAAAACATAAGCTTAGCAGCACCTGAAGGTAACACAGAGATCATTAACTTTTGTAGTGAACAGACCAGGAAAAGTAAATTGATACTGCCACAATATTTTCTGTGTCCACAAAGTCCTTTATTGAATTGTATTTTTTCTTTGATTCTGAGGCTGTTTTCTAATCTACTATGGTCTCATAACAAGTTTGACTTGTTTACTGAGATGGTCTTACCTTCGTGATTGTTTTTCTTACAGTGTCCATTTAACTAAATCAACATATTTCCATGAAAAGATTCTAGTAAAAGCACTCAGTATTCAGAGCCATTCAGTTCTATCACTGTCAAAGTCAGAGATTTTCAAGATGTTTTGAGGAAAGTTCTAATATTTCAGAAAAAGTGTTCTGAGATCTTCATAAACACTCTTCATATGCACAGCTTAGAATGCAAAAGATATTGACTTTCTGATTTTACAGAAAAAAGAGTAGAGGTGCAATAGTCCAAGAATTAGGTTTTAAAGGAATGTCCAGAGACGGAAGTAACTGCTATAAGAGCTCTCCCTCAGAGAAGTTATGATTTTTTCTAGGAATCCAGAATCTGTACTTTTCTTTATCAATATAGTTCCTCTCTCCCTCCCTTTCTCCCTCCCTCCTTCTCTCCCTCCCTTCCTCCCTTCCTCCCTTCCTTCCTTCCTTCCTTCCTTCCTTTCTTCCCCTTTTTTCCCCCTTTTTTAAAAATTTATTATTTTCTAAAAAGCAGAAGAATACATGACCTATCTGAACCATTTCTTCTGACAAATGAATCTGGAGAGATAGTTATCAGCACTTGGTTATTTAAACTAGAGAAACACACTTATTTTTTTTCAATAAAACAATGCAAGTAGTGCACTGACTTTTATGTTCCAGCCTTTAATGAGCATTTGAGGATAAAACCGTATATAAATTATTTATCCACAGAACAGGCACTAATCAATTGTTGCTTTTTTGGCTATCATAAGTGCTACAAAGAAATGGTTTATATGAGATATTTATCCCTTGCCAATCTACACACTCCACAGGATTAGAAATAATTGTTGTACTATATGTAACAAACCAGATAATGCAATTTAACTTTAGCATTAAACCAATGCAAAACTTTCGTGCTGTTTATTCTTGAGTTGAAACTTCTACACCTAGAGATTGACAGCACATAGATTTGATAAATGGGCGATAATAATTAAAAAAACCCCAAAACAACCAACAATAAAAGTCTTTCAGGCCTAATTCAGCCTTGAAAGAGGTATATCAAAGGGCATAAAATTTTGTTAGGAAGATTATTGACTTATTGCCCATGGGCATTGGAAGTGCAGTGTTGATTTAGCACAGTGATATTCAGTCACATACTTCTGCTCCAACAGGAAACTTTTTATAGTTGTGATAAAATCCTTTTCTCTGGGAAAGAGGTTTCCCTACTTCCCAACACTGTGATTAAGGGTTTAACCCACCTATACCACTCAGTGCTTTTTGTCTATTCAGTGAGCAATTTTGTGGTTCCAAAGTCAATACTTTCAATAGGAAAGAAATATTCACTATTTCCAAGATAGCAAGAGTACCTAGTCATGGACCTCCCTGCAACCTGTGAAGGGAGTCATGGCAGAACAGATATCCACATTGTACCCCATGTAGGACCCCACACTGGAGCAGGTAGACTGTTTCCTGAAGGAACTGTGACATGGAGAGCAGGTTTATCCTGAATAACTATGGGTCCATGGAGAGGACCCACATTGGAGCAGAGGAAAAATACGAAGAAGGATCAGCAGTGCTTCAGTTTACACCCTTTGTGTCTTTCCCTTTCACTGCACATCACTAGTAATACTCAAGCTCCATTTTCTTGAATCCCTCTCATGAAGCATTTAAGCATGTTGCTAAGATCCCCCTCCCCCTTTTTTTTTTCTCCATGTTAAATAGTCCCATCTTTCTCAGGTTCTCCTCATAGATCAGATACTCTAATTCCTTGGTCATCCTTGTGGCCTTTTGATGGATTTGCTCCAGTATGTCCACGTCTTATACTGGCAAACTCACAACTGGACCTAGCAACTTAGTTGCAGTGTCATCAAGTTTTTAGACAAGTGTCTCTACTCTTCTCTCAAAAACCTCACCATTCCCATTTGCAGTGATAAATATTAGGTCAGTTTTTCCCCTTGTGTTAATGAGTACAGTTCCACAGAAGGGAGATACACTTTGCTTAGTTGCCGAGTAGCTGAAAAGATGTTCAAAATATCATTATTTTATATATTTTATATTTTCAAGCCACTCCCTTTTCTATTCACCTTGTGTCTGGTCTGCTTACAGCTTTGGTACAGGCTAGAATATTTGAAGGCATATTTTTTTCACTGGGAGTTTCAACTGACCTTTTAATGAAGGGCTGAACTGATTATCAAATGCAATTATGTGGTTAATTAAACTTTTATTTTCTTCTCTATCCACCACCAGCTTCATGTTTTAATATCCTTGCTTTTTGGTACTGTCACTGGAGTTTCTGTTTTCCTGACAGTTACCTTTACAAGCACTTCTGAAATACCACCTCCAGCATTAACTTTATTGGATTATTTTTTGAAGCAGCAGCAGGTCAGTTTCAGCAGCACCATTCTGATCACCTCAGCCAGCACCCTCAGGGCAGTCTTGTTTTGGTTTTCAAAGTTAATAAAGTAGTAGCAATGAAGTAGTAGCCTTTTAGGAAATGTGCTAACTGACTTGAACAGGTTGTCTGTAATCTTTTTTTTCCCCTGCACTAATGTCTGCAAACAGTTTAACTCTACTCCTTCCTGCTCACAAATTGTGCTTCAATACCTTTGCTCTATCATTAATGCTTTTACAGCCTAAAGTGTTCATCAGTGTATTTCTGCTTATGAATTATCTCTGGATTGTTGGTGTCAGCTGTTTGGTGTAAAGGGGGAAATCCAGGAGTTTAAGCTAGTATCAAAACCAGGCTTGCATGGAGCGTGGATTTACAGAGCATTTTGTGGCTTACTGCATGTGTTTGACATGTGTGGGTAACAGCAATAATTAGGTTTTGGTCGAAATCTGTTTTGATTTTTGGTTTTCGTTTGGAAAATAAAAATTCCCCTGAGGGTAAGATTTCACCCCTGATCTAAGGTGCAGTTTCTTCTATCCAGTGGATAAGCACATGGTGTTCCCTCTTATACAAATGTAGGCACAAAGAACTTTTCTCAAGGAGTTGAATCGTGCTGCTTTTATATTGCACAAGAGTTTAACTCAAACTAAAAAAGGTCCCTCTAATTTGGATGGCAGTTTAAAACTATAAATGCTGTATATCTGCCCTATATTATACCTGTTTTGAAAATATTTGAGAGAATTTTTGTATTTTAATTTCAACATTCATTGTATATTCTTTCTAAAAAAATCTGGTTCTCTTGTTCTTGTTTAGGCAATGCCAGAAGGACCACTTGCATGTGGACACTCTAGCATGGAACTGGCAGATAAAACCTGGAGGTAGAAAGAGGAAAGGTTGTTTAGGATTGATGCCATAAATGAAAGGTTCTTTGTTCTCAATGAGTCATCCATGACCTGATGATGGTCATGGAAAGAGTTGCTGAGGGTTAAGATTTTCATCTACTTTAAATGTCAATGAAAGTTAGTGAAAAACTTGATTTTCAAACATTATGATATAAATTTAATTTGTATTTATTTACAGTATGTATCAGTAGTTTACTGGATCCACTTGTGAAATCCATCAATTGCTTTCAGTTGTTCTGCAGTACAGACATACCTAGGCTGGCTTTGTATCAGCTACCTGAGGTGCCAGCAGAACAACAGGGGTCTAGATTTCTAAATGTATTATAAAACCTGACTAGTATTCCAAGGTTTCAACAAGGCAGAAGCCACTATTTTCTGTGACAACTAATGATCCAAGATATGGTCAGTCACCCAATTCAAGGTGGGAACCATAGATTGACATCCTTTTGAACAGAAGAGGAAATTGAGAAGCCTGGATGCTTTCAGGGTTTGGTACTCAGGATCAGAGTTCTGAGTGTGTGTGGGATACAAGGCTTGGAGGAATGTAGCCTAATGTAAACTTTCAGGTCACAAACCAATAGCATTTTGGGTGCTTAAGATAAGGGTGTTAGTTTAATGGAGAAGAAATATAAAATCTGAGGTTGAAATTGTGATGGATCTTTCATATTAGATTAGAAGGAAAGGGCAAGAATGAACAGATAAGCTTTGACTTTAATATTTGTATATTGTCAAAAAAGTCATAAAATTTGTCAGTGAATAGTTGGCTGGTCATAAGTCACCTGGTACAGGTGCAAGGATGTATAAGCTATCCTATACTGTACTTTTCAAAGGCATGCTTCTGCACAGCAATATATCTGAAAATTGTACAGTTTTTCAGAAGTAAGAAGGACATATTTGAGGGGTTTCTTTTGCAATGTTTTTTCTGCAGCAAGAGACATATCTGTCATTCATCTGTCTCCTGCCAAACTGAACAGGTGGCAAGCAAAGTAAGAAAAAACTTTGTATTATGTTGAAATAATTCCTTTTTTTAACACTGAAGAGTGTTAAATTTGCATCATGGGTGCTTCTGCTATTCAAACACCCTGTTCTATGAAGACTCCAATAACTTTAAGTTGAATGTGCAGAAAGATTAATCTATTGAAAGAATCAACACAGAGACATGTTTATCTAATACACAAAACACACATAAAATTCCTGCAGTAGTCCCCTGTCAGATACCTACCTTTTTATTGAATCTGGCTATGCCTGCTAATGCCTTTTTGAATTTACCTTCCTCAAACTCAGGGAGTTTTCTGCTTCAAATAGCTAGGTCATAAAATAAAGACCTGCCACTCTATGTGGTAAGCAGAAGCAATAGAGGCAAAAATAATGCTGCCTCTTGTGATGGTTGAAATGTAATGCAAATGAGCTACCTGCTACCTAGACTGAAGAATGAACAGCAATGAAAAACAACTCAGATAAGGCCAATTGTGCTTACCAAACACATACTCAGTGTCTTTCAGCCAAAAATAATTTTTGTCCTGAAGTTCTATAACCAGAACACCTAGAAATAAAAAGCACTTTTTATTAACAAAGCCATTATTATGCCACATTTTATTAATAAAGCTTTGTTTCCTGCATTATTTTACCTAGCTGGACTATTTAAGGATGATAATGCTTCTAAAAATACATGTTAGTTAAATCTCAGCTCAGACATAGCATTGCAATACTTTGATATGAGACCAAAGTTAAAGAACTGCGGTAAAAGAAGGAAAAGACAATTTCCTAAAAACAAAGATGAATTTTGTTCATGGGAACAGCCAAGTTCCCAATCTTGACAGTTGCTTTTATAAAAATTATGTTTGAACTTTTTAAGAACTGGTGTTAAGAATTTTCCATGAATCTCCTGATTTCTTCTTCTTCTTCGTCAGGAAGTTCAGAAGTATCCTTAAAATTAAAGCAGAAATCTAACACAGTCATCTGATCAAAATGTGTGACTATCGTATCAGTGATGTTTTATTTTATCAATTCTTTCCAAAGGTGCCCAAAGAGGCAGAGTCCCTGTTTCAGGCATTACAAAAACTCCACTTCAAAAAAACTGTTACTCTGTGAAAGGATTACCACTCAGGCTAGTAAGGTTTCTGCTGGGGAACTTAACATTGTTTAATTAGCATAGTCACCTCCCTACTTCCCCTTAACATCTTATTAATGCTGCTAGCATGACCCATCAGCCTCCAAAAAAACCCCAGAAAACTAAAGCAAAATAATGGGCAAACTACTATAGTAAACAAAATTAGATTTTGCTACTAATTTAAGGATGAAAAAGATTGAAAAAGATACCATTAGATACTCTCTAATGGTAAAAAGATAAGATATGGTAAAAAGATACCATAGAGAGTATTCCAATTTAAAATAGAATAGAACTAAGAAATTAAGAAATATCAAACAATTTAAGAAATACCAATATCTGTCCATAATTAACAAGATGGCTAATTACTGCCTGTTGAACCAGTACAAGAACATGATATACAACACAATCATATCTCAATAGGATGCTTGTTTAATTTCAACCAGTCCACTGAATGACTTTCATGGGCAGGATGCTTAGAAGGTGTAACAGCCTGTTTGACTGCTGGGATTGGTGAATGTGAATCACTAGGACTAAATACCTTCTTGCCCAAAATGATGTGGTGAGCTTTACCAGGAGTGCTGGGCTGGCTCACTGAAAACTAAAGATCTTGTCTTTGCCTCTTTGTCACTGTCTTTGTTTGCAATAAAATAACTCCTTTTTTTTTTTTTTAAGGGATTGAGAAAAAGGAGATTTAGCTATAGTTGCTGAAACTGCTCTGAGCATCTACTAATATTACTGTAACAGGATTTTTTTTCTACTGTGTCACCTTATCTTTTCCTTCATATAATCTGAACGAGTTTGGGCAGTTGCAACTCCATGAAGTACAATTAACTTTACGTAGCAGAGAAATTCATGTGCCCATATATATTACATTGTTTCTTTCATTATACTTTGAATTAAAGTGGGAAAAAATCTCCAGTGAGCAGCTAACTGCAGCACAAGACTCAGTATCTTGCTTTTATACTTCATTGCTTTGTACTGTACTGCCAGAAAGCTATTTTTAGACCTGCTCTGCAGTTGCACAGTTGTTGCTTATATCTTGTCTAAAGGAAGCAAGGTTGCCCTACTGAGACTTTGCCCTTCTCTCAAGGGTAAACTAAAATCCATTAAACTTAAATATATGCTGTAAACCCTGCACATTAGTGGCTGTGATGGAAATACTATGTAGTTATTTATAACAAGATATCCATTTGGGAAAGTGAAAATAGATAGGCATATTTGAAATGTATTGCCTCTCCATTCTCCTCCTAAAGACATTGTCTTTGTGCCTAAAGCTTGAAAGTTTGTTTTGCTGGCACCATGACAAAGTAAGCAAATGTGTCTCCATAGAACAGATCCCTGCTGCCCATAACCCCACAACAAATAGATTGCAAAAAGTAGCACAGACATTCAACCAGATCCTATATTGCCCCAAAGAAACCCAAAGAAATATTTCTGATTACAGCAAATGTTTTTCAAACAGTTGCTCATATTAGTGAGAGATAAATAGTAGAATTGGAGAAAAATAATATAAGTAGATATAGTTGGGCAGAAACATATAACAATAGAGATGAGCCAGAATCAATACATGCCCATGCACATGCACACAAACACACACACACACACAAGTGTATTCTAAGACATTTTAAAATTGACTGTAGGCATAGTGAAGGTGTCTAGCTCTGCTATGCTAACTCTGCTCTTAACAAATTTTACTGATGCAGATAAATATTATTTAACCATCAGCCTTTGTAATGATACTAAAACAAGGAACTGAAGATAAAGGAAACTTGAACAGAGAAAGCAGAAATCTGAACAAGAGATCATTTTGAGACCTTCTATAATGCATTGGCCATGCAGTTACATAGAAGAGCCTTGGAACTAAAAGAATATATTACACAGTCCTGGCTTTTCTAGTGTTAAGCGATCTACTTCCCTGGCCATCTAATAATCTTCTTTTCTGAGTCTATGCTATGCATTCAAATATACTCAAATTAAAGCACAAGTATTACATTCAAAAGCAACACCCAGTGATTTACAAAGACCTATCTAGCTGTGGCATTCCCTGATGTTCTCTGGAGGGATCCTGGACAGTACTCACATTAAATCCACTTTGATGGAATTTATACACACACTAGATGCAGAAATTGACCTTGTCAGTCTTTAAATAATAAGCTGTTCTGCCTCCCAATGAACTTAACCTATGAAATCGGATTTTATAGCTTATGGAGAAAAGCAGTGAGAGGTGCAGTAACAAACAACTAGTTGATCTTGCAGGATTTGATGAGGTCTGCAGCCAGTCATCTTAAAAAATGTTAAGAAAAACGGCCACAGCAAAATTCTTAGCAGCAAGAATCAAAATTGTATTTAAGTAGTAGCTTTAATCATTCTGGCTCAAAATTCTGAATACTACAACTTCCCTGAAACAAAAGAATACAGACTGAAGCCACATATAAGTTTCTGGTTAGGAAGCTGAACATGAATCTTTTGCTTCATGCCTTACTGTAAAAGAAGGCCGACATCATGAGTGAAAAAGGCAGCAGTAAAAAAAGTGTGTTTGTGCATAAAAGCTTGTGAAATACTTTGCCTCTCTTTTTGCAATCACATTGCTAATCTCCAGTCGACACTAACCGACTCTGTGCACTATCTGCATTTTATTCTCATATACTTGAGAAAAACAACATAAAAAGGAATACTATATTATGAGCAATTAGCATGTTATTGCTCAGTATGAGAAAGATGACAACCCAGAGCAGGGCACGGCACTTGACTGATTCCTTGGCAGTTCCTCCTACCTTGTCTCCTAGCTTACCATGAATGGTTTTTTTTAGCATGGCACCACAAGTGCATCTACTGCTAGGAGCTAATTTTTATTCAGATAATTATGGAAACAAATCAAATGTACCCTTGAGAACATACCTATCCCAAATAAATTGCATTAAACACTGATAATCCTGAACTAGAATTGCACTCTACAAGATATATATGATTATCTTTCTAAAGTTACATTGAACTTCCAGACTCAGAAAGGCCATGTAAGAAAATGAAAAAAGGTGATTTGAAGAATTTAAAATTGTTGGGTTTTTCCTAACATGTGCCTGTTCTGGTAGAGGGAAGCACATATTATATATTGTACATAAATGCCCAGGGTATGTTTGGCTTGAAGTTCAAAGCACAAGCTGTCACATTTCTGTGGCCATTTGCAGTGCCTGAAAAACAGAGCTCATATACAAACAAACCTTGAGACAGACACCTTGAAACAGAACAAACAGGCAAGCAGAGACTAAGAGAAGTTTCAGAGGTGCAAAACAAAAATATACCAAAAGACTTAAAAAGTTTGTGTCAGCTCCTGTCCAACTATACAAAACATACTTAATTCAAACTGTGCATAAACTGAAGAAAAACTTTTCCCTCCTCCAAAAAGGAGCTCACCCACCCTAGATCTAGAAGCAGCAAACCCAATAACACTTTTGTTCTTGTGGCTATTTATCTCCTTTCCATATAAACATGCACTACAGTTGGGACTGTGATTACCATCACACCATCATCCCATTACCCCCTAATCTTCCTCCCTAGACTTGCTTCCCACACTAAATTCTACTCAGTGCTTCCTTTGATATAAGGATGTATTTGTTTCAGTGTGTCCTCCTGTTCCCCATGCACACCATATGTCATTGCTCAACACGTACCCCCAAGTATTCTGTAGCTTCCCAAGGGCTGCCCACTGGCACCTCTTCTATTGTTTACATAATTGCATTCCTGATATTGGACATTGAGTACTCCCTCAGCTTGGTAACTCTCATTGAATAACGAGGTAGCGAAAGAGCACATAAGCATCTTAATTCCCTTTTTGTGTTACACAATGATCTATTCCCTTTCAGCCTTGGAATTGCAGAGGCAGAATTGTTCCAATTGGTCAGACCAAGATCTTTCATGGTATGGCAAATTTTACCTAGACCTTGCCTGACCTACACTTGGGGCAGCTGAAGTTCAACCCCATTACCCCATGACCTGACTTACTGACTAGATCTGCACTTGGCCCCCTCATGGAATAGCCCTGTTTGCGCTGCTTCCTGATGGGATGGGTCCTGCTCTCCCCAGGCAGCTATTCATTACTGCGGTAGCACTAGAGTTGCTGACATGGAGCAGACACAAAAGGTCATCTCCTTTTCTGCATGACCTAACCATATTTTACTCTTGCAGCTATGTTCACAGAGCTGAGCATGTCCACTGTGTCATCACTATATTGAAAAAGAAAAAAACAAACACAGAGAGCTAAAATACCAGATTGCAATGAAGCAGTGCACTGAAATGGTGTAAGCACCTAATGAGACCAAATTGTTCTTGAGGGTGTGTAGGACAAATAAACACTATCACATTCTTCTGTCAGTTTTGATATTTTGTAGCCAAAAGGGAAGCCCTAGTGGGGCTTTTCATTGACCATGTATCTTCTGTGATGACATTAGGTTGAGGCATAAAATAGTTCCCATAACCTGTAAAAAAATTAAACAATTTCAAAAAATCCTTTTACCCAAGCTAGGGAAAAAATAAAGTCAGAATATTCAAAACATTCATGGTGCAGAAATACTTTCTTACATATCCAAAGGAAATTAAATCCATTTGTTTTGTTTCAGTAACTCGTAATGTTCTACTTCAATAAGAATTGTTTTCCATTTTAGCTACCTTAAGGATGAGATTAAAAAAAAAAAAAAAGAAATCACTTTCTATGACAGAACTGGAATTTTTATGTTTAACAATGGCAAGTAGGAGTTTTACAAAACCAGAGTATTTCTTCTGTGTTAAAATATTCATTTGTTTTCTGTGCTGGCAGTTGGTGAAGCTTATTCTGCAACACCAGACTTCCTCAAGGCCCTGCAGAATTAGCTTAAGGCACCCACCTCAGCATTGACAACTCCAGAATGGAACCAAGCATTTGAAAGCTAGTTTGAAGGGTAAGCATTAGAGATGCTGGAGACGCAAGGGCTGTTCTGTAGCCCCCAAATGACCACAACTAACCATCACAGGCAAAAATTAAAACAGTTTATCAAGCACTTACACACTAAGCTTCATTTTTATATAGAAATACAAACTCAATGCCAAGTTTCTTGTGTGAAGAAACATCCCTTTGATATTCTATTGTTTCCCATGTCTACAGTAGTATCTATTCAAATATTTAATAAATGTGCCAACTTCTCTCCTTGGCAGAGTGCACACTAAAATCCAGCAATGAACAAATCAGTTCAGGGAATAAAAAGGGTCAAACAACCAAAAAAAAACCCAAATCCTGGGCAATCTTTTCAGCCAGAGGAAAGACATCTTTAAAAATATAAATATTTTAACTTTTTGGATTTTGGTGAGTTTTGTTTTTTTCACTCTTCCTCTTCAACATTCAATTTGGCTTGTCTCAGGTTAACTTTCTTTTACAAAACTTCTAGCCACAGTTTGGACTAACACTGCAGTTTCTTTGGAATTTTGTCTCAGTTGCCACAAAGGAAAAGAAAAAAGTCTTTTGCAGGCCATATTTTTAATTACTAGTGTCATTCTTTTTTAAATGTCATTTATTATTTAAAGCCTTTTTTTTTTCTCTCCTGACTCCTGCTGCATTTGAGTTGCATACAAGACCTGTGAGCCAGGAATAAAAACTGGCAGTTGGAAGGCAGCCACTGCTAGCTTTTAGAAAGGTTACCAATCCTTTACCTCCTTCTGTGAGAAAACACAGCACCCAGGAACTGGGAGGCAAAACCAACTGTGCTCTCTACTTATCATGACTGATACTGTGGCAGCTCTCTCCCATGTGAGACAATGCTACATCATTAACAAAGAAGTGTGCTGAGAAAAACAGAACGAAAATGTCACAACTGACACCACATAAACTCCAATGGGGCAGGCATTCATAAATCTTAGTTTCAGGAACTAAATGCAAAGATAAAATATTAATTTATGAGTTCATTCTCCAGAAAGACATACTCCTGTAATTTAAGAAGCGTGGTTGTTTACAGAAGAAGGAATGGGAACCAGGATTTCTGTAATAGATTAATCGTCATCAGGAAGTGGTTTGGTGCAGTGGTGCTGTTTTGGTAAAACATGTATTGCCAACTTTCTCTGGCATATGATCCCAATATATTTGACCCAGAATTTCACAAAACTGATCCTGCAGTGGAGAACATCCTCTATTTTGCAAAGTCTTCATTTTATACTGGGAAGAAATAAAAGGGCAAACATAATTTCTATAGTGAAGAACATGCTTTTCTAAATGACCCAATAGAATTCTATAGATAGATTTTTTTTTTTTAAAGCACTTAACATGCTGTAGAAATACATGCCAGCTGTCATAGGGAGCAAAACCCCTGTAGTACCTAAGGGTTGGAAAGTACTCTTTGTTGTTACTTGAAATAGCAGCTTGGGGTATTTTTACAGTTGCAACCAGTTCTTGTCTTGGGTTTTTACAGGGGTTTTGTTGGTTTCAGGTTTTTTTGTTTTGTTTTAAAATGAACCTTTAAACTGGAAGGTTTCCTTTGTGCGTGTTTCTAAATAGAAAATAAGTAGGAAAATTATATCTGTCCTCATGGCATTTGAGGAGAATCCTGACTGACTATTTTGTTTCTGGATGCTTGTTGCAGTGGTAGCAAACAAGAAATCTGTCACCTCCTTTTCTTTCTTTGCCAGAACCATTACCATGAAAAATGGATCACATGGGTTAAAGAGTTTGTCCTTATCACAGTCTTCAACACTGAAATGCATTCTATAATGACAGCCTGAGTTTTTCCAAAGCAGTGTTCATTGTTTCCTTTAAATATCTCAGGATGCCTATGCAGTACAGGCTGCTGGTGAAACACATTGCAAATAAAATCCCCTTTGTTTTTAAAACTGCATAGTTATTTCACATACTATTGAGCATTTTCATCATATCCTTTTTAATACAAAAGTAGGGAGAGGAGCCTAAATTGTATATTAAGTTCTGTTTTGGATATGCTGTGAGACTTAAGAGCTTCTAGTCCTCCAGATGACAAAGTTGCTTCATATGCATGAGTTAGATTATTTCTACAGTAACAGAGTTTTATAAAAGCAGATATTTCAAACCTGACACTAAAGTCACCAGAAGTGGACACGTGAGAAAAGAATTAATAACACCAGACTCACACAGAGAAATGTACATGTGTCATGTTTGGAGCAGTTACTACACCTATTGCGTGTTTTTCATGGTTTTTCTAAAGGCTATACCAAGAGAAGGAAATCCCTTACATAAAGGACATCACCTCCAGTGTTAACTCAAAGAAATCAATATTGCACATAATGGTAATTTTTCTCTTTCTTAGCTGACCATGGAAATACAAAGTGACTTGTAATCACAAAAGCACTGTACTGTGCACTTGACATCACCATTCAGTTTGCTGGTGAACAAGGTCTTACACATATCTCATCTTGATGATAGCTAATGGTTTATGTAGGACGCAATTGCCAACAGCTCCTTCCTTTCCTTTCAGGTCCTGTTCAATCTCTTGAGCTTTCAATTTATTTCTTATTTCAGAGTGTAGTGTACAGTTTCCCACCTTTAAGGGAAAAAAGTGTTTCATGGAACAGATGCAGATAGCAGGAATAGTTTGGATCTACTATTCCCACCTAAGTCTGTTACAAAATAATTAAGGGAATCTGTTTTAAGGACTTTATAAATGGTGTGTCAAAATTAACAATTTTAGGATTTTATCTTCTTACCTGGTAAGGCACATTTGATAAGACACATTGAGTTTCACTGGAGTTAAAAATAATAATTGTGTCTTGTTTTACCCTTTAAATGCTTTCAAAATAACTGTACAATAAAATACTTTGATCGGGATACATTTTCTGAGAATGACTCTATAATATTTTTTCAGTGACATAAATGTGTACAGAGTAAAACCACAAAAGACATTATCTTGTCATTTTCCTTGAACAAAATTCCATAGATAGCTCCATTCCAAAATTCTTATTTGTGATGGAAAGACTGATTTGTGCATACAGGTGAGTATCGACACTAAAGATCCTACATGAAATCAAATGTTTCTAGATATTCTGGACACAAGGAGGCAGAATCAATGAAATTTGACTGTGTTTACCTCCTTTAGCAACAAAATTCAAGTAAATATAAATAAAATATTTAAGAAGTAGATCTAAAAAGTCAGTCAAACTTGCTCAGAAACTTGCAGGTCCAGCACTGGCAGTTTCCCAGTATACTTTTTTCCTCTCTATTCTTGTAGTTCTACCTATATCAACAACAAAGCCAGTTAAAGCATTAGGGTCAAACCACCTTTTTAGACTTTTCTTGATTATTGCCATTGCCTATGGGAAGGTGATCTTTAAGGTTCCTTCCAATTCAAACCATTCTATGACTCTGATTCTATATATGTGTGGCTTGTGCTTTCATCCATGCTTTTGAGTTATTTCAATTATTTAGTGTGTTAAAATTGAAAATAAAAGCAGTAGCAGATTGAAAGCATCTAGTGACATGTTTGCATTAACTCTGAAAGGTTGTGCTTTTTTTCTATAGAATCCAAATACCACAATTCACTGTTGTGATAATTAATTGCAGTCAGCATCCTTTTATATTTATTGTATGTATTATTTGGATAATGTTGTTATGTATTAGGATGCTTATTCTAATTTATTCCTTTGCCAGCCTGACTACTGCTTCAATTTTATTGTCATTATCACAGTATGATTTTTATTGCTCAGAATTACACAATACAAAATGTGATACTTATTTTTAAGGAAAAGTAATTTTTCCTTTAAAGATTGATTTATACTCCGGGATAATAAATTGAAGGGAAAACCCAACAACTTTCAAGCTATCAAATGAAGAGATTTTGTTGAGCATCCATCAATATGCAACCTGGGGAAAAGTACAAGAAGCATGAAATTATTTGTACATAAACAAACTTTACAAAGAAATACAATATTTCTATCTTTGCTATTCCAAGAGGAGCAGCTGATTGTTGTCTGCCATCTTTAGCTATTTAAATAAAGGCCTAAAACTAGAAACGAAGGATCACAACATAGTCAGAAGAAAGAGGAAGATGTCTACAGAATTTGTTTGAGGGCACCACAGTTGCAAAACTAGCTGTTGACTGTCTCCAACACTCCACATAGTGTCTTGGAGGTATGAAACTCGCTCTGTGAAGTGCAGGAAGATACTTGGTCACCAAAGTAGGCACTTGTTTTAGGTAGTAATATACATTTCTTTCCTTCACATAATGTTAAAGTACAGTACTGGACAAGATGTTTCCCTTAAAAGTATTTGAGCAAGGCAAAAGGGATTGTTGATTTTAGCTCAAGGGATGACCATTTCTAGGTTAAGTGGTCTCTCCTCCAGACCAAAATGATACACTTAGGTGGTCACTGACAGAGCTGCAGCCCACAGAGAGTCCACTCTGGAGTATGTTTATCCTGATGGACTGTAGTCTATGATGACACAATGGTAGAGCAGGTGAGAAGTGTCAGGAGACAGAGCGACAGAGTGGAGCTGCTGTGGGCTCACCACAGCCTTGCCTTAATCATTCTCCTGTGCTCTTCAGGGTTTGGGGGTTGTGAGTGAATTAGAAGAGTCAGGAATAAAGGAACAATGTTGAGTTTTGATATAGGAGGGATGGGGGAATGAGTTTTAGGTTTAGCCTATGTTTCTTTGTCTTTGCCTGACTAGTTTAGTGACTTCCTATGATGGAGTGACTTTATCAGTGGACAAGGGAAGAGCGACTGATGCTATCTAGCTGGACTTCTGCAAAGCCTTTGATACTGTACTCCCAACATTCTTACATCTAAATTGAAGAGATATATGTTTGATGGATGGACTATTCAATGCATAGCAAATTGGCTGGATGTCTAAATGCAAGAATTACACTCAATGGCTCAACTGGAAACCAGTAATGAGTGGCCTCAAGAGTCCATACTGGGACCAATACTATTTAATATCTTCATCAATGACATAAGCAGTGGCATTGAGCGTACCATCAACATGTGTGCAGATGACACTGAGCTGAGTCGTAAAGTTCATATCCTTGAGGGGATAAATTTCATCCAGCAGGACCTTGACAGGTTTGAGGAGTGGGCCCCTCTGAACATCATGAAATTTAACAAGACCAAATGCAAGGCCCTGCACATGGGTCAAGGAAATACAGACTGGGGGATGAATGGACTGAGAGCAGAACTATAGAGGGCTACTCGGGAATAAAATTGGTCATGAGCAGGCAATCTGTGCTTGCGACCCAGGGAGTCAAATGGTTGCCTCTGTTGCATAAAAAGAAACACAGCCAGAGAGTAAAAGGAAGTGGCTCTCCCTCTCTACTCTGCTCTGGTGACACCCCACCTGGAGTACTGCATCCAGCTCTGGGGCCCCAGCACACTATGGACATGGACCTGTTAGAGTGGGTCCAGAGATGAGCCACAAAAACTATCAGGGTTTTGGAACACCTCTCCTTTGAAGAAAATATGAAAAAGTCAGAGTTGTTCAACCTAGAGAAGAGAGTTTTTGGAAGACCTTATTGCAGCCTTTCTTATAAGAGGCCCTAAAGGGGTGTTGCAAGAAAGTCAGCAAGTGGCTTTTTATAATGACAACACTCATAATGACAGGAAAATAAAAATGGTTTTAAACTGAAAGATAGAAGATATAGAATGGATATAAGGAAGAAATTTTTTGGAGATGACACTGGTGAGATACTGGCACAAGTTGCTCAGAGAAGTTGTGGATGCCCCACCCCAGAAGTGTTCAGAGTCAGGTTGGATGGGGCTTTGAACAATCTGATCTAGTGAAGGATATCCCATGGCAGGAAACTTAGACTAGACAATATTTGAAGATCTCTTCCATCCCAAAACTTTCAATGATTCTATGGTTTTTCTAATTCAAATCTATTTTAATAGGCAATAAAATAATTTTGCCCACATTGCTTCTGCTTTGCCTTATTTTCTCCCCCAGTCCTGTAGTGGAGGTGGAGTGAGAGAACAACTATCTGGGTATCTGTCAACTAGCCAAGGTCAGCCCACTACTACCCCACTACTATCTGTTGAAAACAGTGCAAACTGACTTTGGCTGATCTATCTGGCATTATAAACTTCAAATAAAATAGTGTCTGAAAAGTATTAACAGAATGTTTGCTCTTTTATTAACAAATTTCTGCTGCCTGTCACGTGTCTATTTTAACTAATCAGCTGTGCCTGCCATGTAATTTTTGTTAGGAAGGGTTGAACCTTTTCTGCCTACAGAAACTTGTACCACCTATACTGAGATTACATAACATTGTCCAGGATAAAGCAAATTGTTAAGGAAATCCGTAAGTGGTTGATGACAACCACTCCATGGTTATTCCATGATGAAGCCGATGAAAACTGTGTGATCACGATTGTATGTAATCTTGCTCAATGAACTTACATCAAGAAACTTAATTAAGAATGGCAAGCATTTTAATTTAATTACATTTAAGTGCTTCACTTTCTATCTGTAGCTGTTCTTAAAAAAAAAATAGAGTGGTATCTATAGCTCTCTAAACAACCAGAAAAGTTGAAATTCTGAAGATATTTCAGGGAATAGTATTATTTCATTAAACAATCTAAGACAAGGGCTGCACCTCAACAGAGATATAATAGTTTTAAGTGGCTATATGTTCTCTAAAATTCATATGAACCTTGAATTTTATGGCTTTCCTGCTGTTCCTGCTAATATTGGTGTTTCTTCTCCCAAGGAAAATGTTGCTGTGGAAGTTGTTTTGTATGTATTTGAATACACTTTGCTGTTTTCTCTGAGAACTTTTATAATTCTACAGACATTTCAGTCAAATCCATAATTTTATTCTTAAAATTGTATTCACATGTAAACAAGTAAAAAAAGGCTTATATTGACTGTTCAGGTTAAAACATAAACTTCAGGCATGTCTTCAATATATATTAATCTACTCATGATTACCCCACATTCCTGTAGCCAATGTGTTTACACTAGGTGTACTTATTGCACCTTTCCATGAAGACAGAATCATTTTACTGATCTAAGTATTTGATAGCAGGTGCCTGGATAAATTGCTATGACAGTGTATCAAGGAAGACATGAAGTCTACATTCTCTCATATATTAATATTATTTCTCTTATCTAGTTCTTTTTTCCATAGCTGATTTGCAGGGTATGTTTCCAGGAAATTGAAGGCTCAGAAAAAATGTATTGGCAGGCAGAGCACCAAAATGAATGTTTTCTCCATAGTAGAACAGCCACATATATCAAATTCCAGAATAGCAACAGGCAAACACTAAAAGGCTTGACTTAAATCTTGTCTTTTGCATTTGGGAACTGATTCAAATCTGCCTGAGCAAGTGGGAAAAAAATTCACTGTTCTGTTGTTCAGTTCTCTAAATTACCCTTTCATATAAGTATCTCACATAGTTTACGCACCATTTTTATTACCTTCCCTGGAGATAAGCACTGTGACTTCAAAAATGAGAATGATCACAATGCAAATGTGTAACTTTGAATGCCCATATTTTCAGCTGGTTCTCTGATCCAAACCCCATGCAGTGTGTTTTTCAGAAGCAAGATTTTAAATCCTGTCATTTGAATAAATTTTTACCATTGAGTTTCTTCACTTGGAAAGCCAAAATTTCCTTTCATTCTAAGCACCCAAATACAGTATTGGGCTGCAGAAACTACTTTTAGGCTTGCATGACCAAAAGTACAGACATCTCTCAACAATTAAGCTAATAAAAGAAGAGGTATGCAAGAAGATACATGAATAACCTCAGTATACCTACTGGTTAGGAAAACATGAGATAATTGAACATCTAAGTCATCTCCTGAACTACAATTTTTAAGATATTTCATGAATCATCATTCCCAGTGTTATTTGAAAAGATAGACTCTCTCTTTAGCCACACATAATAAATGTTATGAGCAGCTTGTGAATGGAGGTAAAACATGCCATTCTCCCTCTTAGCCACCACAACTCTGCATCTTTCCTAGCCTGGACAAAGATGGAAGTTGTCCAACATAGGTCAGTTTTATCATGAAAGTTGTTCCCTGTGTGGTAGCTGTAAGAAGAATTTGGTTGCAGATGATTCTGTAAGGAGAAAGTAGATGTTCTGCTAGGGAAGGAGGGCAGAATTTCACTGTAAACCTGTAAGAAAGCATCCCCAGATGAGTTCTTGCTGATAGTACTGCACTCATACTAAGTATTTTATCTCAGAATGTGCCTGTTGTTTCAAAATTCCTTTGACAGATCAAGAGTTATTTTTGTTACAAGACACTATGGTTCCTCATAATCCACATAGTTTCTGCCAACAATTCCCAGTATTCAGCCGTTGTTAAAAGCTCTGTGGCTGGATATATTCAAATTTTAGTGAAATTGAGTCTCTAAGAGTATCAAGTATTTCATCTGAGAGATAAGTGATCAAAAAATCATGGGAAGCTGTTCCTTCTCTTCCTGCCCCTGTATGTCACCTCACACTCACACACACTATTACATTTCTTATCCTACAGATAATTTGAAGGGATTCCGATGACTTTGTTAGCATAAGAACAACACGTTTACAAAGACATGTTAATAAACAACAAGCAACTTTAGTTTTCTTTAATATACCAAAAGCTAAGGTTGCATTGCTAGCAAGTTTTGATCATATCTAAATAAGCACATTTGGATTGCATATCCTTAGCAAGATAATTCACTGAAGAAAAACGGATTTCAATGGTCTCAGCAGATGTTTAAAGTTTTGCAAGTATGGAAACTGAATAAATACTTGCATGAATATGGATAGTCATAACCAAGGAGTTCTGAGTCAAATTTTGGTCTCCCTAGTAATATTGGTAAAGAAAACAGGGCTTTTAAATATTCAAAGGCAGAAAAAAAGTCATAACAGATATGAAAACTTTCAAATGAAGCAACTTTCTGAACTCCTAGGAAACCTGTAGAACAAGTCACTTGAAACAACAGCAGTAGTTATTAGGCAACAGAAAAGGAGGTCTTGATTAGTCTGATTATACATCATCCTATACTCACTTCACCCCAAAGTGTTGTTTTACACTGTTATGAAAAGGCAGAACTGTTCAGAAATAAAGACAGGACTAAGATATTGTCTTCTGTCAAATTCTCCTCAGCTTGTTGGACCTGATGTTATGCTTCAATCCAAGACAATGACTAAGTACCACACTGCTGATCACACCGTCCCCACTCCCTCCTCACACTAAAGAAGAGGCGAATAGGAAAGAAAAGCCAAACCTTGTGGGCTAAGATAAGAACAGTTTAAAAACTAAATCAAAAATGAACCAATCAAACAAAAAAAACCCAACCCCAGTTTATGTACTGGGCATAACAGTCTGCGGCATGGGGATACCCCTTTGGCTTATTCAGATCAGCTGTCCTTGTAGTGCTCCCCACCAGCTTCTTGCACACCTGCACCCTGGCAAGGTGCTGGGAAAATGAAAAGTCTTTGACTCAGGGTAAGCACTACCAAGCAACAACTAAACCATCACTGTGTTACCCACATTACTCAGGTACTAAATCCAAAACACAGCACCTGCAACAGCTACTAAGTTGAACAGAACACTGTCTCAGTCAAAACTAGAACACCTGAAAACAGTAAGGCAGCAAAATAAAGAGTAAGCCTGTTATATTTCTTGATGTCCAACCCTGTCTCATATATTTCATTTGTTTAAACCCTGTCCACAGTCTTGCAATTAGATTTTAACACCTCAAGTCTGAATGATACAGTTCTGGATGCAGCTTGAATTCAGACCCTTTTAAATCATCTTGTCTTTCACCCATTCCATCATCATTGATGTCTCAGAGTAATGTATTATGGCACTTCAATACAGATACTGCCATAATCCTTATATTTCATGGTTCTTGATATTGAACGCAGTCCATCAGGTAATGTAAACTTTGATTGTGTCCATAGGGAAGCACGAAGACAGAGCTATTTCTTTAAAGGAATTGGTTATTCAGCATAAGTGGGGTTTTACCAGGCCTCTCCTGGAATGCAGCTAACTAAACAACTCCAGTTTCAAAGAATTGCCTTTTCTTCCCATCTCTAGCTTTGTATAAGACACTCTGGTGACCAAGGAGATTTTTCTACCCAAATTGCCAGACTTGAGAAGCAGAAGTCTGCAATTGTTTTGAAAAGTAGGGGTTCCTGAATGCTATATGAGAACAGCACATTCTTTGATTTGGATGGTTACTCATGCATTCATAGAAGATGAGCTTAACATCCTTCAGAGAGAGTACAGCTTACCATTTCAGCCCCAGAAGAAGTAGGAAAAAGGAGTGCTGTGTCATGTGTTGTCATTACATTAATGTAACTGCTAAAGCCACTATCCATAGGTCCCAAGAAGGGATGTCTGAGGTTTTCACAGTAGTTGTTTTCTTTTTCCATTTCCCTAGACATTTTTGAAGTTGAGATTTTTTTATTCATAGGTTGCAGTTGTCTAGGAGCTGGGAGATAAGTCTTTGCAACAGAAACTGTGAAAAAGAAAGAGAGGAAATGAGTAAGGAATTGAAATGACAGCTTTGGTGATGGCTTTTTGTTCATCTAGTCAACTGTGCTATAGTGCAGCTGAATGAGAAGTTTACAGTGTAACTCAGAAAAGAAATGAAGATGTGATGAGTATGCACTTCTTTCCTACTTCTAGTGCAGCATGTAATGGCTTTAATGGTGTTTCAACTTGCTGAAATAAAATTGTTGCCAAATGTTCTTTATAATAGAAGTTGTCACTGTCTATGAAGTTTTAAGTTAGTAGTATATATAAAAAACATAAGTCAGCATTTAACCTTCTGGGTTAAACTATCAATATGAGTAGCTCCTGTCATGTCTTTCTCAATTCACTTTTTATACTATCTGTTCAACTGGATCGATACAGTATAAAACTAGTTGTGTATATGCATTGTAAACTGATTTTCAAATACACCTCTTGGTGTCTCATACTTATGGTATGAAGAATGTATAGAGTCATAGAATGACAGAACGGTTTGGGTTGGAAGACACCTTAAAGATTATCTAGTTCCAACCCCCCTGCCATGAGCAGGGACACTTTTCACTGGACCAGGTTGCTCAAAGCCTCATTCAACCTGGGCTTAAACACTTCCAGGGATGGGGCATCCACAGCTTATGTGGGCAACTTGTTCCACTGCTTCACCACGCTCATAGTAAGGAATATTTTTCTCATATTGAATCTAAACCTACTCTCTTTCAGTTTGAAGCCAATCCCCTTTGTCCTGTCCCTGCATACTCTTCTAAAAAGAACTTCTCCATCTTTCTTGTAGGTTCCTTTCAGGTACTAGAAGGCTGCAATAAGGGCAACCCAAAGCCTTCTTTTCTCCAGGATAAACAACCCTAATTCTCTCAGCTTTTCCTCAGAGGAAAAGTGCTCCATCCCTCTAATCATCTTGGTAGCCTCCTCTGGATTCAACTAGAGTAGGTCAGTGTCCTTCCTGTGCCAGGGACCCCAGAGCTGGATGGAGCACTGCAGGTGGGGTCTTACCAGGGTGGAGTAGAGGGGCAGAATCACCCTTCTCACCCTGCTGGGTACATTGCTTGGGATGCAGCCCAGGATACATTTGGCTTCCTGGCTGTGAGCACACATTGCCAGCTCATGTCCAGCTCTCATCCACCAGTCCTTTTCAGTAGAGCTGCTCTTGATCTTTTCATCTCCCCAGTCTGTTTTGATACCAGGGGTTACCCTGGCCCAAGTGCGGCAGCTTGCACTTTGTCTTGTTAAACCTCATGAAATTCCCATGGGCCCACTTCTTGAGCTTGTCCAGGTCCCTCTGGATGGCATCCTATCCTTCAAGGGTGTCAGCCACACCACTCAGCTTGGTGTCATATGCAAACTTGCTGAAGGTGCACTTGATCCCTTTGCCTGGGTCATTAAGGAAGAGATTAAATAACACTGCTCCCAATATGGACTCCTGGGGACACCACTCATCACTGATGTCCATCAGGACATTGAAACATTGACCACTACCCTCTGGATGCAACCATCCAATGACTTTCTTGTTCATCTAACAGTCCACTCATCACATCCATCTCCAATTTGGAGAGAAGGATTTTGTGGGGGACCGTGTCAAAGGCTTTACAGAAGTCCAGATAAATGACACCTGTAACACTTCCCTTGCCCACTAATGTAGTCACTCCATAATGGAAAGCCGCAAGGTTGGTCAGGCAGGACTTGGCATTGGTGAAGCTGTGCAGGCTGTCTTGAATTGCCTCCCTGTTCTCCATGTGCCTTAGCACAGCTTCTAGGAGGATCCACTGCATGGAAGGCTGACAGGCTGGTAGTTCCCAAGGTCATCCTTTCTACCCTTTGTAAAGATGGGTATAATGTTTCCCTTTTTCCAGTCACTGGAGACTTCACCTGATTGCCATGATGTTTCGAATATCACAGAAAGTATCTTAGCAACTACACCAGTCAATTCCCTCAGTACTCTGGGATACATCTTGTCGGGTTCCACAGACTTATGTACATTCAGATTCCTCAAATGGTCATGAGCCTGATCCTTACTTACAGTGGGAGGGTCTTTGCTCCCCTGGTCCCCATCCTGCTGTCCCTCCACTTGAGAGGTGTGGGAAGAAAAGTTGCTATTGAAGGCTGAGACAAAAAAAGCTGCTGAGTACATCAACCTTCTCCTCCTCCACTCTTACCAGTATTCCAGCACTGTTTATCAGAAGGTGTACACCTTCTTTGACCTTCCTTTTCAGCTTAACATACCTTTAGAAATCCTTCCTGTTATTCTTTGTGTCCCTTTCCAGGTTCAATTCTACATTTGCCTTAGCCTTCCTCACACCATCCCTACACAACCAAACAATCTCTGTACTATTCCCAGGTCACCCATCCTAACTTCAACTGCCTATGCATTTGTTTCTTTTAGTTTAACCAGCAGATCTCCACTCAGCCATGCAGATCTCTTGTCTTTCTTGTCCAATTTCTTGTTTACCAGACCAACGCATGATCACTGAAGCCCAGGTTGTCTCCAGTCTTGACATCCCCATCTAACTCACTTATATTAGTGACAAACAGATCCACAAGGTATTCAACAGGAGGGACCTAAATTTCAAGTTTTTATGAATACAACTTGCTCACTAATTAAGAAACTGATTTATAGCTACATCTCAGTATTCAAGGATTTCTAGAAATCCTGGAGCTTGTGTTTGCTTGAGGGCAATGTACAAAACAAGTAAAAATAACAATATTTTCTACTTTTCAAACACAGCATTTCTTATTAGGGAAAATAATAAACATTGCATATAGATCTATATATAGACATTATGTTGCAAATATGTATGCATTAATTAGGAAATATAATGAGTTTATTTTTTAAGAAGAAGGTGGAAGGAAGTAGTAAACACAAGATATTCTAAATTTGAACAATTGTTATTATTCACATGAGCTGTTAGGCTCCTGAAAATCCTGGAAAATCTATAGAAAAAGCAATTTGAGAATGGTAATGGTTATGATCAATGTTATGTGATTATAGTTCTTGATTACACTGGTTAAAATATTTCTACAAGAAACGAAAACAGGAAGCAAATTGTAATGAAGAGCACACAAAAAAGAGAATGGGAGGCAATCTCAATTCAATCTAATTTCTTTTCATTTTTAGTAAGAGTATTCAGCTTAGGCAGATACTTCAAACAAACGTTGTTCTCACACACAAGCATTGAAAATGGTATGGGATGACACAGTAAAATGGGTAATAAACACTGAGACTCACATCTCTAAGCTACACTGAGATAAAAGAGCATATGCAAATCTTCTGTCCTTACTTTGGTAGATGCAATTTACTCAAGTTTAAAATTTTGCTGCCATGGGGATACCAATGTGGGGGGGACATTGCATTGCTGCCTTTGTGCTGCTGTTGCTGTGCATTTTGCTTCAGAGACTTCAAGGAAGAAATCTGCAATTCTGGGAAGGTCTATCTCTTTCTATTTTTAGTTGCTTGAGTTCATTGACAGAAAGAAAAGCTAGTGCTTTGCTTCTTAATTCTACATCATACCTGAACAGACATGAATTTCACATTTACTGAATGACAATACTGTGAATTTACTGCATGAGGTGTAGGCTGAGGAAATGTCCTACTTATAAAAATACACACACAAAACATTTGCGTATATGTTTGTCCCAGGGCACTGAATGTTATTCTGACTGTCTTGAAGAAATTGTGTTTTTATAAATTACTATTTCTACAAGGAAATTATAATTTTATGTAAAATATAAGCTCTGATTTCTTCTGGCTTCAAGAAAAGCATTAAAATACACAAATACTTTGCATTCAGTTAGCAGTACAAAATAGCACAGCTGGCACAAGCCAGAAAGAAATCCACAAACAAAAAACCCTAACCTACCTACAAAAAAAAAAAGATATATTGTCTGCCTAGAGATTGTACTCAAGTTGTTTTTTTCTTTTTTATTCTTATTTTCCTTTCTTTCCATCCTTTGGGAAGATCCCCCAGTATTTGGTGGAAAAATGAGTTTTGATATGTGACAAATAGCTATCTGCTAGAGGTTTACAATGATTTTGAAAAATACCATAACTTCTTTCAATGGACAGAGAAATGGAAACACAGCAAGTTGGGCAGCTCACGCAAAAGAGCAATAACAGGAATAAGAGCGGGCTCACCCTAAAACCACTGCAAATCCTATCAGCTAGGGCACTCTTTCTTGTCATTAATTGTGACATGCAAAAATGATTTTTTACTTCATTTTTCCCTTTAGATAAATTTACATGATGTTTTTATTGTTATCCCTTGAACCATTTTCAATGTCATAGTTTTTGTCCTGTTCTTAATACACCAGTGCCTTTTTCTGTTACACCGTAGAGCTGCACCCCAGATAAATGTGTTATGGGAAGTCTAATTATATTGGAACCTGTTCATTTAATTTATAGCTTTAATGTTCTTTGAATGCAAGCATTTACAGTGAATGAGTATTTTAATGGATCCACTGTGAACAAAGTGCTTGAATTAAGTTCACTCCTGCCACAAAGCCTTGCCTTGAGATTTCAGGCCCCAGCATTAATAGAAAAGTAAAAGAGGATTTAAGAACATGGTAATGAGCAGATCAATAATATGTGCATGCAAAACAAGTGCAAGGTGATGAATTCTGGTACAGCTGAAACCTGGGATGCTGCTTCAGTTGCAAGGCAATACAGAATCTGTTTGCATTCTCCATTATCTCTTCTCTAAGGGTAACACAGACTTGGGAGGAGGGTAGTGGGTGTGAAGGTTTGGTGGCCCTTTATTTGTACGATGGCTAACTCTCTGGAAAAATTAAGCAAGCTTCAACCAAAGTATCTAATCAAACTGCAAATCCACCACTTATTTAAATATTGCCAATGTATTGGAGCTACAGAATCATGAGATTGCCTATTGGCCTACCAATTTTACTTTCTGGAGGAAATTGCCCTCAAAATGAAACTCTACTTGACCCCAGAAATTCGCAAGCATGGTTGTATCTTTCCCATGGTAATAAAGGGACTTTCTGTTTTCTTCTCCCTGCACACCCAGAAACATAGAACAAAAATTAAACAGCTTTGCCAACCAGTGACCTTTCCAGCTCCTCTGTAAATGGCATCCATCTCTATAGCAGTGAATATTAAATGACAGTCAGCTCCTGTGTAGGGGCAAATAGCTCTTTTGTGGAAGATATTTCTGCCAAGGAGACATTATCTTTCACTGGGGAAGCTTTCCTGCCTGGAATGAGGCATCTTTCCCAGACAGTTTTGGGATGTTTCTCTTTATGCATTCCACAGAAGGTTGCTCCCCAGGCACAAGAAAGAGAATGTTCACAGACGAGCTGCAAGGCCTTGGCAGCCAAAGGAGTGCCGAGGAGGGTAAATTATGATAAAGCCCGAGGAATGAATGAACAGCTTGCCTTTGCCTCTTTCTCCAAGGCCTGGTGCTGGACGCACAGTGCCATTAGGATTTATAAGCTTTCAGTGTCCCCACTTCTGAAATAAACCTTTTGAATCCTTTCCAACTCTTCTGCCATCATAAGCCTGTGTATATTCAGCTTTACACCCTGCTTTGGTCAACCCCTGTCTCCACCTTCCAAAATAATTCTTTCTGTTCCTCTTTCAAACCCATTAAAACTGAGCTTTGTGAATGAAACCTTACTTTTTCAAAAGGAATTACAATGCTTTTTTAAAGATATCATTGGAAGTGAAGAAGGTATGCATATAAAAAGAACACACAACAAAAAACAAACAAAAAACTCCAAACCAAACAAAAACAAAACCAAAACACCCCAGATCCTAAAAGTATCACCAAATAGTGTTTATGAGATGTGATCTGGGTTTGAAATGAAGAGCCCTTAAGAGACTTCCCATTTTAGCTCTGTGAGACTTCCCATGGTGGTGTTTAGATTAAAGCTTTTAATGAAACTCAGCTGTGAAACACACAAAATACAAGTCTATTATTGCTGTTTTGCTGAATTACCATTCATTTCAGCTGATAGAAAAGCAGTGAAGAACACTGGATTAACAGTAGCTGTAAGAGGCCAATGTAATTTCAGCACTAATTTGCACAGCATGGAAGTTCCACTCCCACCACATTTTCTGGTCCCAGCTCTCTACTAAGTGTAAGCTTCTTGGCTTCTATTTTCAGCAACCCTCAGCGCTGGGAAGTGTCAAAGCTATCTAAGTAGGTAATGGTTTCCATTTCTGTTATTACTTCTTTAAAACAGAGAAAAAAAACAAACATGAAAGTTAGTTTTTGTCTTATTCTGGTGCTCATACATTTGCAACCTTGTGGTTACCTGGTTCCTTCAACCAAGACTCAGCTCTGAAGGGAAAAAACTACTTGAAACAAATCTCTGTAAATTTCTTTAGTCTCATCTTGAAGAATCACAAATAACTTTATAAACTGTGAACATATAACACCTCCTCACATCTCAATTCTGGAACAAAAATATCAAAAACCCTAAGACTATAACTAACAATAGGGTACGCTTTATTTGTTGGAAACTGAAAAGACAGGCTAAGTAGGTAACATTCAGTTAATCAGTGTCCTGGAAAATTGGCAAGTTGTTCTAAGAATCTACTGGGTCTGGCTGGTATGGAGTTAACTGTCTTCATAGCAAGCCCTATGGTGCTGAGGTTTGGATTTGTGGTTACATCAGTTTTGATAATACACCAGTATTTTGACTATTGCTAAACAGTGTTTGCACAGCATCAATGGCTTCTCCTTTCCCATTCTGCACTCCAATCCCTGGGACACTGGGACAGCTGTAACAAATTTCTCCAAGGGATATTGCATTGATATAACATTATAGTTAGCATTAAAATGTGGGAGAAAGGTGTTGGGGTTACTTGGCTTCCATGGTGGCCATTGCGTGAAACTGGCTGGGCATCAGTCTGCTTGTGGGAGCTGGTGAGTTATTAGATTACATTGTTTAGTTGTTTGCGTTTTTGTTTGGATTTTTTTTAATATTTCCTTCATCTATTAAACTGTCTGTTTTTTGTTTCAATCTCTCCCCTGTTCTACTTGGTTGTAGTGGGGGGAAAAGCAAAGAGTGACTGTGTGGGTGCTTAGCTGCTGGCTGGGGTCAACCCACCACAAAAAGGAAGGAGAAAAAAGTAAAGGCAAAATTATTCCTTTTATAGAAACAGTCATTTTCAGCTCAAAGGGGGCAAGTTCAGAGTGACATAGGTTAAATCCTGTATAGCAGAATAGATAAAAATATGTCAAATGAATATAAGGACTTATCTGTGTATCTATATCTATCCCCATAAAAGGAATTTCATTTGCCTGGAAACTTATTTCATTGAGATAAAAAAAAATCCAAAAAATCAAACCAAGCCAAACCAAATGCCAAAACAGAAATAAATAAATGTCTCATTAAAACATATTTAGGAGAAAATAGTTTTTGTCTTTTCCCAAAATATGTCTTGCATTTTGTAATTTCAGTCTACCTTACAGTGTGCAAAGATTTAAAGTCCAAATCCAAGTAAAAGTTTTGATAGCTCTCAGTTATTTTAGTGCTATTTTTGATAATTATGATTTTAGAATTTCTTGCTCATTGAAATTTGGAAGGAAGCCAATATAGAACTCCCTTAGAAATCAACACAACCTTAAGTGAACAGCAAGTTTTATACTGACTTCCTTTTGTTTCATCTGTATTGGTCTTATGTTATACTCAGTTATTTTCAGCACTTAAAGTATTCAATATTTTTATAGTCTTAACAAAAAATAAATTTTTGTAGAAATTTTTAGTTGCAAATGTTTATTTCTTACTTCTACTTCTTGATTTTCTGTTTTTACTGCATTCTATTTCACTCAATATCTTCCTAACTGGCCTCCTTGTCACTTAAAAGTGAACTAAACTTCAGGTCAGGGTCTTTTACTCTTGTTTTAGACAGAATGTCAATGTTAAACAGACATGTAATTTAGGAAATAGGATTGAACTCAGCTCCTCTAACATCAGTGTGTGAAAATTTCTGATGATTGTTATTCCAAGCCACAGAAATTCCCAGTTCAGACTCACACCAGCTTGTTTTAAATAGGAATGTACTCATCTTCAGCAGGCTCAGTGGGACCTCAGCTGACTCTGTGTCCCTTCCATCCAAGGATTTTCCCAGTTCTGTTACTTTATTTTTGCCTGTTTCTCTCTCAATTTAAAATGCTAAATATTTAACAGTGGCAGCTTCATCTGCTGGTACTACAATACTTCATAGGGAACTTCTATGTGTTTTTCCAAGAGGTCTTAAAACTTCCCTGGTGTTTAACCCAGTCATCATATCTTCACTCATTCATGGTGTTTATTGTAGCCAACAGTGTCTCTCTTTCCTTATAATCTTCAATTCTGTAAGATGTAACTTCTCCAAGAATTTCTTAGATGTCTGTGTCTTACTGAAACTCTTCCACAGAGGAAATATCAGAGTGAAAAGTGTTGTCATACTCCACTGCACAAAATTAAAGTGCAACTGGAGATTATATTGAGAAAGATTAATTTCTTGGTTGTGAATGGAAGTATTACATACTGAGATACCACAACCATGGCCACATACCAAAACACATCTTCATATTAATCTTGCAAATAGCATTCAAAATTAATTAGAAATTCAAACACTGTCATTCCTTCTGAAACAAAAGGGTTATTTCAGCTGTAACCAGAAAGAAAATAACTAGCAAAGAATTTGAATAGAAATTATGTTTTGAGATTGCAGTGCTCAGAAGCCCCAATGTCTTTACAATGCTGAATCAGAATAAATTTTTTCTTTCACATGGCAGCCTGGATGAAGGCCATTCCTGGAAAGATGTGCATCTTGAACTGGCTCAGTGTAAATGACAGGCCTTAAAAATGACTCATATTCTGACACATCAAAAAGTTTTACTTCCAGTCTTTTGCCAAAAAAAGTGGTTGGCACTCAGCTGCTTTATTTATTTCATTTTCCCCTGTCATACTCTGAAGTGTTAGTGAAGCTGTTCTGAAGTTTGACTTCAAAGTCTAATTATAAGGAAAAAGGGAACACTTTTCACATTAACTATTTCTCTATACACACACAACAATTTAATCTGCTAATTCATGTAGGTGAGATACTAACTTAGCATAAGATTAACCCTTTTCATGACTATGTGACTGGTGCAGAATTGCCACTATCAGCTACTGACTTCAGTGCTGCTGTTGTGGCTCAGTTAATTTGACATGCAAAACACACAATGCCATAATCTTTTAGGCCACAGTGAAGGAATTGCTGAAAAATACCTTTAAATATACTCAGTTTATAATGACATTTATAAAACTACAGTTTTTAGTACTTGTCAGATTTCCAGTTCTCTTTGGTACAGGAAAAATTGAAGTGATAGGAAATTAGATAAGAAAAGCTTTACTTGCAGAGTTGGGGGTATATTCTCATTTCCAACAATGAAGAAAAACCCCATAACTACAGTTGCACAAGTGGAATTTCAACATTGTTGCCTTGGCCAGAATCTTGGGTTATTAGATGGTGTGAGTAGGGAAATCACAGGAAAGAGAAAATTAAAATAGGGATGTTTCCTCCACCATCTCAGAATTTCTGGGAACCAGGTCTATTCTGTCTCCCATCTCTCTTCCCCTTGCACTTTCTGTAAAAAATTGTTGATGGGTAGACTTCTGAAGGCTTATGCATTTGAGAGGAAAGAAAAATGGTATATGGTTTCACATATCAAGTTAAGCATAATAATTAAGAATGTTAGAGGTTTTTTAATAGTATATAAGACCATTAATTTCAGAGCTTAGCATTGAGCAAAACATGCAATTCAATCTCTGCGAAACCTTTTCCGACAGATTTCTGGGGTGATGAAAGACAGAACCGAGGACAACAAGTTGAATTGCATTCTACTTCCAGGTTTACCTTTCAAATGCCTGCAGTGCAGACACAGTAGAGGGTTATTTCCGAATCCATGATTACAAGCAATGATATTGCCTGTCAAAACAGACCATGGAAGTACTGCATTACATAAATGATTATTAATATGGACACAGATCAAAGTAAGCAGCAAAATAAGCAACTATTCTTATTGTCACCTTCAATGGTTGTTAACCACTGTACTTCCAAGTACTCAGGTATCCAGAACAGCTTGAAGCACATTGGTTTGTGAGCATCAGGTTCTGACAGCAATAAGGACACCTCAGCCATGTTTTGCTCCTGTGACAAGTAAGAGTCTCTCATCCCACAGGCAGTTCAGCAAGCAGAGACTCTGCAAGCAAAAGCTTCACAGCGAGGCATCAGGAGTTTGCCTTGCCTGACCTGCAGCCCTAATTCTTCTCAGAAGACACTGGGGACCTTGTATGTTGAACTTTTTTGTTCTGCGACAGACTGGCTACTTGATCCCTGTCATGCTCTATTTCAAGATGGTTGCTAACTAGAAACAAAGAGATTCCTCTTGAGTTTCATTAGTCTGAAGCAAATGTAGATTCACTTGAGTACTAAAGAGCTTGGCTCCAGTCATTAACCTCTGCCTTATGTTTGCCTTCTGTGGTACTGGGAACTCATATACTCCTAGTTGCTGTGCAATAGTCTCTCTCTGACAGTCTCCTGTTTCCACAGCTGGAGGGAAAGTACAAAGCCGTGCAGCTGTGTGCTGGATTGAAGTTAACTCTTGTGACATCAGCCCATATGGTGCAGTGCTTTGGATTTGTGACTAGAACAGTAATGATAGCACACCAACATTTTAGCTGTGATAAGCCTTGTTTGCACAGCATCATGGCCTTTTCTTTCTTCCATTTTACCCATATGGGTGTGGGCTGGGGGTCCATAAGAGTCTGGGAGGGGGCACAGCCGTGGCAGCTGACACAAATTGACCCAAGCAATATTCCATACCACATGGTGTCTGCTCAGTGGCAAAAAGTCAATGAAAGGAGGAGGAAGGGGTAATTGTCAGTATTATGCTTTCAATCTTACCTTCACATGTGTTGAGACCTGACTTCTCAGGAAACAGCCAGACACCTACCCATCAATGGGAATAGTAAGTGATCTCCTTATTTTAGCTTCCCTGTGTGTGCAGCTTTATTGCCCTTATTAAACTGTCTACCTAAGCCCACAAATTTTCTCACCAAATTTCTTTACGTAAGATAATGGTGACAATCACAGTAAGGTTTCTTCAAGACAAAAATATCCATATATATTTTAATTAGTTTATGTAATCTTTGTTAACATTTATTATAAATTGCTCTATTTGCTACAATATTGGTGATCCAGATTTTCTATTTTTTAAAATAGCGTACTCATTTTGGCTGGGATATAGTTAACTTTTTTCATGGTAGTTTGGATGGCAGTGTGTTTGGGATTTGTGATCACAACAGTGTTGATAACACTGATTGTTGAGCACTGCTTACCTAACATTGAGGTCTTTTCTCTTTCTCTGTTCCCAGTCTGAGAGTTTTCTTCCCAAGTAACCATTATGCTTGATGGAGCCCTGCTCTCCTTTGCATGCTTTTCTTGAATGCATAAATTTGAGTTTTTGTACTAAACCTTTTTATCTGGACTTGCTAGTTTTCTCACTTTGGCCTTTCCAATTCTCTCCACCATCCCACTGTACGGGAGTGAGTGAGTAGATGTGTGGGGCTGAGCTACCCACTAAGGCAAACTCACAATAATGATTGTATGAGATCCACATCATCCCCAAAAGCTGAAGAATTTAAGCTAGAATGTCTCTTTTCCTTCCACTCTACTGACTATTTCCACATGACCTCAGTATTTAACTACAGACCAAAAAAAATTAGAAAGCAGGTCTCATCTGTAATACTTTTGTTTGTATTTATTGCTTTATGGCCAGATAGATAATATAATCTCCTTTAATGTGGTTATTCTCCTAACAGACCAAAGCATCATATTGCAAATTTTTGCCATATCAGTTTAGCAGAAGTTCATGTTAAGCTGATAGTCTCTATGTCCTTCACAAAGAATTTTCCAGGATAATGTCTCACAGGCTTCATGTATAAATATATTGCTTTGCATATGACAACATCACATTTGCATGTAGACTTCACTACATTTTAATACTTTGTATACAAATTTTCTATAATGTGCATTTTTTGTCTGATTGTAAAGCAGAAAAACAGAAAACCTTTGAAAAGATGAGTTGGTTGACAGTTCAAAACAAGACTTGCAAATTTCAAAGAAAGAATGAAGAATTTAGGGGTTTTTTTGGTTTGTTTTGTTTGGTG
>WBMV01006675.1:210243-394039 GCA_013396655.1 Campylorhamphus procurvoides | reverse complement strand
TTTTTTTTTTTTTTTTTTTTTTTACAAAACGCATTTCATTACCATCAGTTATATTCTTTCTGGCTTTTACATGAATAGTATATCATCTTGTGTGTTGTTTTACTTGGCTAATAAACCTGTAGAAATCAGATCATTTTCTAAAAGCCGAAGAGATCTATTTATTTATTGCTAGGACTAATAGTGGCACAAGTGGGGGAGGAAGATTTCTAAAACCAGCAACAGCTTCTGCTCACGTCTAGACATGACTGAAACATAATGAGAAAGAAGGTCAAGTAATTTTTATTTATTGGATGGATCTATTAAAAGTCTGTACAGGTAAAACTAATGTCAGAATGTAGAAACATAAGAATGAAATTTTAGAAATAATTACCTGAACTTTATCATGGGAGAAAATGTAACTCTTCCTTCCTTAAACAGCAAAGCCACGTCTAGTTTATTCTGGTAATAAATCTGATGGTAATCTAAGAGTTTCACTGAATGGCAAAGATGGCTCAAAGTACACCTACTTTTCAAATATATTTGCACTTATGCTAATATAGACATTAAAACCCCTTGATCAGTTCTTTGATCTATCTGACCATGCAGTTCTATAAAAATTAAACTAGCACAACTGAGAAGGTGTAAAGAAACATGGGAACAGAGAAAAGGCAGAACAGCGTGAACGGGCCTTGGCTCCAACAAAAACATTCTCTGTAATGCAATTCAATGAGACCAATGGGAATTGGTGAGTTTTTTCCCACCAACGGAATCTGGAGTTGATTTCAATTAGAATTCATAGCCCATAGCATTAGTGTTATCATCACTGCAAAATCACATTACAAAGGGCAGCATAAGTTATTTAAACTAAGATTTCAATTTTTCCGTAGTTTCAAGAAGGCAACTGTTATTAGAGTGTATTACTTCAAGACTATTTGAATAAATTACACATTCACACTCCTTTTGAAGTTGGTGGAAGTTTCTAGATTGAAAGATGTTAGATGCAATGGTAACAAAGCAACATTAATTGTAAGAGGAATAAACAAGCAAAGTAAGAAGAGCAAACATATGAACTTGTTATTATCTCATATATTCATTTACTGAAGACCATGAAGACAAAATTTAGAATTTCTTTGTGGAACAGCTTCCCTTTTGATAGAATCTATAATGCATTTGTAATATTAATTCCTTAAAAACACAGAACAAAGCTCCCTGAAAAAAATATTATTGAAAAATTTCTAGCTAAGTAAAGACATTGTCATTACAGGTTCTTTTCACAAGTTTATTATCTTCAGGCTATAAAAAGTAGAATATGTTAGCCATCTCAGTACCACAGGTGAAAAAAGCCCCAGTTCGGTATAGGTTGTTAGGGAAGAATGAACAGTGAGAAAATAAAGCCAACTGTTTTCAGAAGGAGCCTAACAATAATCTCCTCAGTTTAGAATATTAAGAATATAAAGTAATGCAAAAGCCCTCCCACCCTTCTGTCAATTCCTTTTGAAAGTAGAATCACACACTGAAGACAATTTGGATGACACTTTTTTTTTTTAGTTCAGAGTCTGTTGAAGGTTTTTCTGTTGTTTGTATAATATTTTGGAAGTACTCTTTCCCTGATAGACAGACCAAATCCTCCTCCAATACTTAGCATTAGCAAATCTCTATTTACTTAATAGAAGCTATCATTCATGCTGACAGTTAGTATGGTACTTTTTTGGATGCAGTTCTCAGTGGAGCCATTTTCAGAATAACTTAGTGCATGTCACTGTGTAAAACCACACAGCATATGAAAGCAAAAAGATTAGGAAAGACTTTTTTTACTAGGGCAGGCAAGAGACATCTAGACCAAGTTGGGAGTTGCTTCTGAAAGAGTAGCATTTCCTAGTATGCAAAAGTGAAAAAAAAAAGTACTTCTTTGGCTTGGTAATGTTTGTAAACAAGTTCTAAATGCATGTAGCACTGTTAATCATGTCAAGTGTCTATAGAGACAACAAATGTGCATTGTATCCATAAATTTGAAATTATTTTGGCTGACTCTCCCTTTTTCCCACATCCTGTCCAAATCCACTACAAAGCAACCTATTTTGTTATAGTTACTTTTCCAAGCCTCAGGGCTTGCTTGCCTTAAGAAATAGACACATCAGAAAGGGACAATAATATTCCTTACATTTGGTGAAGCTACATGTTTCATCACATCTGGAAGCCAGTGGCATGCTAATGACTGCACTAGTGGTGTTTAGTGGTGTCCTAGTGTCCATACTGGGTCCAGTCTTGCTTAATATCTTAATCAATGGAAGGAATGCACTGATGAGGCAGAGTGTACCCTGAGCTGGTCTGCAGGTGATATAAAACTGGAAGGGGTGGTGATATATCAGACAGCTGTGCTGCCATGAAGAGAGGTTGTCAGGTTGGAGAGATGGGCTGGCAGGACATTCATGAACCTCAAAAAAGAGAAGTATTAAGTCCTGCACTTTGAGAGAAAAAGCCCCCCACACCAAAATATGCTGAGGGCCACCCATCTGTAAAGCAACTGGGCAGAAAAAGCTCTGGTGGTGTTGATTGAACATGAGCGAGTGATGTGCCCTTGCAGCAAAGAAGGCTAGTGGTATCCTGGGCTGCATTACACAACATATTACCAGAAGATCAAGAGAGGTGGCCAGTCCCTCTGCTCAGTAGTGCTGATGCCACACACTGAGTACTGTGTCCAGTTCTGGGTTCCCCAGTACAAGAGTCACATGGATGTGTTGGACAAATTCCAGAAAGGTGTAACAAAGAGGTTCAGGACACTGGAGCATCTCACCTGTGAGGAAAAGCTGAAACACCTGTGACTGTTCAGCCTGGAGAAGACAAGGTTCAGTGATATGGTTACTAATTTCTCTAGATGCCTGAAGAAAGGCTGTAAAGAAGACAGAAACAGATTTTTTTTCAGTGGTGACAGGAGCAGAGGCAATGAAAAAAAAGTGGAAACACTGGAGGTTCCTTGTGAACATCGAAAAACAGTTATGGTCTCTGAGGGTGACTGAGTACTGCCACAGGTTGCCCAGAGAGATTGTGCAGTGTCCCTCTTTGAAGAACTTCAAAAGTTGTCTGGACATGTTTCTGGGACACTGACTCTCTGTGGTTCTGCTTGAGCAGGGACATTTGACAAGATGTTGTGCAGAGCTGCCTTTTAACACCAACCATTCTGTGATTCTATGACTGTTTCCATAACTCTAGAATATATAAAGTCTATTACTCTCAAATAATTTTGGGTGATTAACATAGTGATAACTTAATATGGGATGTTTGTTCCTCTGCAAACTGTTGTTGAAAAATAGATATAGCAGAAATCTAAGAAAGAGATCTAGTAAGCAGGTTAATTGTGTCTGAGGCTTTTAAAAAGGACATAATCCATTTCTCTTCATTTAAATAAACAACTGAATACCAGAAGACATTAAAATATCTGTTATTTCACTTATTCCTAGTAGATTGGTTAATATCCCAAACTAAACAGAAAATTTCAAATAGTGTCTTTTCTCAATATGGTTTTGCAGTCTTTACCACTTTATCAAAAACGCTTGAACTCATTGAAAAACATGAGCTACAATATATTCACTGTAACGCTGACTATTCCAGTCCCTCAATATTTTTTACTAGATTGCACAAAACACCAGCATTAAAAACAGACAGTTCAAAAATCTAAGCCTACAGTCAAAACCAGCCAGTGTAGGTCATTCTTTGTGGCTTGACTTTCTATGAAAATTTACAAGGCTTTATGGGATGGAATTTACTTTGTGAAGAGTCCAGTCAACTTTACATTTGGAAAAGTAATTTTGTGTCATGGCAGAAAATGAATGGTGTAGGATGTCTCAAATACTAGTAGCAATTGCTGGATAAAGATGTTATCCTTTATTTCTAAGATTTTCAGGAGACTGGCAGTCAAATAGGTCCTCCTACAGATATGATGAAAGAGAAAAAATAAGCTCAGTTCCAAGATAATCTCTCAAGTTTTCTTCCTGAATAAACACAAATGTCAGCAAAATCAATAAAGATCTATGAGACACTCAAGTACAATCACTGAGAAGTCCAATTACTTGAGAAGAGTTAATTATCCAGAATGGAAAAGGACATACGAATGGACACAATGAATACTTCATTTTTTTTTCTTGTGGGCATTTTGAAGATCCTTAAAATTTTACTATATATAAATAGAAGTATTATCTTGACCTTTTCTTTTTTTTTTTCATAATAATGAGAGTACATGGCATCCAAAAATGCTGACACATTAGAGGAGCAGTTTGATTTTTTTGCCACAAAATTATTACACAACTCTAAAAAATTGTTCTCGTTTTGGCAATTCTCTTCACAGTAGCTCATATGAGGCTGTGTTTTTGATTTGTGCTGCAAACAGTGTTGATAATATAGAGATGTTTTTGTTATTGCTGAGCAGGGCTTGCACAGCGCCAGGGCCTTTCCTGCTTCCTGTACTGCTCCTCCAGTGAGGGGCCTGGGGCTAATCAAAGACTGGGGAGGGGACACAGCCAGGACAGCGGACTCCAGCTGAGCACAGGGATATTCCACAACCAATGGCCTTGTGCTCAGTGTATAAGGGGGAGAAGAAGGAAGTGGGATGTTTGGAGTGGTGGCATCTGTCTTCCCATGTAATTTTCTATGCTGGAGCTTTCCTGAAGCTGAACACGTGCCTGCCCACTGAAAATGGTGAATGAATTCACAACTTAGTCAGTGGCTTGGGTTAAACCACAACAGGAATGAAAAATACAGATTGAAATTTTGCCTGAGAATTATACTAGGCCACTGATTTTATAAAACTTCAAAATGCCATTCTGGTACAGAAAAGGAAATACCATAGTGGAAATCTTTTTCAGCAGCCATTTCTATAAGAAATGTAATGCATATGTGATGAATCTTTTGGTTCTACTGAGTAGTTGCTACCATTTTTCTGAGTATAACATTCACAGTTCAAGTATGACGTCGGCCACAGTAGTCTAGAAAGGAAATACATAAAGAATTAGTCACAGTTTAAAAAAAGGGAAGCTTAACTTACAAGGAGTGACTAAACTACTGGAATATTCAGCCAGAAAAGAAAATTCCAGAAAGAGAAGATTATAAGAGCTTTTATCTACCTAAAGGATTGATGAAGCTCCACCACTCCGCCTTTGGAGAACAGGTCGAATTGTGGTTGCGGTAAAAGGAGATTTATAAAGTTTTATTTAATACTGCTTTACTGGGAAACAGTGAGCTATTTTGCAGAGAAATTCTGCAGAACTGCATCATAAGAGGCCTAGGTTTTTATTTCCCCTCTCCAAGATCAGGTCAGGCAAATAACGGCCAGGAAAAAAGAAGGATAATCTGTTTAAGGTACAGGTGTGGCCCAGATAACCTTTAGAAATCCCTTTTACCTTTTTCCCTTAGGAATCTAAGCTTCTACTTCATTATGCTATAACAGAAATTCTGACACAACTTAAAAAAATTAAAAGGGCACCTTATAACACAAAATTTCACTTTTCCTGGTTTTGACCCAAACTGAAATGTCTGTGGCAAAATCTCTGTCACAAACTTATTGTAGAACAAGCTTAAAAATGCATTCCTTCTCCCTGGCAGCTAAAGCCTTTTGTCCTCCAAGTGGGTAAAAGTTACTAATTCTTGCTGTCAGGAGTCTGCTTCATCATCTTTAGATGAACTCAATGATGAGTCAATATTTCCTCTGGTCTTGGAAGCAGAGGCATAGAAATAGTAGCTTTATACAGTTGTACACAAAATCAATTGGGTTTAAGTTTTTATTTAGTTTTATTTTCCTTAGTAACTTCAAAACAAAACCGGATTTTAATGAACTGGTACCAGGTGAGGTATCTTTGCTTTATTTTATGTGCAATTGTAATTCTTCTGTCATCTCTAGCATTGTCATGATAAGGCATTTTGTATAAGGCAGAAGCTTCAAGGTCCAGTCTCAAAACTGGTCATGTTTTACCCACCGTTTTGTCCACACAGACTGTGAAACCACTGTGACATGCAGAGGTAGCACAGATCGGGGACAACTGTGAGGCTGCCACAGTAACCAGTGACCATCTTGCTCCACATGCTGGTGGAGCATTTTTAGGAATTCAAATTCTGGTGGATTTTCTTAGGAAGCCTGGTAATAGAACTTTGTCACTGGAATTTTATTGATCATGGCAGGGCTTTTTAAAGATGCTTTTTTCTACAAAATGTAGAAGTCACATAAAATATGGACTGTCATGATCTATTAGCTTCTCTGACACACTTTTTTTTTTCAACCTTGATGTGTAGCAAATGCTGAAACATACTTAGAAGCAGGACATGGTAGGAGAGATGAGGCAGGGAAGACTAGCAAGATGTTGAGTAGAATTCCATGAAGTTAACTTTTAGAGACATGGGCTAGAGATTTCACAACCAATTTAAAATAAAAAAAAATAAATCCCTGTCTTTCTTATTCCAAGTGAAGTCACAGAACTAATCTTTCCCAGGGACACAAAGCCACCCCAGCATTATAACAGGACAAGAACAGCAGGGCAAGAATGAACACTAGCAATATGAGATGCTGTCAAAACCACTAATATCATCTTTGCATTCCCAAAGACTTACTACTGGCTGCATCTTCTATGTCACGACCTTAATGGCCAGCCAGCATGTCACAGACAACATCAAGCCACACAAAGCTGCTAGAGACAGCAGCTCAGCCTGTATATACATAAGCATAGACAGCACTATGTGACACAAACTTCAGCAGGATTTGCTTGAGCACAACTTGGAGATGACATGCCAGTACTACTTTTTATTCCATCTAGACTATTCTATATCTGATTTATCTTCACTTTTTAGAACAGATTTTTTGGTATAGTTTAGGTTGATGCTAATTGGTGCCATTCAAAAGTAATAAAGAAATAAAATGGAAAGATTCAGGGGAGAAAGTACTGAGTTTTTCCTTCTCACATTGTAGATGTAGACAGCAAGTCTTGAAATGGACAAAAAAGATTGTTCTTTTAGTAGCTGAATTCATTATCCCTGTTTCCAGTTATTTTTGATTATTTTTTTTCTTTCCGAGCAGTGAGCATTTGAAAAACTTATTCTGTTTCATCTTACACTACACAGAGTTTTCACACAGCTTTCACCACTCTATTAAAAACTAAGGTGATATGCTATGGGATTTAAAAAATATAGTCCATCCATCACTGTGAGCATTGTTCCCACATTCTATTACTGGTTGGCAGGTGGGCAAAATACCTAGTAAGAAACTAATACAAATTGGAAAGAATACTTAAAAGGCATTAGAAGTCTCAGTAAAGCTTTAAATATTTTACAAAAGCTGCTATCTGTAGGCTTTGCCTTCAGCCAAAATCCACTCAAAGTGAAAAAGGCCTAAAAAAACCCCTCTTTGCGATAAATAGATACCTCATGGAGATATTCTAGCCAGCAAATCTCCACCTTTGTGTTTTGAACAAAAGCTGCCAGAAAACTTTGAAAAATCCTACATGAAAGCTAGAAGAAAATGGGAGAAGATTTTTTTTTCTTATCTCAGTAACTTTTTCTAGTTTGCCTTACAGAAGACCTTTTTTAATAGCAACGTCAGGCCAATTTGGTGTCGGCACCAAGTTCTGAAGTCCATGTTCTGAAGTGCTGCTTCTGAATCCATTTCATGCTACTCCCATAAGTACCTTGACAGAGAAACATAAATGATTTGCTTGATCTCAGCACAATGGCAATGAACTTTTGGGAAAAGATGGCATACAAAGAAAATAAACACATACATATTTACATTTATATTTGCTATACATACAAATTATAATATTTATAGTAGAGATAACTGTAAAGCTTGATGCATTTATATTGTAGGGGTCTCTGTTTTCTGTCGTAGGTCACAGAAAACTCTTGGCATTTGAAATTTCAGATTGCATAGCAGTATTTTAAAATTAATCTAAGTTGGGTGAAGTACTGTATGACTGGGGAATAGTAAAGGGCAAGAAGTCATCTTCTCAGACACAGATTTGTTATTTTCTCTGAAGACAAGGTAAAAGTTCAGAAAAATTGGGAGCTCAATGGCAGATGAGATAATAAAATATGACTCTACCAGAGAAAGATAATTCTGACATGATGTACTTACCTTTTTCAACATGACATTTACTTTCATACAGAAAGCTAGAAAAAATAATCTTTCTGGACATCTACAAATGTTTCTTATCGTGCCAAGTGGAAAATTATCATGAAATCTGGAAAGTGTGGGTGTCAGAAGATGTATAAGCAACTAGCTGAAGGGAGAGCCCAAAATGACTTAATAGTGAAAAAGGAGTATTGAGACTGTTTCACAAGATTACAGCTTGGGATTAATTTTATTTACACTTTCATTTAATGATATTGACACACAGGTCGATCTACACTCATGACATTTGCCATCACTGTGAAGCAAGAAGGAGTCATGGAGAAAGAATAGCTGACCTTGAGGACTGCAGCCATGTAAGCTGGATGCACCTCCTTATTATGAAGCACAAATTCACAACTGTTTGAAATAAAAATAGGATGAGACCTCACGATCTGAGAGCAGAAATAAAAAAAAAATATATGGACTTTAGTTTTTGAATTGATGAAAATGAACTGAGCCATGGCTATAAAATGCCAAATATGATGTGCAACCAGGATCAATATCTAGCAGGCATAAGTAACTAAAAGAAAAAGTGTAAGAGAGTTAAAAGTGAAAGAAAAAAAAGAGAAAGTGAACAGATAAACCACTTCCAACATTTCCTTAACATAAGACATTCAGAACATCAAATGAAATTACCGACAGAAGTTCAATAAGCGTACACATTTTCACAGTATGCATAATGAATACTGTGACTTTTATTGCATGAATGAATTCTATGTGATGTTGTAGATGTTAGAAATATAAAAGAAGTATAAAATAGTCAAACTGGAAGCAGTACCCCGAGGAAAACAACTTTACCTATGCTCCTAAAGTCATAAACTTTTCATGTCTTTCCCAGTACGTCCATAGGCCATACCCATTGTGTATTTTAAAATAAAATTCTGGGTATATTAGTTTCAGTTTTAGTTGCTATATACACATATAAGTGTATATACATATACTGTACGCATATATACAGTAATAATATATTTAAATATATTTAATATTAATATAATATTAAAATAAAATATTTGTACACTATTTCAAGAATCAATTGAGTCATTGACTTTGCCAGACATTGCAATTCGAAAGTCTTAGCCACTATGTGATGAGGGAAATAGTCTACAATGTTGATTGTATTGCATTTGAAAGAAATATTATTCCTTCTACTAACCCTCATTGAAAAACAAATCAAACTGCATCAACCAATACAGGGAAGATAAATACACAAAGTAAAATACCAGAACACAGAACTGACTACCAGACTATTAAATGGAGTACTAGTACCTTTAGTAGCAAGGTTTATAAATTGCTATATACAACATTGTTTCCTCCTTCATCACTGAGGATGTCCCAACAAATTTACTAAATAGTTTTTCAGGTTTCTTTCTTTTCATGCATTCATCTAAGACAGCCCAGTCTCCTTATCCCACTCCTCTTTACAACACAGCTCTGTTATAGTTACTACATTCTGTGCAATACATAATTGCAATTTTCCAAATTAACTCTGTCAATAATTTTCCACCACACTCACAATACCTGTCTTAGCCTAGCAACACAGTCTCTAGGAGGATCTGTACCCCTGCTGCATGTTTGAATTTTTTGCTTTGAACAAATATGTCCATGATAACGTTTGCTTGCATTTTGTTAGATGAGACTGCAAATTTCCTTCCAAATTGCAGTGCTTCCAAGTGCACCCACATGCTTAAGCTGATAAATTAAATGCTTACAACACATGATTATTATGAACAACTTAATGAGTCAAAATTCAGAGGAGGACCAAGCAGTTCTGCAAAAGTTCTATATATGTAATCCCTGTTGTCTTCAAAGAATGCTATGTATTTGTCTTTTTGAAGGTATCAAGGTTACAACAAACGCGGTGAGACAACTTGATGGGTAACTCCCTTGCTCTCCTGATCCAAGAGTGTTACACTGAAAAGTAAAGAAACATTAGACTTTAGACCAGGAAGTACAGTTCATGTTAGGAAGTAACACAGTTCTGCTACCATAAAATCCACACAGCTTCCTCAAGCAAGTGTTGGCAATGCTTCAGAAACCTCACCCACTTCTATCCAAAATAAACCTTTTTTATTTAGTTACATTTAAGAACTGTCCCAGCTAATATTTAGTTGGTATTTTTATACTTTAGTATCAAATTCTCTCTAGTCTTTCAAATTCTGCACCTGGTCCTAGTGCAGACTGGGGGGAGTGAGAGGTTAAACTTCTGTTCTGCTGCAGCCTGTTCTGGCTACTTGTGTATGTTAAATAAGTGGAGCATGAAACAGTGCAACCAAGAAAAGGAAGAAGGGAGGCAGGGAGAGAGAAAAGTTTCCTAGCTGTTCTTTTGTCTGCTGTTCAACATAACACAGCCTAAATTTGGTGAGAAATTCCATTGTTGAATTCCAGGTTTTACAATTACAACTGGTCACATAATAGATGCTCCATTCAAAGAGCTATCAAACTCCATTTTGATCACAAGCACACATACAAAAGAATTCTTGATACCATAAAGCAATGACATTAAGGACAAAGGAAAGGAAGAAGCAATGAAGAGCACACCAACTCCTAAATCTCTGTAATAACAGTGATTCTATAAAATAAAACTCATAAATTATGTTAAAAGCATCTACACTCATTCTGGAGAAGGTAGAAAGAACACAAAAATAAAAAAGCCTACCAACAATTCCTGCCGCAGCCCCATTCCCCACACCTCCACTCAAATCATTCCCTTTTCCTTGTAGAACAAGAGAAGTGCCTCAGATAAAAGGCATGTTGTACTAGACCCTTAAAAATCAAATTAAACACAGTAGCTCTAGAACATTTTTGTCTTGTTATTCTAATGCAAAGGCTTTTTCTGTGTGTGCATGTTCTTTGAGGGGAAGTGTAATGGCAAGTACCAATCTCTTCACTCTCATGATTAGTGACAAGACTCAAGGAAATGGCATGAAACTGAGTCAGAGGAAGTTTACGTTGGATATTAGAAAGAGGTTCTTCCCCCAGAGGGTGGCTGGGCATTGAACAGGCTCCCCAGGGCAGTGGTCACAGCACCAAGGCTGACAGAGCTCAAGAAGCATTTGGAGGATACTCTCAGGGACATGGTGTGACTCTTGGGGTGTCCTTTGCAGGTATAGGAGTTAAACCTGATAATCCTGATAAGTTCTTTCCAACTCAGATTATTCTATGATGATTCTTCCAGGAGTGCAAAGTGCTTTTATCTCAGCTTCAGAAGTATACACACAATGGCACCATAGAAACTCATCTGCTGTAGGCAACAAATGTCTCTGCTAAAGAAACATACATATTTATTTCTCTTTGTAGAGAGGTTTCACTTTTGTTGAGATTAAGTCTTGCGTAGAAAAATGGAGTTTTACAATATGGTAACTGGAACTTTATTTTTTTTAGTCATTTGCTTTGTTTTTACTGTTTTGGTTAGCATAGACCACACATCAGTATTTCTGCAGTATCTTCTATTGATTTGTTTATACATCTTCCATCTCTAATGGAGCTGTTACCTCCTACAGGCTTGGTGCATACCACAGACACTGAAAAGGTATTACAATGTGCCTGAATGTCAAATTAACCAGAACCACAACAAAGTGGGAAACAAAGAGTTGGACTGAAAGAATCTGTATACTTCCCAAAAGAATCTGTGTAGTCTCCCATCGCATGGCCAAAAAAAGCTTCAGAAATCCCCACCCTCCTCCCTTTTCAAATTCACATCTCACCAACATCCATATTTATCTACTAACAGAAGCCTGGGTGAATTCAGACATGATATCAATGAATGGATAGACAGTGATGCAGTCTTTCCCTGTGAATATGATACAGAACTTCACCGGGCTAATTGGAGAAAACAACAGTCCTCCTAGAACCTCAGTAAATTCAAGATTGCAAGGAGCTACATAATTTGCTATTTTTAATTTCAAGATAATTAAAATACTCCCCACAGTCTTAGAGTTCCTCAGTGTCTCCCATAGGAAAAATAAAATAACCTTCCTTCTTTTTAATTTTTAATTGTCAATTGTTGCACTACAGACATAGATTTAATCTATCAAGTGGAATAATTAGGACATCATTGAGGACGCAATTGAGGTTACCATTCCTGGGGTTGACCTCTATTGTAAAAAGCCTCATTCACAGTGACATTGTCCCACATCTACATGACATACTATGTTTGCTTATAAAGCAACTACTGATGCATAAGCAAACCATAAGGTTCACAGTGTGAAATTAGATTTTTTTTTCAAACAGATCACTTTTGAAATCCAAGAACAATTAGAAAGCAATGCCATTAAAATTTTCCATATTGTCAAAATAAATGCAGTTGAAATGTAATGAAATATCCCAGGGAATTTTTAAATTTAGGAAAGCAGTGAATGCAACGCAATGCAATGCAATAAATAAATATTTTTTTCTGAATAATTTCAAGAATAACTGCACAACTATCAAAAAAATGTGTCTTCAAGAAGTATTCATGCCAAAGTCTTACAAGATCATAAGAAGAATGATAAATAATGCCAAATATAAGCTTAATAACTGTGAAATATCCCAAAGTATCTGACATGACTCAACGTATGGTGGTAATACAGATCAATTGTTTTTTGAGTCAGTTCTCATATAGCAGTACAGTGGCCTTTAGCTTCAAATATAGCCTTATAATCTTAAAAAAAAATGAGCCTGTTTATGTAAGCTTTTTGCACGTGGGTCAAGATATACTGCGATAATATATGTATTTATTAGGCTGCAAATTGAGCAGCATCACAACAAGCATTGGAAGGTTCACATGATGCATGAGAAAGTTAGGTATCTCTAGAGTGAAATTACACTTGCAAAGAAGAAGGAATAAAAATACTGAGTCTATTAATATATTTCTGAAATAGTAGTAGCAGTTAAACCTTTTGATTAAGACATCCAGAATCGGTGATTTTCCAAAAGAATGTTACCAATATGTACTCTATTCAAGTTAATTGAACTGTGTAAATCTAATATTGCAATTTTCATGGTGAGAAAAATTATGAAACTGCAATTTACAATATAATAATTAGGGAAAAAATAAGATAGGGCAACAATAAAAATTTCTAACAAATGAATAATCATTTGTACAAAAAAAAAAATTACCCGGTGATCAAATTATTCAAAGAAATAATATTAACCTACAGGCCTTATTTTGGTGGCAACAAGATCAATATTAAAATTAAGTTTTCAAATAATTCAGTTTTTATTAAATAAACTGAACTGGCTGTTCAGAAACAATTTCATTTTAAATATTTTTTGTAAAATAATGTCAAGATATTTTTAATATCTTGGAAGCATCATCATGTTAAAACCTAAGTCATCCCCACCAGGTTGTACTAGAGCATATTTTATGGTCTCCTGTGACACTAAACAAACAGTGCATTAAAGAACTAATGAACTGTAGATGTTACTCTGAAAATGACACATCCCTCACAAACCCTCTCTTTGGTGTGTTCTCCATCTCAGTGAGCAGAATACTTCTACTCTTCTGTTCCCCTGTTATTCATAACAGATCAATGGAGACTAGAAAAGAGTTCACTGTGACAAAATTAAAGAAGGTACTATGGATCCAACATATCTGTCGGCAGTTCCTGTGATGTATTTCCCTAGGTTGGAGTAAATCCAGACTCTTTTCTGATTGACGCCCCTTTCCTGCAATGGTGGAGCACCTTTAGATTCACCTGATGCAGTAGATCAAGTGTGATATAGCTGAGTAGCTACTGAATGACTGTAAAAATGCATAAAGGGAAGCACGTGTGAGAATCTTTGCAGAACTGGGACTCAAGAAAAATTTACCTTTCTGGATAATAAATTTGATAGCTTTCAGGTATTCCTTCTGAATTTAGAAGGCCATGATTTTAGATGCTTCAGTTTTTAATCTCAAATTCTCCCTGTTCCAAACGGTTTCAAATATGGGAATTATTATTGACCCATTGTCCACATTGCCAGTAATTGCTGATTTTGTATCACACTTCATTAACTAAGTTTACAGTCTTGGCTATAAAAAAACCTAATTGAATTTCTGATCTGCTTTGAAGCAAAAGCTCTGGAACAGCCATGAATTGCAACAATTTGAAAAAAAAATAGAAAACTAAGTATCTCAGCTACAACATCTAAGCAAAAAGTCATTGATTCTGTAACATCAATTGCGAAGAAATACTTCTGTGTCGAAGTTCCCATCTCTTGTTAATAAAGAGAAGTAAAAAGAAAGAAAAAGACTTGTCTTCTGAATAGTTAGGCTTTTTCTTTTATGTTATTATCTTAAATACAGTGTTTGCCTTTCAAATGTACTTACATAAAATACATCAGATCCATTTAGTCTGTCTAAAGACAGCATATTAAATATTACAGTTTCAAATGGGTAATTTACATTCAATACCCAGAGACAACTACAATGGTACAAAATCAGTAGGTTTGACAGCCAATTTGAAATGTCTAGGAGGGCCGAGTTTCACAGGTAAGAACACACCTTTCAAAATACAGGTTGCTATGAAGGTATTTCAAGTTCAAAATCCTACCTGGAGAAATCCCGTATCAGCAGTCATGTCCATGAGATTCCTTCCCAAGCTCAGAACATTGCAACCCAGTAGCTGCTCAGCAGAGAGTGCTCTTCCCCCTGCTGTTTTCTCAACACTTGCAATGGTATAATGGGACAGAAGAAACCACGAAGAGTTACAGACTGAGCAGATTCCTTCTCAAGAAAATGGGGATTTAAGCTTTCAGGGAGACTTCACAGCAAGCATTTCCTTGATTGCTTAATCTTAATAGAGCCTTTAGGCTTCTAATACACATAATGTCCTAAAATAAAAGGTGGTGTAAATGTGGAAGAAATTGAAGCAATTAATCTGACTAGATACTTTGGAGTACCTTGAGGGAAAAGGGAAATTTCTCACTAATAACCACTTTTATTAAAAAAAAAATCAAAAAAAAAATCTTTGAAACCTAAAAACACTAAGGAAAATGTATGTTACCCTTCATCTTTCCATTCCTGGTAGAAAGAAAATAAAAGGAACTACATTTCATTTGTTTCCTCAAATTATTTGAGAAGCATTTAACAGTCCTCCGTCTCTACCCAATTCCCTTAGTACAGGTGAGAGCAACCAAAACCAGAAACAGGTTGCTGACAATAGAGGGTTCCCATCTCATCTCAAGTTCTTGCTACTGTTTGGGATGGATCCCATCACCGCTCAAGCATTATGCTTATTGCATTTTATGTCTCTCTTACCTCCTGTGGGTCAAGCTCATAAAACAGGCCTCAGAACTATCATGACTGGGGATATTTATTAAAGATGTTTAAAAAGCTAAAAGATAATGATAACACAGTCTGGTCTGGACTGTGGCAAGTAACACATCAGAGGATTGCGAGTAAACTTGTATAGCCCTTAGCATAGTATGACCCAACCAAAGACCATATTTGTAGACAAAGTAATAAATATTATCTTGCTTTATCCTGCATCGTGTTTTGTTTTCAGCTGCTGGAGAACTCACCCTTTCCCTTCTTCCTGGGGACTGGGGAGAAGAACAACTATTCAGTTGAATCACATGTTGGAGAAACATATTTCTGGCTAGCAAATCTACATTGTGTCTGTTTCTCAGGACAATAAGGTCCACCTGTAAACAGAAAGTGCAACCCCTTCACAACTGGTTTTAATTCTTTTTTACCCCAAGACTTCCATGTATTTGCCGTCCTCATGGTGGGTACTGCTGTGTAAAAGGCAGCATTAATGAAATTCAAGAGGCAGTACAGGGTGATCTGTGCACGGTATCTATCTGTACACGAATGCACGAAGTGAAGATAAATCTCCTACAGGGTTATTTTGTGTTCCATCCACCCATAACCGGTTTTGAGTCTTTTGCACACTGAATATAATTAGTGAGGATCTCAAACTGGTAAGGCACATTTTCAATTCATATCAGAGCTGCTTTAGATCTCCTTTTTTAAAACATAACATGAGTGAAAGATTGCATAGCTGAGTGGCATTATATCCTGTTATGCATTATATTGGTGTTTACTTGACTGCAAAGGAATAGCAAGACAGAATTAAATCAAGAGAAAATGGACTATAGTGCAATGAAAGGCACAGAAAAGATTAGAAAAACATGAATAAAGCTAAGAAGATCAGTAGTGTGCTCTTTCTAAGTTTTTGAAATTAAAAGTTGGGGTTTTTTTCAGGATGAGCTGCTAGACTTGCATATTTTGGAATAGCAAATCCAAAAGTTTGGATCTCAACATAAATCAAGGAATGCTTCAGTGTGCTTTTATTCCTGTGCAATATTTAAAGTATTTTTTGTTCATGGTGTTTCCTCATAGCATGGGCACTGACAGCATTGCTTTTTGTTGCTGTCCTCTGGAGGCATACAGGTGTTTTAAATACCCTCCATCTTTGTGGAATTTGTAAAGGTGGTTTGTTTTAGGTATCATGAACACCACTGAGATAATTTATGACCCACTAGCCTATATCAGGACTGAAAATGTAGAAATGGCAAAAAAGTCCTTTGTAAGACAGCTCACACAAAGGAAGTGGGGAAGAAAAGGCCTCTAAAGACACAGGTGCCTGCAGAAATGAACAAGAGGTCTGAGATCACTCTAGGAGAGCTGTCAAATTCCTCGTTTGAAATTAGCTCATTTTCTGGTGGTCCTAATGAACTACTTATGTCTAGCAACATCACCTTCATTACTTACAATGAAGTAGCTTTGCAGGGTGAAGTTTTCAAGAATCACTAAATAGCAGAGGAGCTTGTGCTCAGGTGTGTTATTAAGCATTCATGTGAATCCAGAAAGAAAAGATGGATGAAAGGATAGATAAAAATGTGCCATGGTACAAGTACAGATATACTTGCACAGGTATACTGTTATGCTATTTCAAAACAAAAAAAAGAAAGAAAGAGGAAAGGAAAAGAAAATTTAATTGGCTTGCAATTATGCAACATGATTTTACAAGTCCACATAGTAAATTAGAGACAACTCTGGACAGTATTTATTCTTTAAGGTCCTAAAACATGAATTTCAGCTCTACATTACATATGTTCAATCAGTATAATTTAAATACTTAGAGTAAATCTTTATTTCAAACTTATTTAAGATATACACTATCATGAGAATATTAAGTGAAAAAAATCTCTTTTTCTTTTGTGTTTCATCGAAAAATGTGATTTGTCTGATTTGTTTCATGAAGCTACATAAGTTATTGAAGACTGTTGAGTAAAAAGCTGAAATTTTGTTAAGATGTGCAATGTTAAATTTAGTGATTCAGTACAAAAATACTTGAGAAGTTCCATGGTTTTTTGAAAGTTGAGAAAAATGTTAATCTTTCTGTTGCTAGGCTTTCCTGTGAATAAGGAATGGAGATATTTCAGAAGAAAAGAGAACAGATCTAATAAATCATATTTATGAAGTAGAAAAATCCAATTATAACAGATGTGTAGTAAAGAACTTGTAGATTTATCATTAATATTTTGAAAGGCACCCAAGCTACATTGAAAGTAAATTATAGTAAAAAAAAGGCTATCATGGGCACAAACTGTATATACATCATTCCACACTAGTAACATCTTTCACATCACCCTGTCTTTGTTTGCTGATGCACAATGATGACCTTGCACCTGTGTTAGATGTTCCAAAACATTAATTTTTGATTACACATAATTTATGGTTGTTGAACTAACTTTCATAGCCACTGATGAAATGAAATTTAAAAATAGAAGAAAGAAACAATCACAAACCTTAAAATTTTGTCTTGAAGTAAAGACCAAACTCTATGCTTGCTTCTTTGCCTAAATAAAAAACCTTTATGACAGGAGGTTATAGTACTTGAACTACAGGGTAGTTTTCTTCTCTAAGAACATTTGGACAAAACAAGATATCTGATTGAAGAGAAGTTACTTCTTAGATGTTTAAATCCAAGTTCTTTTCATCATTATGGATGCGGTGATCTAATAGGTTGGAAAACATTGTGGTGTCCTAGTTTTATTGGATTACAACATCAGTTGTTCACTAGGAAATTACAATGGAGTCCAACAGTTCTTTGATTTTCTTCAACTCTCTTCATACACTGACCCTCAAACTACTGCAACAATGGAGTCAGTGTGGGGTCAGTGAATGAATCTCACTAATAAAGAACCAAATGACTCTGAATATCAGTCTCTACACCAGAGTATTCCAGGGACTTGAAGAGAACCTCCTCCACCCCAGGAACCTTGTCTCTTCCTCATCCCCTCCTCTGTCATACCACTTGTGAATTTACTGAGTCCCTGTGAGTCCACCTCAGAAGACTTCCTCTCCCAGGAATCAATTTTGTAATAGTCTAATTCACTGCAATGTGAGAAACTTCTATGTTGCAACAATTTTGGACTGAACTGTTTTCACAGTGTAGTTTTATGTATATTCAGATAATACTGGAAATTCTGTCTAAACGAATTTTATCATAAATATAGGAAAACTGAGATTATACACTGTATTAATGCAACACTATTCCTATTAAGCAATGAGAATAAATGTTTAGGCAGCTGCCTTTGAAATTTTACCTTTAATATAGAGGATACAAGAGCAAACCAACACCAGTTCACAATACAAAAATACTTGTTTCATCATTTAAATTTAACTTCACTTGATGGATTATTCTTTGTCACTGTAATTGTCTTTGATGTACTTAAGTAAACTTTATCTCAAACTGCACTCAATTTGAAAGCTGTATCCAAGTAAAGAAGCAGCCATTATAGGAGGCAGTGTTCCAGAATAAATTACATCCAAGATCTAGTGCATAGGAGAGGGTGTAACATTTAACTGGATTGGGTCTTTATAGTAAAGGTAAAATGAGAATCTGCAAACACACACTGGAGGATGACACACAACTGGATTCACTGCAATATCCCTCCATTCCAATAAATCCCAACTCCTGTTTTAATCAGTCCACACATACTGCATAAGTGTATAATTAAAAATAGCTGGCTGTTCAGCAAAATAGGGATTTGGGCTTAAGTGCTTTTTGTTTGGATTTTTTTTTCTGTTTTGTTTTTAAAGTAGGTCATAGAGCTTTCAACAGTGCATGAGCTACTTAAAGCTACCTTGCTATCAGTATTAAAGTGTCAGTAGAGAGTACAGCACTGGCTAACACGCCTTACTAAAACTTGCTTTTTGTGTACACACACACACAGACACAAGTTACCATTTTACAGCTCTGAGCCAAACATCCAAATTCTACCAGAAACCTCTATCAAGCTCCTCTTTATCAACAACTCTGAAGACATAAATTGAAAAGCAGTATATTTACCTGGACTCACTAGTACAAGTGTTTGCCAATGCTGAGTGAGAAACCAACAAGGCTTTCCTGAACCTCAGGCTGGCACCATGGTAGATATTTTTTGAGGATGTCCTGATGCTGCAGCCTTAACCTCCACAGTGGGTCTTGAATAACAGCTTCTGATTTCATTTACTTCATAGGAAACTTTTTTTAGAGACTGAAAACCACTGGAAAAGAGAAAAGAATGCATGGCAAGTAAAGAGAGATGAAGGAATCACTCTAAAACTACACTACGGGTGTGAGCCAGCTAATTAGTGTAGACAAAGCCCTCATAATGGCCATCAGATTCCTCAGAGAGAAGATAAGCAAAGCCACTGATCTGCCACATAGCCCTGTCTGCCCCGATGTCCACCTGACTCCTCAATCGAGATTACAGATCTGCAGTAATCCTAAAATCACAGGGGACACCAGAACACTGGTGTTTAGAAAGAAAAGGACCTTTCTGACCTTTCTTTTCTTATTTCCAGAAAGGCATGTTTTTGACTCCCCAGTGTTGCAGAGAAATACTTCAAAAGAGAACACACGCATATAAACCAGTCGCTAAAAGTTCCCCACAAATAAACAGATTGCAGTCTTCAAATTTTCTAATTTTCAACTGCATTTTGGCTGAGGTAACAGGATTAAATGTAAAAACACATGCACACAGATTCACGTTAAGTGTCAACCTTACCATAGACTCCTTCCATCTTCTTCCTCAGTTTTCCCAGTCCGGCCTAATAGTCCATGTCCACATACCTTCAGTTCCTTAGGTTCCTAGTGGTGAGCTGGTGCGTGGTCATTTTGGAGATTTTTTGGTTAAAAATTTACTAATCATTTATCCCTTTCTCACTGCAAAGCAGTAAATTCACCTTTCTACTTATAAGCAGCAGTAACTATTACAGCCTTCTTGCAGCAAAACTAAAACCAAAACCCAAGAAACCCACCGATATGTCAGAAGAAAAACTGTTTTATTGATAATTTATTTTAAAATTTATTTGTTTGCGTATTGAATGAAAAATACAACTACAACCATTTTTAAATCAAAGTAGATCATATTGTTTTCCCATGTATTTTGGCAGGTAATAAAAGACAATTACTTTGCATGGAAAGACAAAACTGTATTAGACTGATAAGCCCCAATTCCTCCTGATGCAAATTTCTCAAGGTTCAAATAAAGACCAAGGTTTTTGACCAATCTACAAGTTTCAGGATCTTGCAAAGAAAGTTGCATCAGGATGCAGTGACAAAGTGATCAACCATTGTCTCACAGCGTCTCTATATTCATGCATATGCCAGCAGTATTTTTCAAGAAAACAGCATATGAATACTTCAAAGTTATTTGTTGTTTAAAATCAAGAATCTGTGTTTGTATGGACAGCCCCACTGATAACAGGAGTTTGCAATTATAATGACTGTTGTGTGCGCCGCTCTTACTTTATTTTGGTTCACATTGCAGAGAAGTCTGAGACTGCATGGACTCATTTATTTTGTTTTGTTTTGTTTTGTTTTTTAATGAAATCAAATCAGAAGAGGTATCACAGAAATGGACCTGCTTCACTTGTTACCTTCAGTTTATGGGGCTATACTAGGGCTAGTGTGAGGTAAAACTCTAGCAGTACATGTGGCCTGACCATCACACACTTGATGCTTTACTCTGCAGATCCACTTTGACTGGACATCACTCCGTACTAATGCAAACATAACCTCAGAGTATGAGAGGAAAACCAAAGGATGTGAACTCCAGTGAGTCTTACAGCATTCTGGTTCACAAAGATATTACTTTGAAAGTTTATTTCTGCTGAATTTCCTTCTAAGGAGAAGATGCAAAAGAATTGATAGCTTCAGTCCAGTCATTGTTGTCCAAAGACAATAAATACTTCATCCTCAGCTAAGCCTAAAAACATTCCAAAATAGCGAGTCAAAAGTAATGTCTTACAAAAAGCCATTCCTTACATTAATGGAGAAATAAGGGGGCCCATGTACTCTCCAATATAATCAGCATTATTATAATTAAATAAATCTTTATTAATCAAAGCATGAAGTGGCTGTCTGAAGACTTTCTGTTATGTGTTTATTTATTTAAAGCAGAAACACTCCTTCAGATAAGATATCATCTATCACCACATTCACCTAAGTTCTTCCTCAGAAGTGAAAGTCTGGCCAGACAGCATGCCACTCATTGAAATTTTTAGGTATCCTAAAAGTTTTGATAGTTTTCTGTATTATCTCTTCATACTTTTCTATTTGTTTTTTTTTTCCTAATTTTGTTAAAATACTAGCAACATTTTAAACCACAGAAACAAACGGTTCTACTATTTGTGTGACATCACTTGTGAAGATCAAACTGAAAGAGAGTAGGTTTAGATTCAATATTAGGAAGGAATTCTTTGTTATGAGGGTAGCGAAGCACCAGAACAGGTTTCGCAGAGAAGTTGTGATGCCTCATCCTGGGACTATTTAAGGCCAGGCTGGATGGAGCTCTGATCACCTTGGTCTAGTGAAAGTGGTCCCTCCTCATGGCAGGGTGATTGATCTTTAAGGTCCCTTTCAACTCAAACCATTCTATGAGTTCATGAGAAGATGAAATGTAGTATTTTTTTAAGGCCGACTCATATTTATACAGGTCTGCCGGTGTGGGAATAGACTCACAATATCAGAAGTGGAATAAATCATGCAGGAGATGGGTCTCTGAAGTAGATGAAGAACCCAGCCAGAATGCCTCTTTTACTGTATTATAAAATGAAGTTTTTGCTTTTTTTTCCTGAGTTACCCTTTTCCTTCCCCAGACCCCTTGAGAGAAAACACTTAGTATGCAAAAATGTACCTTGGCCAGGCAATGTGAAACCTCCCCTGATTGGTCTGTTGTTAACCCTTTCCCCATTAGTTCCTCAACCCTCAACTCCTATAGGCTGTGAAGCCCTATAAATACCCTGGCCAGGTATTTAACCATGTGTCAGGTTAAACTTCCTCTCTGCTTTCCTCTCCCATGGCTACAATTTGTCTCTTTGCCTGGATGTCTGGAGACCACGTGGCCGCCCACATGGCTGGGGGGGACGGGAAAGCGGGGAGCAAACCTCCCAGCTGCCACATGCTGGCACCTACATACTAGCTATTTAGTTCTTCCTAACGTACAAATGTGCATACAGTGGTGACACCTCTTCTTCCTTTCCTTTCTGACTAGGACCAGACTGGTTAGAGTAAAAAGCAGAAAAATAACAACTAATGTTTTCTTTTTCTGTAGAGAACAAATATCCCTTTGACAAGTGGCTGAAGGGAAAAGATGTAACTTTGAACTGTCTATCATTTCCTGAAACATGTATTCAGCATTTCTCTCCTATGGCAACATTCTCAAATGTTTTTGTGAATTCTCATAACAATACGAATTTCAATTAGCGTGCTTTCGAGCAGTTACCTTCCTGAAAATCCCTGAAAGCATCCTATAATCAGCATTGTTTGTTAGCAGGACAAAATATGTCATGAGCAAAAAAATAGGTTCATCTTGTTGGCATGAGAAGGAGGGAATGAGAAAGAAGGGGCAGAATTAGTCCTTTTAACTTCATGAACATGATAATGAACTAGTTTCAAAGGGTGGAAATAGATACCTATCCCAAGTTAATGTGTAACTCAATTACTAATTACTTACACTAATTACTTACCATATTTAACAGCCTCACTTGTAAAGTAAATATTTATTTGTTCACTGGAGAACTGCGTAGTGGTAGCTTTTTTGGAATACATATCTTTGGTACAGGCAAGTATTAGAAGGTCGCCATCTGTTTTGTTCTTTTCAACCAGAAGAAGGAAGCAGGAAACAACAATAAATATTGCAATGTTACATAATCTTCATTTTTTTTGTTTATTCTTTCTAGTCATCATCTTCAATTGTATTTGCCTGTCTCTCCCTGAGAGATCATACCACTGTCTTTCCCTCTCAAAGGTGTTTTTTTTGACTTTCACCTTTGGTTTATCCAAAGATGAAATAAGTCAAAGGATGGGATATACTTCAGAAGTACACACCTCTCTTTTCTTTCATGTACTAGTCTCTACATTAGAGTTTATTTCTTGAAACTGTACCTTTATACTATTAGAAGTAGTAGTACTACTACTAGAACTATTCCTCTGTGTTGGAGAAACACCAAGACTTGTTGGTTTTTGTTTTTTTGGGGTTTTTTTAAGGGCATGCAGTATAAAAAAAGAACCCTGAACACACAGAAAAAAATTGAAGCAAAAAATACCATATGGTGTGAAATGGTTGTCAAGTTCTCTTTTAGTTACTGCACTCAAAGTGACAACTAAGTCTTTTATTGAGTGACATGGGGTGATGCTTTCCTCAGCTGTGAATTCTTTTCAGGACAATAGCAAAACAGAGGACTGAATTGCAGATAATTCAACCTCTCCTCTTGTCTGTAAAGGCTCTGCTCCTTATTCACTCCAGTCATTAACTCCAACAGCACGTCTGTCTGGTTTGCTCAGTTTACCCTGTGGTTGCATGACCAAGAGTCTGTGCAGATCCACCCACCCTGGGCCAGTTGATGCTGTCCTTTCTTAGGCATGAGGTGACACATGTTGTGCTCAGCATATGATGCATCAAATACTGACAGTCCTGTTATCCCTACTAAAATAAATCCTTCCTTTAGAGATCCTGCCTGTAGCCATTTGCATTTGTACTCTTTTCTGAGAAAGAAAAAACCCCAACAAAACAAACCAAAAAAATTCAAATGACATTTTTAAAGCAGCTTCCATTCAGAACATATTTGTATTCCTCCTTGCTGTTACTGACTGTTACATCAGACATAGTCATCTCTCTAACTGCTGCACATTTTATTCCTATTAAATTCTATAAGAAAGTAATTCAGTACTACTAAGGTCCTTATCTATTTTGTTATCCCCCACCTTTTCCAGTTGAAATATGAAGATACCACTCCCCCCAAGTAAGTAGGCTACATTTTGCTGTGAAGAAATAGACACACTTTACATGGCACAGTATTTGCCTTATGTGAGACATGTGGGTAAAACCCTTATTGCAAGAACTCCTCAGCTTGCAAGAGGCTTCCTAAATAGTATGGCTGAAAACTGCAATGTTCAGACCTCTTGCTGAAGCTCTGACTTTCCTTCTGATGAAAAAAGATACATTCCAGTGCCAATATAGAACATTTGTGGAAATAAGTCGCTTTAAGAAATAAGGAAATGCAACACTGTATGCACCTGAAGGGGATAGAGTATACATGATTATTTTTAGATTTTTTTCCAGCAAAATTTTGGTCAACTCCTATTTTAGCTGAACACATTTTTCCACCCTTAGATAAAAGATGAGTGTAATATATGACTCAATCAGGAAATACCTAGTGAGTTTTTAGCAGATATGAACTCAATAAAAGCACATACCACCAGGTTCATCCCAGATTACAAAAAAACCAACTCAATCAAACAGGAACATGTTTGTAACTGTCATCAAGAATTGCTTTCATGGCACCGACTTTACTATCTATACCCTATATTCAAGTTTCAGTAACTGTAATTCTAGTGCTTGTGAACCCTCTAATTTTATCTTCTTAAGGATACTAAAACCTGGTTGCATTTTTAAAAAACCCTATAGCACTGATGAACCATTTCATTTTGCCCTTATCCCTCAGTGTTCTAGAAAAATCCTTTCCATTTAATAGGTATTGAACAGCTCAACTTTATTTGGTGACTCATTAAGTTACTGCAACTCTGCACTCTTGTTTTTCTAAAACTAGACTCCTGCAAAATATTTTATAAAGGTCTTCATCTCTCCCCAATTTAGATGCATGTAGAAGACATGTGCCACCCAATTTAAAAAAAAAAAAAACATTTTTCAAGCATCTTAACAGATGTCTATCTTCCCCCCCTCTAATTATATTCCTTCGCATCAGCAGCAAAGTTATTTCTCTTTTTGCACTTAGGAAAGCAAATAACTGTAGATTCTAAGATGTTACTATATGGTGACAACATAAATGCTGACATATTAATGGAAATTACTGCAGATGTTTTTTATCTGTGCTTCAAATGGTTTACTGTTAATGACAGCAGAATAAAATGCTCATTTGGCCAAAGCAAAGAACATGTACATCACTTTTTTTTTTTTTTCAGGGTGATCAGACTGCTAGCCTGAAAGAGGAGAAATTGAGTTTTCAGACCTGGTTCCAGAAACCACAGTCCAAAGTAAAATAACATTGAGATGGACACCATTGAAGTGCCTTAGTCATCCCCAGCATTCAACAGTCTGAAAGTTCTCAGAAGAGTGATCAGCTACTGCAATCTTTAAAGCAACAAAATTATGCAGGACTTCTGATCTTTCTGTTATTGTGAAAATGGACTTTTCACTGTATTTTGAGACTGCTGAACACCAGACTCCATAAGCAATCTCTGCTTTTAGTATGGAACAAGTGAGAAGAAATATCACATCTGAGGAGTTTAAACGCACTTGAAGTCCCTCACATCTCTCTTCTTTCTTCCTAGAACAATAGTCCAATATAGTACAAACTTTGCCTTTCACATGCTGATTCTTTCACCTTCCTTCCTGTGAAAACTATCCATTTTCTCCAAAACTCACCAACACCCCAGTCCTACATATCCAAATATTTCTCTCATCCCTTAGAGCAGGGCTTGGTCAGACCAAAGGTCCACCCAACATTTTGTATTGTACCATGACACAATTGGCTGAAAAAGGACAGGTAACATCTCAGGTAATATATACAACACCTGCTACTAATTTCATTCCGGTCTCTAGGTATTTTTATGCCATATGATCATAGAATCACAGAATATGCTGAGTTGGAAGGGAACTATCAGGATTATCAAGTCCAACTCCTGGCACTGCGAAGGACATGCCAAGAATATAAGTGTGCCTGAGAGCATCGTGAAATGTTTCTTGAACTCAGACAAGCTTGGTACTGTGACCACTGCCCTGGGGAGCCTGTTCCAGTGGCCAACCACCCTCTGGGGGAAGAACCTTTCCCTGATATCCAACCTAAACCTTCCCTGACTCAGCTTCATTCCATTTCCTCAAGGCATGTCACTAATCACCAAAGAGAAGAGATCAGTGCCTGCTGCTCTTCTTCCCCTCACAAGGAAGTTGTAGACTGTGATGAGGCCTCCCCTCAGTCTTCTCTTCGCCAGGCTGAACAGAACAAGTGGCCTCAGCCACTCTTCACATGGCTTCCCCTGAAGGCCCTTCATCATACTTCACTGTCCATCTTCTGGACTCTCTCTAATAGCTTGTGTCTTTTTTATGTTGCAGTGACCAAAACTGTTCATAATATTCCAGGTGAGGCTGCCCCAGTACAGAACAGAGCAGGACAATACCCTCCCTCAACTGGCCTGATGCCTTTCAGGACAGGGTTGGCCCTTCTGGCTGCCAGGGCACTGCTGACTCATGTTCAACTTGCCATCGACCAGGATCCCCCAGTCCCTTTCCACAGTGCTGCTCTCCAGCCTCTTTTTCACCAGTCTATACATGCAACCAGGGTTCCCCATCTTAAATTTTTTCTTTTAAACTGATTATAAAGGAATCAGGTCAGAGTAGTCAGAGAGCAGGCCAAGTCTGCAGCTTTTCACCTAACCAATTTAGTATCACTATGTTCTCCAGTGGTTAATTTGCCTGTTGTTTAATCCTATGGAAATGAATAGCACTTATGTGTTGTGGTGTGTTCAGAAACTAATATTGCAGAGTTAGAGAGGGGGGTACCTGCTGAGAAATATCATTAAGTAACCAATTTGTTTCTAAAAGGGCACTGCCAAAGTGCTTTTTTAAGGAAAAAAGGAAAAACAAAAAGTATCCAGTCAGGATGATAATACTTGCAAGAGCACAAAAAAGAAGTAAAATAATACAACAGGTGGTCTGCGTATGTGCTATTTTTTATCTACTAAATGACAAATTATGGAGTATGTGAAAATCAAATTTTGATTTTCATAGTTCCTTTTTTATTTTACCAGCTTTTCATCAAAATCAACACAAAATGTGTGATCAAATAGGAAATATTTTTATTTACCAAATGCTGGGTAGAAATTCTAACACCCAATTAACATTCTGAAGCCGAAAAAAAAATTACTATATAGAAGTTAAGTTCTATTTGAAGGACAGAAAGAACAATAAACCACAGGTGATGAAACAGCAACTTTCTCCCTACCATTTCTTTACTCTTGACTCTCTCTATGGCTGCAAAAATGTAAGAATGGAAACTACAAGGCCCTTCACTTTAAGTAGTTGACACATCTCTTAATTGTGGAGAGTTTTTTCAGCAGGATAGAAGGAGATATCACAGCAAGGGATGTGAGTATGAAGAAAAACAACACAAAAATATGCACACTAATTTAAGAAAAGCAAACCCACTTCAAAGAACAAAATATTTTTCTTCTGAAAAATGTTTTTTTTAGACAAAACAAGAACCACAATCTCAAACAAAACAATGATTTCCCAGCTGACATTTGATCTGTTGATACTTTTTCACTTTTAATGGTGATCCACTTATGTGACATTTCTGGAGAGGGAGAATAAGATTGGCATTAGAAGAGAAATAGTCTACATATGCATTTATGTCTCTTCAAGGCAAATTTCTTTCTCTTGTACAACATATTCAGTCGTGTTTCCAAGAGTATTACTCAACTGAGTAGAATATGACAGCAGGTGATTCCTATGGATGTATTGGACCAACTAGATGCCTAAAAAGCACCCAGATAATGCAATGAAGAGGCAGGGACACATGCAACTATCATAAGTAAAAGATCAAATATCTGTTGCCTAGGTTCTATGGTAAAAACTTTCTTGGGCATTTGTAGAAACAGATTTGAAGGAATGAAGGAAAAGCTTCTCATCCTCATCTGAACTTCATATTTAAAAATGTTTAGATTAAGCATCAGAAAACGAAAAACTTTATCACTATTTTTTTTTCTGCTTGTATCTGAAGGACAGAGACCAGCAGATACCCTATGGCAGTGGCCCTTCAGTACCCTATATCTTTACGCTAAACTACACCCACTTGAAACAGGGCAGCAATTCAAAAAGCCAGCAGTAAATTCTCAACTTCATGGACTTAGTAAAGAGATGTTTTCATTTACAGTTTTCAGCTGCTCTTATTGAAAAGAATATTAAATAAATATAAGAAGGGAATCAGTGACCAAATGTGCTGAATTGTATATTCACCATAGCTAAATGTGCTAAATGTTTGATGAAGGATATAAATAATTAGTAAACATACACATACATTTAAAAAGTTTCTTCTGCTCAAGCATGAATGTATCTGACATCTGAGTTTGCCATAGCACAATGTGTTCTCCTTGCTATTTCTCTTCCCTAGCACTTTGGTAACCAGGGGCCCATGCTCATTTCCTGTGCCTGCCAAAGAAGCAGTGGCCCGTCATTTCACTTTATGCTGCTTAATTCCATCAACTATAGCAGGGAGCTACTGATGCTCATTAAGTGCTCACAGGGACTTATATGTAGTGGAACACAACAAAATCCATTCATTCATATCTCTATTAATGTCACTATTGCATAGGCATAGCACCATACACTTATTCCCCAAGCCCTCTTCTTTGGCCTGATAACAATCAGTCTCTAAGGTACTTTTACCCACATAAGGTACTTCTATCCTGAAAGAAATTACTTTGATTATAAAAATAGTATGTATATATGTGTGTATACACATAAATATTTACAAAATTGGTATTGCAAAATTTGCTACCACATGGCCTGCAGATATCCTGGCCAAAAGCATATTTTAAGAACTCAAATAGAAGAGACATGTAGAGATGGAAATATTAAAAGTACACTTTAGAATAAGTGCATAAATTAATAAGAGGGAATCTACTGTGCATTTAGTCAAGGAATCTTCACATTCAACCTGCAATGCAAAGACTAACTAAACTGTACAAACACTTTTGAATATCTTAAAGACTCTAAGAAAGCCACATATTTACCTTAATTTACTAATTTACTTGTCATAAATTACTATCGCTTTGATCTAGCAATATTTTTAAAGGCAAAAATGATCCTCCTTGAATAATCTGTTTTGGCTTGTTTTATTGTGTTTCGCACAGAAAATTGCACTTGGAAAGAACTCTAAGAGTTCTAATAAACATAGGCTTAAGAAAACGACCCCCAATCAATCTCTGAGCAATGAAATTAACTCAAAGTTCTCAAAAAAAAAATCCTAATTTTCTTTTTTTTCTCTAGTGACATGAGATATACCCTGACTAAAAGATGAAATAGAAAAAGAGCTATGATTGTTATCAAGAATGCTTTTTTTACCCCCCCATTTATTTTCCTTGCTTACAGCTGAAATGGGTTGTTCTTTGTCAGTTAGGGTTCTCTAAGAATACACTTGAAGTCCTGTAAATAGCAAGAGATTTTATGTACAAGGGAAAAAATCAACACCTCCCCATCTTGAATGCAAAATAATTTTTATGTCTACAGGGACCATAAATAGAGAGGTCTCAGTGAAATATGAGTTTATAGGAATGAAATTTGTCAAAACCTGTAGAGTTTTTTGGTCAGAGTTACTTTTTATGGATTTACAACCACTGAAAATGGGTGGAGATATTGTTCATTCTATCAGGTGACAAAAGAGAAGTGAATGAAATATGAGCAGTTCTATAACCACTCTTGCACTTGGAAAAAAATATAAGCCCTTTAATTTCTTTTTCTACCTGGACTCAAACAAAAAGTGAATCACGAATGTTACAGTAAAACACAGAATACAGTCCCTACTTACATGTCTGTGTGCATCAAGATATTAAACCTCAAAAGCTTTAGGAAAGGCTAGAATTTCTCAGAAGGTTTTTACCTCAGTATGTAGATCTAAAAATCATAGCTGGATCATTTTATAATTTTAAATCATGAGAGAATGAAAAATAGGTTCAAAACAAAAATGCATGATGGAAGTGAACAGATGGATAAAACACCCTTACAGAAAGATTTGGAAAAACAGTCTAAATAAAGAAACATAGTCAATGAAAAACCTTCAGATGTACCATGCCATCAGTTCTTCTACTAAAGAAGATAATGGAGACTAATATAAAAAAAATACCTCCTTTAGTAAAGAAATACCTTTTTAATGTGCAAAAAAACAACAGTAAACTGTGTTAAAATAGCAATTCCATAGAGTGTTAAGATGCAAGGTGTGAGGAATGGGTGTGGGGGAAGAGCACCAGTGATCCATTTCGGTTTTAATAAGGTACCTAATTTCATCAACGTCACATTGGTGTCTTTGTCTCATGAATAGGATCAGTGCATTGAAAAGGTCATGGAGTTTGCTCATGCCTTAGGGAAGCCATTTCACATCTGAAGGACATTTGTGAAGATCAGAGGCAAATAAATTACAAAATATGTCTTTTTCTGGTCAGCCAGAGCATATTGTAAATAAGTAGCAAAATTTCACATGAAGACTCATGAATTTTTCTGTTGTGTCTTTCTTTGTAAAGTATGCTTTAAAATCCAGAAAAGCTGTCAGATAAACCTGAATACATTTCAGATTACAAATAGCTACTACAGAAAAACAATATCTCCCTCTCTCCACAAGCAAGTAGTTTCATGTATCTGGTTTTAATTGTCTCTCATGTTTTCTGAGGATTTTGAAGATAAGAAGAAACACACCAATGCACTGTCTGTGTCCATCTATCAAGTATGCCACACACATTAAAGAAAGGCATTTAGTCTGCATGCGGTACAAAATTTTGCCCCAGCTTTGCAGGCCGTTGTGCTCTCTGCTGATGACATTCCATCCATTTGAATTCTGTGAGAGCACTTGCATATAAACCTTTATCCTATTTATTGTCCTCAGGGGGCAGAAAACCCTGTCAAACTTTCAAAAGTTTATCAGGTCTTTTAAGTAACTTCAAGGACTTCTGACCTTACAAGCTTCTTCGGGTTTATGGGATAATTTCAGGGATCATCTCATCTGAATAAGTTCTAAAATGAAGTGCTAGATTAATCTCAAGGCACTATATTGAAATTTCTTACATTACCACGTGTATGCAGTATATACATCATAGTTTAAGAATACTATATATTTTATGGTATCTTATCAACACCATTATCTTGAAGGTTTTTCCTCCTAATCCTCTGAAAGAGTAATGCCATCCTTTTCCAGGACAATGCATTTGAAACATGAAGGAAGTTACACTTTTCCCTGTAATTAGCATTCTAATTGCAACATATGCAATTAGGATGAATTATGTGGCCTGACATCCTGCCTCCTGATAGCATCAGATGATCTCAAAGAGAAAAAAACGGATGCACACTGGAAGAAATTAATGTAATTCTCCATCTGAGAATTTTTAAATAGATTGAAATGCATGCTTGAGTGATCACTTGAAGCCCCTGGAAAAATACTGAATATATTTTGAATATAATTCTTTTTTCAAATGGACTCAAAATTTAGGTTCCTGATGTCTGCTTGCCTCTCTCCTCCTTTGGAACTCAATACTTATTTCAGCACTCTATCATACAAGTAAAACAAGCAATAAAGAAATTGTGACAACACTCATGATCACTCTACACCATGACTTATTGCTGTCTGAAAAAACAGCTGTGTAGGTTTCCCATCTATCTTTCAGGTGTGTTAAAATAGCTAACTTTTGAGGAGTGTAAGCCAATCAGATTGCAAAAGGAAATTGTGACTTGAAGCAACCCTTGTGTTTCAAGGGCAAACATTAATATTTTAAGAAGAATTTGCCTTTTGTTTAAGATCCTGAACAACAGAAAAGAACATAAGCAGCAAAACTTACTAAGATAAATTTCCCCTATGGCTGGTTGTGTCAGTATTTAAGAATACAATATCTCCCTCAGCTTCAAGAATACAGAGTACAATACTGAATTCAACTTCCACACTGCTTATGCTTTAATCCATGTATTTTGTGTTATTCTTGAGAACAGCTGACATCTGTTTATTTTCTTCTGACGTCCATTCCAATCCTACTCATACCGCAGAACTTTGTGAGGGTAATGGAACCTTGATTTCTGAATAAATTCGTTTCATTGTAACGTATCATTAATTCATGACCAGGCTCCTTAGAGCCTGAAGCTGCATTTCTGAACCTAAAGAACTTTCACTGTCCATTGACTTCACAGATCTGCCCTGTACTGTCTTTATTATCTAATCTTAATTTATAAAGTTAACTTTTACCAGTACTACATTTTCTATCCCATACTTCTACTATTATGTTCTGGTCTCTGTTCATGAACTTTTTTTCCTCCCTCTCAAATCAGTTCAGGTAAATATTCCCCCTATGCAAACTTCTTCCAAGCTCTTCACATATTACTGATTTTTAAAGTGCCCAAATTAACAACCCATGACAAGGCATTCCTTTTGCACCATTAACTCTGCAGGAATTCCATGCCTGTTATAGACATTACTTGCCAAAACATATAATGCAAGTTCTGTGCAGGACACCCATGTTGTTTGGCTGTAGTGACAGCAGAAATCCTCAGCTTTAAGCAGTTCTGAACAAGAATGGATACCAAGAATCAAAGCTGCTCCTTCTCTGCAGCCTTTTTTTTTTTTTTTTGTAAAACAGAAACTAATTTCTTTATTCTGTCCAAGATTATTTTCACAACTACAGTAATTGAAAATCCCAGGGGTTTTAAAGCCACTTCCCTACCCCCCTTTCCCCACTCAAACATCACAAAAGCCAGGGAACTGAAACACTGCCCTGATTTTTGGAGTTGTCAACAGGCTACATGTGAAAGAGAAACAATCGTATAACTGGATCATAAATTAAGCTGTGCTATTTATCACAAACACAACTTCAGAAACTGTCATGTAACAAAATTGCTACTGTGATCAGAAAAGAAACACTCTGCAATTTTTTTTTTACATTTTTTACTTCTATTTTCCACTTTTAAAAATAGCCACATAACCTGTTACCTGTCATTCTTTTGCATTTCTTTTTTCATTTAAACTGTTCTTGACTGTATGTTCCTCCTTGTTTCTCTCTCTTTTGTTCTCTCTCCTGTCTTTAGCAGTACTTAAGGTATGTTTCCCTCATCTATGTTACCTCATCTTGAAATCACAGCACAAAGATTAAAACCAGCTACAATACTGGTCAGTCACTCTCTTGACCAAAGCCCAAACATCCCATTTCTTTCCTTGCTTTTTATTCCTGCTGTTTTTTTCACCACTGCTGTCTCACTTAATAGCAATACTAGAAAACTGTTGTTTCTCACAGGCCATAAACATACCTTTTTCTAGAAGATAAGGCGATGGATGAGGGAGGGACTACATTCTCCTTGTTCCTTAAAATTTAAATACAAAAAAATCATAAACTAATTATACATTTTATATCAAAAAACTGATACATAATTGAAAACATTAAGAAACTAGAAGAAAGTATTTTTTAAGCTTCTCCCAATGTCCTTTTGCTGTTAAAGAAGGCTTGGAGTTTGGCCATTCTGTGACTGCTTTGCTGTGTGCACCACTGTGTGCCCGCAAAGCTTTTTACAGTCATGCTGTCGTGGTATATGGTGAATTATCTCAGTACTGGAAAGGACACATTCTTTCTTCCCCTTCATACTTGTCATGCTTAATAAAACATACAAACTGCAACAGAGAAAGCAATTTCAGTTGTTTTTCATTACCATGATTTAAAGCTTTTGTTTCTGCAATGTGCACAATGAGAGAATTTCTTATTTTTACAGACAGAAAGCAGTTTATATTCCAATGCCCAATTAACAGAGAAAATCAAGACCATTTATTGTATATATTCAGTAATTCTGCTGACTGATATCTCTGAGATGACTTAGAGCTTCTGCTATTTTCATTATATAGAAAATTCTGGATTTAATTATGCTCTTAAGTGAGACGTAATTATTTAGCATCAATCTCGCACCAGGTACTAAACAGAGAGATTACATAAGAGAAAATACCAGCTACATTTTTTCAGGGTTTGGGGGAAGAGGTAGTCTGGAAAAACCAGCAGAAATTATTTCCTTGAATATTAATGTCAGGGTTTATTTTGTACCAAGGAATGACAGCAATTTAAGGAAATATGATGGCAGCAATTTTTAGCTCTCTGAATATTAATAGCCTTATTTTCAAGTCATTGTCATTGTCATATTATGTAATTGTGGAGGCATATTCTACCACCTACATCAAACAGGCATATGCTGTCTTCACTGGAAAAGAAAATCCCTGGCATGTGTACTGACAGAGCTGGGAACAATGTGTGTTTAAGGGGAGCAGGAAAGAAAAAGGGAAATCAATTTCTTTAGCTGTTCCATCTGAGTATCACAGAATTCTCTGTAAACTTCCCCTTCACCAAAAAACACTCTCAGACCTTTTTATGTGCTCTGGCACACGTTTAAATCGCAATCCAGACTGCAGTTAAGCAACAGCATTAAGTTGCCACAGAGAGAATAGATGTCACCAGTAGATCGTTTCCTGTTATCCTTTCAGTAATAGCACTTGACATCAAATCAGGGCACAGGCACTTTGCTGAGGCTGCTCTACAGTGAGCTTTCTAGAGTGGTGCCAAAGTAATGCTGCAGAAGACATTAACTCTAGTAAAAATATGAGAGACATATTTCACATGTTCTGGTCTGCAGTATTTGTGACTTATTAAACCAAGGCTACAGGAAAATACTTGAACACAAATAAGGCAAAACCAAAGAAAACACAATGAATCTTTTTGTTTGAGTTTTTTGTGTGTTTAGTTGGTTTAGGTTTTTTTTTCTGGATTTTGTAAGGGTGTTTTTTGTTGTGGTATTTTGTTTCCTTGTTATTGCAGTTTTCCGTGATTGTAGTTTTTGTTTTAAGTTATTCTAAAGTATGTGTTATTCTGAGTTCCTATTCCTGAAATTAACCTCTGATGGGTGTACTTCTTTTCTACAGACTCAGGATAATTCATGATCCAAGATTTCATTGTCTTTTACTGTCATGTGTTTAATGGAGAAAGAAAAGCTTTCAGAGTCCGCAGGAGAAATCAAATTTACAAATCATGTAGGCCAAAAATGATTTTTGTGACTTGAATAAGGAATAATCTTCAATATTTTGTGAAAGAGGCACCTATGCTGTTCAGAGCATCAAACTCATGAACCACTGACTAGGTTATAATGAGTTTTTTCACACTGACAGCATTCAATTTCCAAAACTTTTTGTTATCATTCAGGCTAAAATACTATAGAAAGACAACAATTAGAAAATTAAGAAAATGGGGAATAAATGCTGCAACTGGCCTGAGATTCCAGTCAAGAAAGGCACACCCACTTCATTGCATTACTGGTGTTATCACAGTTTTACCTCTATATCACTTATAGCTTGTACCAACAATGTGATGTTTTAAGTACAGAAGCAAAGTCTGACCAATTAATGAATGTAGAATTAAAAGAACAATGAGAAGATTTCCACATACTCCAAAATGGCCATGAGGAAATTCTTGGACGGTCTGAATTTCCTAGGTCAAATCTTGGCCTGATTCTTACAGATAAAAAGGGGGTAAGTTCCTGCACAGCTATCAAGATTTACTGATTAGTTCCCAGGGTAAAACTGAGGACTTACGTTCACAGCACTGTCTTATGTGCTCATCACTGAAAATCTATAAGCAACTGATCTTAGTCAAACTGAAAAAGATTTACTTACACCATCATCTTCAAATAAAATAAAAAGATATTTCTTTTTCTGGAAGACAATTCTCTTTCAGTTTCTTCATTTTTCTCACAGAAAAGGAATTATGCTGGTAACTATTTGCAATTATCTGCACGCTGTAGAAAAGTCTTTGACCCAGTAGTTTCGGCATTACTGAAGAGTGTTATCCTCAGCTGTCTGTCTCATATGAATGATTTAAGAAAAATTAAAGGCAGGGGTATTTGCTGTCTACTCAGATTAACTTACATTTCTCCCTTTGTATGAAACAGGGTGCAACTGCTGCATGTTTGCTTGTAGGACTTCTTTGATAATTGTTTTCTTAGGGAAGTGTTTCCAATACAGAAACCAACTACATTTGGCAACATGTTATTGGTCAGTTATTTAATAACTGTGGTATCCCAAAAAAATCTGTCAGGGTCGTATCATCCTAGATAAGCATAATACAGATAGAGGAGAAAATCCTTCCTCAAAAGCTGAACCTGCAAATTAATGTCAAGACACTAATGTACCTCAGTATATAATGATAAAAACACAAAGCAAGCAAATATACCAGGTAAACAAAAATAACGGTGTTCTGTGGAGATAAGGAAAGCAATCTGATGGTTCTATATATTTGCTACTGCTATTAAAAGTACAATTCCTTTTCTTTGTATGAGCACCAGGAAATCAGGTTTTGTTCCTACTGATAAAAGAAAGATGAAAATGAGAGTAGGTAACACTAGTCATATCTTTCAGTTGACTGGGAGAAGTGGGAAGAATCCATTTGAAAAGAGCAGGGGAAAACAGCGTAATTCAAGTGGTGAAATTTAAGTAATAATTATTGCTGCTCACTCTTTCCTTGCTCATACATAAAGGTCAGCATATAACAGTTGGCATATGCAAGCACAAAAATCTCCAATAGAGTTTGAGAGGGGTGCTGAGAAGTTTGTAGACAACAATATCAGCCTGGGTTGGTTGTCAGATTTAATTTTAAATATAGCCTTTTTCACAGAAGCATCAATACAAGCAGAAAACATATCAATCCTTATTTAAGGAACAAACCCTTAAAAAAGAAATTAAAAAAATTTCTTCAGCCCAAGATGAAAGTGAGGTAGCACATCCAGTAAAAATTTTTTGACTAGACAATATGCATTGGAGAGTATCACATAATATATTAGTCAAAACCAGCCTTACTTCTAGTCTTCTCAGTCTTCTCTTTCGCAGAAATTTATAAGATATTTAAAGAAATACATGGAAAATAGGAAAAGATCAGGACAATTTTCTCTTTTTTTTTTGATAGAAAGACTCTTATCTTGTTAAAACAACTTTAAACATGTCCTTCTAATAATTTTGCTATAATACAACTGCCTAGAACTCTAACACCATTTTTTCCTGAAGAAACAATAAGACATCCAGAAACTCCTATTCATTGCAGTGAAACCTACAGAAATATTAACAAAAGATGTATTGGTACAATGCACCACATAATACATCCATATTAATTAGAATCAAAGTGTATTTATGCTGTTCAATCAATTATTTTGTAATTAAAATTACTCATTTAACTAGAAGCAAGAATTAAGTGTCTGAATTGTTCAATTACAAAACAGAAGGGAAAACGCTAATACCTTTATTACTTACTTGCAATCCAAGACAATAAATTTTAACTGCAGGGCTCTTAAGTTGCACTTGCATAATGTAACTGATGCAATTAAAGTCCTCAGATTAATTATTTATGTCTAAGCTTGTAGCTATTTTTCTACCCACATCCAGACTTAGGTTGCATTTCTGCACAGGGAGTGCAGTAGTTGAGCTGCTGTCACTTTTTTCATGTAATTACATAGCTTTTTCAGATAAGAGCTTCAGCGTCATAGACATTTATATAGACTTCCATTTAATTACAGGGACAGAAATAATTTACATAACAAGCCCCAAATCTGGTTCAGACCCCGTGGGCCTTTGAGACAGGAAGTGGAGACTTCTCAAGCAGTGAGATGATGGTTCTTGGAAATCATCATTCAAATCTAAGTTTAACATTGATTGAAAGAAGTGGAAACAACCACATCTTGCTTTAGAATGACTGAAAACACACCTTACAGTGCATGTGAGTGCATTGGTGGTTAAAGGTAAGGTAAGGAGAGTGTGAGCCCACTGCTTAGTGGGGCAAGGGACCCAGTGAAAATCAAGAGGGAAAAAATTCAGGTATTGATGGAGTAGCCTCAGAGGCAACCTGCTAAACATACTGACAAAAAAAGAACATCTCTTCAATAAGGAGGCCTGAGGCATCCCTGATAAACTGGCCTAAACTTCCTTTAAAGGGGTGTAGCTGGCAAGACAAAGAAACCTTAATAAATGAAGGATAACAGAAGTCAGCAACAACTATTCCAGAAACTATGGTCCTATGGCTCCTTATATGTCTGCACTACATCAAAAGTATTTCCCTATCTACTTAAACCCACCTGGCTGCTTTGTATTCTGTAACACCAATGATATTTGAAGTGGGACTTTTTTATCATTGATTAACCACATTTTTGGGAATGATTTGATGAACGTTGTACCAGTAGTATTTCACATAATATATTTATTGGCACGCTCATGGGTAATGGGTCATAAATATATATTTACTTCACTATTTGTAATGATGCACTTACTTTCAACATTCAATATTTATTTTACTCTTGTAATAATACATATTTGCTTTCCTAGTAGTAATTCTACAGTGACTTGTAACATATATTTGCTAGTGTTAGTAGTGTATGTATATGTGGAGAGTTTTCTACTAATAGTAAAAAAGTACTTCCTAGAAATTTGTAACAAAGAAATTCTCAGAAACCCAGGCTTCCATGGCCTTATGTGATGAAGAATCCTGAGAAATCCATTGTCATGATCTATACCCACCTTATGGGTCATGCCTCTGACTGTCACAGGTACTTAAAGCCTTCTTTGCCTTGGTTTTCAATGGTAAGACTGTTCTCAAGCAATGAAACATTACCCACAATAAAGGAAGAAAGAGTTAGGGACCACTTAATCTAATCATCTTGTACATACAGTAGTCCATAGGACAAAACTGAGGGTTCTGAAGGGTGTTGGCCACTGTCTATGACCTTTGAAATGTCATGAGAGTTGGGGATGTTCCTGATGACTGAAGAAGGGTAGATGTCACATACATCTTCAGGAAGGGTGAGGTAAGAAGGGGAATTCAAGGAACTATGGGACAGTCAGCCTCACCCTGGGAAAGTCTGAAGCAAATCCTATTAGAAGCTATTTTTTGAACACATTGAAGACAAAACAAAAGTGATAGATATTGCATAGGTTTAACAAGAGGAAAGCATGCTTGACCAACCTCCTTGCTTTCTGGTGGTTTGGATAAGGGGAAGGAGGTGTATTTTGTATACCTTGACTTAGCAAGGCCTTTGACACATATGTTTCCCTGTAGCCTTTATCTCCAAATTGGTGCAATACAGGCTGGATAACAGCACAGTGAATGAGATACTGGCTGCACTACCATGGAAAGGGTTGCGATCAGTGGTTCAAAGCTCAGCAGCCAACAACCAGTAGGGCTCTTCAAATCAATCCTGGCACTTCTATTTTTAGTGTCTTCATTAATAACTTTATGACTGCAGTGCTGCAATGAAGGGATACAGAGTCTTTAGGAAGGAAAGAGGATGATGAGGAAAGGGAGTTGCTCTTTATGTGAGAAGACAGTTGGCTCTCTGGAAGCTTCATATCAATTAAGTTTAATGCTGATTCCAGTGTTCCCTAGTTAAGGATGTCCCAAATTAAGCATGGGCTACCTCAGTATATATGTGGACACTTGAAGAAATGTTTTTAAAGGGTCTAATTTTTTTCTAATATTCCAAACTTTAGATGAAAAACAGTTGTTTGAGTTAATAGAACATTAATATATCTGGATAAACTCTAGTTGCTTTAAATAGAATGTAAAGACAAGAGAAGAACTCCTCACAATTCTCACAGATTTTGGATAAGGCCTTCATAGTGGACTGTGACAATTTTCTTGAATTTCCTACTGCTTTTCCCAAATTACAGTGGGGCATTTTTCTGTATTTTAAAAGTTAGTAGGACTTTATTTCTCCTCAGTTATAAAGACAACAGAGTTATCTCAATACTTTATTACATATTAAAATAAGTGATTTTTTCTAATCACTTATCTAACAGGAGAGATCTTTTCCAGTTTCACATCAGTGAAGAACCTTTACAGTCTTTTGTATTTAAAAGATTAATACTCAGCCTATTATTCTGAATTCTTCACCAGTATTTCAGACAAATGCTGGATTAAAAAGATTTTGATACCTTAAAAGCAATAGGTTCAATTTTCAACTCACTGCTATTTCTTTTGAAAGACTATAACTCAGTTTACTTTGAATATATTATTCTTTTACATTCTGTTGAGGCAAAAAAAGGTAGCTTATGGAGAAGAAATGCCAAGTGAAGTGAGAAATATATGTTACTCTCAGAAGAATTTTGCTAAGATAGTTTGCTCTGAAAACTTCAAGCTTTATTCTTGGATCTTGCATTTTGAATCTATTTTTCATCTTTTAAAAAGTTTATATAAAAATACTCGGAACACTACATTGATGGGAAATATTTGATGATTTCCTTATCAGGAAAAGCAGAATTTCTCCCCCTCCACCATGTAACTAGCACCACACCCCACCCCAACAACTGGTCAAAGAAAAACATTTCAAAATTATATTTCAAGGAAAGTTTTGTGAAAGTTCTTTCCACGCCTGCTCTGAGAAGTCAGTTGTTTTTGTACAGAAACATCTTTAGCTTGCAATGCCAACCTGTTCCTTTGAGCTAAAATGGGTTTCTTACACCCAGTTGAAGCCTACAGCTCTTCAGACATCTTGGCTCACTAGTGCTTGTACAGGACCAACAGACAGGATTGCAGATGGAGAATCAGAAAGTGGAATAAGTTTTCCATAGAATCATATAATTGTAGAATAGACTAGTTGGAAAGGACCTTGCAAAATCCTCTGGTGTAAGCTTCTGTGGGAAAGGAACCCTGGGTGAGATTACCTAGAACTCTGCCCAACTGCATCTTGCAAACCTCCAGTGATGAGGACTCTGCCAAGTCCTCAGGAAGGTTGTTCCAGTGTATGATTGTTCTCACCATAACAAAAATTTTCTTATACTGTGACAAAACCTCTCCCGGGTTTTGGGAAAGCCAGGAATATTTCTGACAGCCATGAGTTGGAGGCAAATAATGAAAGACCTGGAGATAGGAAGGAATGGAAAAAACTAATAAAAAAAAAGGATATGTGTAAGAACAGTCCAGGTGTGGAGGGGGCAAGCATTAACCACCAGAGAATGACCAGAGCAAACCAAACTTTGGTTAACAAGGTGATGGATTTTGAGCAGGTAAGGAAAGAGGATGATAAAAAACGGATCCTGTGAGGTTGGATAATGGTTTTTATCATGATAATCACCTCCCTTACACAACCGGCTCAGCTGTAAAACTTTCCCCAGGAATGTGTCTGGACATTCACATTCACAGGGGTAGGCTTGAAAGTATTCTTACCTTCTGATGGGGCATAACTGTCTAGACTACTGCTGATGTGAGAGGCAGCTGCATGTCTTAGAAGGTGTCGTAAAACACAAAGGACTCTGGAAATCTCCCCAGGTTCATTTCTGGGGCCTTCCCCCAGAGGATTCTCCATGATCCACAGTGTTACAGCAGTGAAAAACTCCCCCTGCCCAGGGAAGGTATCTGGGTGTTCCCACTTCAACCTGAGTGAGGAAGTGTTGACCTGCTGGAAGGCAGGAGGGATTTGCAGAGGGACCTGGATAGGCTGGAGAGATGGAATGATTCCAGTGGGATGAGGTTCAATAAGGCCAAGTGCCAGGTCCTGCACTTTGGCCACAATAACTGCATGGAGCGTTACAGGCTTAGGACAAAGTGGCTGGAGAGTGGTCTGTCAGAAAGGGACCTGGGGGTTCTGATTGACAGGAATCTGGACATGAGCCAGCAGTGTGCCCAGGTGGGTAAGAAGGCCAGTGGCATTCTGGCCTGTGTCAAGAATAGTGTGGCCATCAGGACCAGGGAAGTGATCACTCCCCTGTACTCAGCACTGGTGAGGCCACACCCTGAGTATTGTGTTCAGTTCCGGGGCCCTCATTTCAGGAAAGATATTGAGGTGCTGGAGCAGGTCCAGAGAAGAGCAACAAGGCTGGTGAAGAGACATGAGCATAAGTCCTATGAGGAGCAGCTGAGGGAGCTGGGGTTATTTAGTCTGGAGAAGAGGAGGCTCAGGGGAGACCTGAAAGGAGGGTCTAGCCGGTTGGGGTTTGTGCTCTTCTTCTGTGCAACCAGCAATAAGACAAGAGGGCACAGGCTTAAGCTCTGCCAGGGGAGGTTTAGGTTGGATATTAGGAAGAAATTCTTTACAGAGAGAGTGATCAGACATTGGAATGGCGTGCCCAGGGAAGTGGTGGATTATCCATCCCTGGAGGTTTTTAAGATGAGACTGGACATGGCACTTAGTGCCATGATCTAGTAATCACAATGGTGTTGGATCAAGGGTTGGACTTGATGATCTCAGTCTTTTCCAACCCAGTTGATTCTATGATTCAATGAATATTAACCCATTGAACTTTATGTTCTGTGGGCTTCCCGCCCCACCAGAGAATAAAAAATGTGACCATCTTTTTAACCAACAGACTTCTCAATTCTAACAATCAAGTCTTGTAGCTGGATCCATGTGTGGTGATACCTTTCCACTATCTACTCTTAATCTTTATACTTCTATATAGATAATAACCTATTGCGAAGAGTCTTTGGAGTCAATGACACATTCTCGTAGAGATACAGTCAATGCTCAACTTTATTGCTAAATTACACAGGTTATATAGGGTTTTACAATGTCTACGTATAACAATTCCCTATAACTTATTGGCTAAAAGTGATTCACTTATTACATTTCTATAGTTTATTGGCTAAAACCTGTCTGCTTAATGTATCTACTGTTTATCTTGCAGCTAACCTTGCAATAAGCAATTCTACTGCTTTTCCCATACACTTTCTTGGTTTCTCGTCCGTCTTCTGATTTTACTTGCAACTATCTTCTTCATGTCCGTTGCTTATGGATACACTCTTGCTTATGGATACATTGCTTCTGCTTCCCAGCACGTAGGCCAGTTCACTGTCCTTGTTTCCCAGCACATAGGTTGGATTGTGCAAACAGGCCTGTATCAGGACTTCATGTCCTGTCCCTGAGAGCATATCCTCAACAATAACCTAAACAGCTACATACCTCCTTTGCATTGCAACCAATTTTTTCCTAAAATAATATATATACATATATATATAAACACCAGTCATTCAATGCCATTTCCCTCTAATCCACCCCAAGGGATATATTAACAAGAATCTCAAATACCCTTACCTTCTGCGGCAAGTCATAACACAGCCATGAATGCAACTCTAACTCAGAACACTGAAGACCCTCCTCCTCTGTAACTCTTCATTTACACACTGACATTTATTATTATCGGGGCAGCTGTTCTAGTACTAGACAATATTTTTTTTCTCCTCAGAACAGATATTAGAGATTGTGCTTGAAGAGACCAACATACTCAACCCATAAAGGCAATGAAGATAAAAGCTACGTGGAGGTTATGCATTCCCGATCAACTTCATTTTCATTGCTCTCATGGGTTCAGTGTTGAGCACCCACCACTGGAACCCACAGAACTAAGAGAAGAGGAACATATTTTTTTGATGAGTGAAAAACAATCAGCTTGGGGCCAGTAAAGGAGAGCAGAAAAAGGCACAAAGCAGGTAAAGAATTCTTAAGCACACATATTACATAGGTTACATTGCTGTTACTGTCTGAGAAACTGAAAAGCTACTCCTGGGGACTTCTTTTCTTAAATGCCTATCTATATTTTATGTCTATACTCTCACAAGATAGAGCAAAATTTAAATCTAGCAATGTCTTTGCAAGCATATGTCATGGTGCTTTTTCAAACACCAGAAGAAAAACATATTACTTCTTTGCTCTTTGACTGAAGGAATAAAAGAAGCGTTGAGTCGACTACAAAGTTCTTTACTATTCACATAATGAACTCACAAGTGTAGCAGTGAAACACAACACTAAAAGGTGTATTTCTTGCTTATTTGCAACATTTAGAAAGTAAGACTTGTTCTCTTATCTTTTATCTGTAATTATGAGGAGGTTGTGTTTGATTCAGAAAAAAATAATAATACAGTAGTGAAAGACCACACCACTAATTTCCTAAGTTTTAATAATGCTCCATAATACAGGACGGACTGTAAGACTGAAATTTTAAGTTCATAAGGTAGTATTTTTTACATACTGATAAGATTAGAATGTGGATTTTATATTAATTTATATTAAAATATATACTTAGACTATAGGCAAAGACAAAGTTCACACTATAGTTTATAGTTTATAGTTTATGTCTGTCATTTAAATAAAAATTAAAGATCAATATACTACCAAACCTCTTTTGTCATGGGAATTCTCTTACTCCTGAGTCACCATAAAGTTGCTGAAGAGGGACAAACAAGAAAAGATTTGTTTCATTTTCCCTCAGTCAACTAAATTTACTTCTACAAGCTGATCATCTGAGCTAATAACAGAAAGAAATAGCAAAGTCTGATTTGCATTCTTTCAAAGAAACTCTGAAAAGAAAACTCTTAAGCTCACTCCAGCCAAGTTTTTAAGATCTGTTCACACACCCACTCATCGAAGCTGCTATCAGCTTCCCACCTTTAAGCACTCTCTCCAGCTGCAGTCTGAGTGGAGCACCAAGTCTGGCTAAACCTACTGCAACATATTAAAGACCTTGTAGTTGATTTGAGCTTTGTGCATCCCAACCAACTTTCCTCTTTGTCTCCTAATACTGTTCCCATCCCTTGTGACCATCAGTTCATGATTCAGTGCATTTACCAACCTATCTTCTCTTATTCTCTACAGCAAACCATTTTTTTTCAGATGGCTGTAACTTTATCATATTTTGCTTTTACAGTGGTGAAAGACTTACATTCAGGATCATAAAATCCTAAGGAAGCAATAGAAAAGTTTATTTATGCTATATATCACAAATGAGTCTTCCTTCTCAAGTACAAGCTAAAAGGACGTCCCCTTGGATGACATCATTTTAGCCCTGCAAATTACACTCAAAAACTTTGCTACCTTATTGTGAATATATTATGTCTTTCAATTTCAAATGTAGACAAGGAAATAGTTGATTTGGTGAGGCACAGCTTTGTGCTCAGCTTTCTGCTCACTAGGCTATCCCTAAAACTTAAGGGCTACCCATGGTAAGGAAACTGGACGCACCTACAAAAAAAAAAAATCAGACTGATTGCTTCTTCCAAGACCTAGTTTTCAGTCACTCTGTCCTTAGAGAGGAAAACTGCTTCATCAGTTTTGGAGTTTTTTTCCTAAGTGAAGTATGAGGATAGTTTGCCAATCCAGTTTATTTAGCTGTTTTTCTCTTTTTCAGACTTTCAATTTGCAGGTTTTGAAAGCTTTCAAAATCATCAGGGGGTCAATCTCTAGTGTAGAATCTAAACATTTCCAAATGTCTACTTTAATCTGGCTATAATCCTAGATTGCCACTAGATCAGATTCCTGTGGTGAAGTCTTTTGTCAGACGAGCAATCAACACACTGACTCACTGCTCAAGAAGTTGTTGGGACCAGCTTTGAAATCAGCAAGATCGCTGTAGGGCCAAGCTTGGGGCTCATTTTTCTAAGAATCCTTGGCATGGAGTTCTGGCCTTAGGCCCTATGAATTAACTTCTCGCCTTTTTGTGATGAACATGAAATGAGATAAGACATTTCTGTTTCAGACAGTGTTTTTACACTAGGTCTGCAATTTTCAGTAGCTGTACTTTCTGATCTGAGGTATCTTCTGCCGTAGGCACAATATCCATTTTTGTTGTCTGGTCTGGGTCCTAAAAAAACACCACTGTGCTTTGATTTTGCAAATTTTGTAATATTTGCATTGCTCTCAGACTCAGGACATATAAATACAGAATGCCAGGTTTGGTGACAAAAATCAGATTTGTAATTAGCTATTATTTCTTTTCCATCGACACATTATATGCAGCACTGTGGAACAACAGTACCAAGAAAGTCACAAAAGAATTGTTCCTCATTAGGACTACTTTCCCCAAGGGAGGATGAATAATGAGACAGGAAGGACAGGTGAAATGTTTTCCCTCCTCCCCACCACCCAGTCAAAACCCTAATACTTTAGGTAAAAATTAAAAATCCACAGCAGACTGAAAGCTCTGTTTGGGCACAGCATAAGTTTTGTATTTTCTAACAATCCTCTCTGAATTTTCATTTCCTAGATAGTGGCTTCATTTCCCACACAAGAAGAACTTTTTTACAGTTTTATTACAAAATGCAACACACGACCTCACTCTCTGGGTTCTTAATCCTATGCTGATGTTTGAGGTAGCATTTCAAAGAATTTACTGGTGGTGAAGAGTTTTTTCTTTATTGTTTATTAATTTAGTTTTCCAAATGAAATCATACTGCATTTTTCTACAGCAAGTTATGTTTTCAGTTCTGAACAAGAAGAAAATATTTTTCTTGATAATCCTATTTATCACTTTCTGCAGATATTTTTACTTCAGATCATTATTTCTCAAATGAATCCTCAGAATATCTGTTTTCAGTATGAAAAGTAGTCCTGATATGGAGAAATGTAATATTTTGACTTCATCCAAAATATCCTGGAAATAAATTATTTTTAAATACCATTGTTAACTATTTATATGTTGATATAGTTTTCATCTTTTTTATGTTAATTTGAAAATATACTGTGTCTATGAATAAAAATATGTATTTAAGTAGCAATATGATTCAAGCATAACTGTTTATTGAAGTTTAGTTATATAAAACATAATTGGAAGTGTCTGATTAAATATCAGCTGATTTTCAGAACACTATCTTCAGCTTTTTCCTAAGCTGTGGAAAATTTATAGAAACTTCCTCACAAGAATGTGGTGAAGTGTTATATTTGTGGTTTTACTGTAAAAAATGAAAAGCATTTCTTTTGCTCATCTACACTCATTTCAGATTTATTTCAGACTTAGCTTATTCATCACCTTGAAAAGTGCTGATCGGTCGGTGGAGGTATGTAAAAAATATTTCCTAAAGGAAAGCTGTGAACACAGCTGTCATGCCTATCTTTTGAACATTCCAACATAGAAATTACTTCTGATAAATCTTGGACATTTACTTTTTAGTGTTATCTGTCACTTTCCAGGGCGTGAAATCTAGTGATTTTCCTGCTTTAGGGAGGAAGTTGCCTTAAGATTTTCCAAGCTCTTGAGACAGTAATATTGAGTTAGTTTCAGGAAGCTAGTAGGTTAGTTTCTGACAGAAACCTTCCCTAAGGTTTTACTTAGATCAGCAAGACAATATGTGCCTCAGGTCCTTACATGTTATTCTCTGTCTTCTGCTGAAACAACAATGCTTACTGTGTGAACGTGCAGCTTCTTGAAGGGTAAATTGCCAAACTCCATTACCTTCCTTGCATTCTCATGGAGCAGGAGTCACCCTCCCTTTGTGTTTGAAAGTGCCTTCAAGCAGATCCCTGGTCTATGATTGGTGATTGTTAAGTCACCAGAAGAGATAGTAAGGAACAAAAGAAAAATTACTAAAATAGTCAGCTTTAGCCTTGTGCATTATAATATTATGCTTGATGAACAACAGAAGTAAACTCATTATAGTTTCAATTCCTCAGTTCTTTCAATCAATCATCTGAAATGCCTCAGGAGACCAGTCTTCCAAACCCCTTACGTATCTCAGCACAGGGTTATTATTAGTTTAACAATGCTCTATTTCCTAGGTTACTTCAACATAGCTGGTCTATTTAAAAGATTCATCTGCATTGCTGGTATACAGAGACAAACCAGAAGCCAATGATAACATTTTATTGGTTTAGTAAGGATGTTATCCCTGAGACAATTGCTGGAATTTAGACCCCCTCCAGGTATCAGAGTGAAAACATGCGAGTCTAAACTGGTAGGTAGTCCCTTTCCAGTCTGGGCAATCACTTCACTGCACAGAGAAGAAAGTCACAAAGGCAAGTAGGTAATCACATCTGCATGCAAGAGGTAGGGTATGCAGAACAACACAAGCTCCACAAAGCTGAAAACAAGTGACAGTTCTTTGCCCACATAGAATAGCAATGATTGAATGAAAAGGAGCTTTCATATGGAAAAAAATAAAATTCCCAAAAAATGAAGTCGATTTTTCAGGGATTTTCTGGCAACATGTATCTGCCTGAAAAATGTGCAAATGCCATTATGGCTGTCACTGTAAAATATACAGCATGGGCATGAATTCAAGAGAAGAATTTTTTCCCACCTTCGCAACAGTTTTTAAAATTTTAGCTTCTGGATTTGTCCTCTCTATACACACATACACACATATTTATAATTACTTTTAACCTAACCAAGATAAAACTAAGATACCCTAGGTTTAACTGTGAAAGCAACAAAAATTGCTTCTCATTCCTAAGTTCTTTTATGACAGATTTTAATGAAGACACTGGCGAAACACTGCATGATACTCTTTTCCCCACAGCTGTCCATGCTCAGTGAATCAATCATAAGCCTTTCCAGGAACAAGCAAGGACTTTTTCCCTATGAGTTTGGTTTTCATTTACATAAATACGCAATGTATTCCTTGACTGTATTGCTTCAGTTTATTTAGATCATCCATCAGTATATATTTAGTAAACTGTACCATATAAAATGTCTTTCACAAAGAGAAATATCATACAGCTGCAGTCATACAAATGCTAAGGTATGTTAAATATTAAGCAAGTTAAAAAGGAAATTGAAGGAAATTAATGGTCAAGCAAAACAAAGATAAGCTTCTCCAATCAAAGTCAAACCATTGATTAAATGTTTTTAGGGTCAGTAATTTCCTTTTTGTTGTGAATTTACCAAAACTTTCATAGTTGTTTCACATTGACCAAACCAACTAATTTATTAACTAGGTAGTTGTACAGCACTAGTCAAAATGACTAGTTAAAATGCAAGTGTATGGTATATAGATAGGAGGCAACTAAAACATTATACAAGGAGAGAAAAGATCAAACTTACTACATGTCTCTCTTGTCCTGAGGAGACCAGAATTGGACACAGATCTTCAGGTAAGGTCGCACCAGGGCTTTCTTATGCAGAAAGCTCTTAAATTCTGTTTAAGACATTATAAATATTTCAGAAAGTGATTCTTTAGCAGTTAAAGGCCTTCTGTGATCGGAAGATGCTTCTACCCAGATTTTTTCAGTGTTGAAGGTCATTTCAAAAGCAATGAGTATATCAGCAATGAATCAGAAACATCAGGGAAGAAAGCTGAGCATGAAACTGTATTTTAAAATTGTGCCTATATTTTCAGTATTATAAACCTCTTACATTCAAAACCATGAGTCACACTTCCTTTTTCCCCCCTTCCACCCTAACCTGAAATAATGAGGCTCATTTAAATGATAAGATTTTTAACAATAATATATTTTAGCTTTTTTGTTTGGTTGGTTTTTGTTTTTTTTTAATATTAAGGCAAGCAGTTTGTAAGCCTTAGGCTTCTCATTTTCAAGCTTTTCCTGTAAAACTATGAAATCTAAGTGTTAGCATTTTTCATAATGAAAGCTAAGATTGCTTGGCAATCTCATACCTTCAGAAGCTGAGGCTTTAAGAAAAAAGCAGCAAGTGATGCAAAATGCCTGTTAAAGTCAGAGGACTTGGCAACACCACATTTTAGTTGCTATCTAGCAATAAAAGCACATTGAAAAGTAGGTGTGTTTACAGAGGAGGAAAACCATGAGGGTTTACAGAAAAAGAATTAAGTTTACAGTAATAAAAAATGTTAAATACCCATTCTGTGACTTTTCTAATCAGAGGGATTCTGCCTCTCAGTTGCAGCAACCTGTGTGCAATTAAGCTTGTATCCCACAATACTGAAGGCAAATGAATTTTGATTTTGCTCAGATTGTCACATCTCATTCCAATTGTGTCTGTGGTGGCCAGAATTAATGGCTCATATGAAGTCCGTGATATACCGTGAAGAAAAATGCTCTTAACTGACTTGTTTTTAAATTCACATAGGACAGTTCTCTGTATAAAAAATACTTTCTTACAGGTGTGACACACTTCGTGACTCTCAATGCACCCTGTCTTTAAAACAACTGGTCTAAGTAAGGTTTACTGCTCCAGACATCATGAAGTGCTTTAGCAAAATGAATTATACCAATGCACACTCAAATATAAAATTATAAGCAATTCAAAACCCTGTTCTCATCAAGATACCGTATCAATGATTGTGAAAGGCCTTTAATGTGCTTGTAGAGTATTGTGAGGCTGATACAGGTAAAATCTTTTTTCAAATAGCTGAATATTCCAAGGAAGCAGAATATACTTTATATCAACTTTATAAGCTTTAACGGAACAAAGACTGCTTGAGAACAATTCTCAATGGCAGTATATTTTTAAGCAAGCTATGGAGTTAGACATGAGAATGTGAAAAGCAGCTTTATTTTTTGCCTAAATATAAGCTCAATCTCCAAGCTGTCAAAGCCCCTTAACTTTCAATAACTTCAAATATAAAACCTGCTTTGATTTTTTTTTAAATAAAATGTAAGGATAAAAAAGCAGTGAAATCCAAAATATCAAAAAGAAAGAAGCTAACCAAACCTAAAATACAGCACAGGAAATAAGGGGTGAAGTTGTTCTTAATTATTGCACTTAGAAAGTCTTAAATACAACAGGATCGCACTACATTTGACCATGAGATATGCTTTTTTTTGTTCTTTTCTCCCATCGAATATTTTCTCTGCGTAGCAGAAAGGGAGAAATTTGACCATCTGCCAAAGATGCTCGAAATCTGCTTGGGATCTGGCAATCTGGTATTTTGAAACTCCAAACAAGTCCTCTGAACCTGTAGAGAGGAAATGCAATGTCTATACAGAACACATATTCCTAATGTAGACCTGCTGTTTGAAAACAGAGAAGGGCTTGTGGGTGATGTGATAGCTGGAGGCCACCTTGGGCATAGAGATCATGAAATGGTAAAGTTTTCAATTCTTGGAGAAATAAGGAAGGATATAAACAGAATTGTTGCTTTGGACTTCTGCAGGGCCGACTTTGGCCTGTTTAAGAGCCTGGCTGAGAGAGTCCCTTGGAAGCCAATTCTGAAGGGCAAAGAAGTCCAGAAAGACTGGACATACTTCAAGAAGGAAATGTTAAAGGTGCAGAGGCAGACAATCCCCATGTGCTGGAAGGCTATATGATGGTGAAGAAGACCAGCTGAACTGAGATGTTTGGGTGAAACTTGGGAAAAAAAGGAGAGTTTATGACCATTGACAGGCCACTCAAGAGAGCTATGAAGATGTCATGAGGTTCTTTCATGAGGGAGAAAATCAGAAGGGCCAAAGCCTAACTAGAACTTAATCTGGCTACTACCATAAAAAGGACAAAACCAAAAAACCCCTCCAAACAACATTAATAAAAAACAGTTTCTATAAATATATTTACAACAAAAGAATGATTAAGGGAAATCTCCATCCTTTCCTTTATTTGATGCAGGGGGAAACATAGTGACAAAGGATGAGTAAAAGGCTGAGGTACTTAATGCCTTCCTTGCCACATTCTTTTCTAGCAAGGAAAGTTCTTCTCAGGGTACTAAGTCCTCTGAGCCAGAAGACAGGTACAAGGAGCAGATTGAAGCCCCCATAATCCAAGAGGAAGTGGACAGGAAACAGCTGCACCTCTTAGTCACACACATGCCTATAGAGCTGGATGGGATCCACCAAGAGTACTGAACGAGCTTGCAGAAGAGCTCACAGAGTCACTTTCACTGATTTAACAGCATCCCTGGCTGACCAAGGAGGTCTCAAGCATGACACCCATCTTCAAGAAGGAGGATCTGTGGAATCAGCCTGTCAGTCTGACTTGTGCTGGGGAAGATTACAAAATAGATCATTTCGAATGTCATCACAGTGACACATGCAGGACACCCAGGTGGGTCAGGCCTGGTCAGCATGGGGTTAGGAGAGGCAGGTTCTGATTGACCAGCCAGATCTCCTTTTTGTGACAGGGTGACCAGCTTAGTGGATTAGGAAAAGGCTGTGGTTGCTGTCTACCTGGACTTTTTTACAACCTTTGACACCATTTCCCACAACATTTTCTGGAAGAAACTGGCTGCTCATGGCTTGGACAGGTGCACTGTTTGCTGGATGAAACACTGGCTGGGTGACTGAGCCCAGAGAGTGGTGGTGAATGGAGTTAAATCCAGCTGGTGTCTGGTCACAAGTGGTGTTCCCCCTGGGCTCAGTACTGGGACCAGTCCTGTTTAATATCTGTATTGATGATCTGGACTCAGGGATCATTTGAGTGCCCCATCAGTTTGCAGATGACATTAAGATGGTCACTAGTGTCGATCTGCTGGAAGGCTCAACAGAAGGATCTGGGCATGCTGGATTGATGGGCCAAGGCCCATTATATGACCTTCAATATGGTGAAGTGCCAGGTCCTGAACCTGGGTCACATCAACCCCATGCAAAGCCTGGGGAAGTAACTGGAAAGTTGCCTGGAGGAAAATGACAGGAGGTGCTGGTTGACAGCAGCTGAACATGAGCCAGCAGTGTGAACATGAGCCAGCAGTGTGCCTAGGTGGCCAAGAAGGCCAGTAGCATCCTGACTCGTATCAATGGGTCCAGCAGGACTATGGTAGTGATTATCCCTCTGTACTTGGCACTGGTGAGACTACGCCACAAAGACTGTTCAGTTTTGGGCCCTTCACTACAGGAAAGACACTGAGATGCTGAAACGTGACTGCAAAAGTGCAACAGAGCTTGTGAAGAAGCTGGAGCACCTGAGGGAGCTGGGGTTGTTTAGCCTAGACAAAAGGAGGCTCAGATGAGACCTTACTGCTCTTTACAACTGCCTGAAAGGACACCCTAGTGAAACAGGGCAAGAATTTGAAAAGTTAATTTAGAAGGAGACTCAGCACCTTGCCCTAAGAAATATGCTGTTTTAAACTGAGAAAACAGGTTCCTAAAGATTAACTGACCAAAGGAATGCCTCCCATTGTGCTACAAGAGAAATAACATAGTGGGCATCCAGAGAGATAAGGAGGTCAGGATGAGTCAGGAAGTTTTCTTTGCAAGCCTGGACATGTAGAGAAAAGGTGAGAGGAAGAGGAAGAGGAGAGAAAACAACCCCACTAAGGATGAAGAAACAAGAATGACCACCAAAAACCTCCCCAAAGGACAACTCCGCCCAAAGCTCTGCCCAAACCCTGCCTACCATGAATATTAAAATTAGATGTCTAGACCTAATGAATATGTATACAAAATGTTGAACTTCCCCCTGAAAAACTGTATGAAAACCTTAACTTTACACTGGAACTTTAGAGCTACTTTGTCCAATGTGAATCAGGAGCTCTCCAATGTTGTATCCAATAAATACCTTTGCTGCTTAAAGATAAAATTATGTCTTTGAGTAGTTTTTCCATACTATTTTGGCATCACTAGAGAGGTGGGTATTGGTCTTTTCTCCAAAAAAGCAAGCATTAGGACAAGAGAAACTGGCCTTTAGTTGTGACAGGGAAGGTTTAGATTGGATATTATGAAGACTTTCTTCACCAAAGATGTTGTCAATCACTGAAACACGTTGCCTGGGGAAGTGGTTAAATTACAATTCCTGGAAGTACGTAAAAGACACGTAGATGTCACATTTATGGTTTAGTGGTGTACTTGGCAGTGCTAGGTTAGAGGTTGGATTCTATGGTCTTAAAGGTCTTTTCCAACCTAAATGATTCTGTGATTCTATATATAAACCATGAATGGCACCTCTATGCACTGCCGAGAGATTCTGGTCTTTTGCACCCATAACCCATATTCTGGCCCTTCAGGTTATTCAGAGACATAGAGTAAGTACTAAATTTTTGAAAATAATTAATATTTAAATGACCCAACCTAAGCTTAAATTTAAATTAAGCTTAAATAACACATAGGCTACCCAAATCCTGAAGTCTTTTTTCTGTCCCTGAACTAACAATAATGATAGACAGACATGCAATATACTATAGATTGCTTTGACTTTTGAACTAGGATAATACTATAGTTAATAATTAAGTTATATGATAATGACATACATATTCTTAATACTCAAAGTGCATTCAGACCAATCTAAGAGAAATGCCCCTACAGTTAATCTGTAACTAATTATTCCATTAACTGTGGAGGACTGGATCTGTGCTATAAGCCTAATGCTGGAAGGTATCAAAGACTCAGTGTATTTCCATGCTTCCCCTTGCAAGTTCCTGTATCAATCACAAGATACTGAGGCAAGGAATGATACTGAAATTACTTGTTTTGAAGAACAGAATTTTCATGTAGGAATGATTCACTTCTCTTCTTAACTTTTATGAAATGATTGTATCAGAAAAGATTTTTCTTTCTAGTAGATTAAAGTTTGGCGACACTGCCCTTCTATCCGATAACATTGCTCAGACAAGCCAAAATATTTTATACAAATTTAATTAGGACACTATTTTTAGGGGATCCATTTCTGTACCACTTGCTACATTCTCCTGTCATAGAAGAGATAATCAGTGCTGGGATAAATTTTCATCAGCAAAGGCACATTTTAAATGCATTGCTCTGGGTTTCAGCAGAAGAGAGGGAGACCTATAGTACTGCTGCTCCTGAAGGGATGTGTCAGTTTGAGATGGGAGATACAATAAGTCCTGCTGGCTCTCTCCCCAGAATTACCTACTGTTTACTGTGTCCAACACCTCCCTCAGCAACAAATCACATTTTACGAGGCTCTGCTGGACAGAAGAGCCAATGAGATCAAGGCCATTTTGCTCCTAGGACACTTATCAGGCTTAACTGCTGCCTACTTTAACTTGTCTAGAATAGTTACAGCGAGATCCAAATGGAAAACATAGTTTTTCAATTAGGAAAGTCTTAACAGATGGACTATAAACAGTGTAGAGAGAAAAGAATTTTAATGTTACCATGTTAGTCTCAGTGCACAGAAAACCTCTAAAGTCATCCTGAAATGGATTTCTCCCCCTCTGGTTAATCAAAATTTTCAGGGAGTAGGACTGGATGATCCTTATGGTCCTTTCCAGCTTGAGATATTCTATGATTCTATTATTTAACATATATTTATAAACATACAAACATATTTATAATTTTAAAATTTTATATATATATGAAGTTGACTCTTTTTCTGTCTATTGGAATTCAGTCATCTAAGAAGCAAGAGTAGAACTCAGGCATGCATGACAGGAAAATAAAAGCTGCAGCAAAAATGTTAGCCTCATAACAGATTTTATAAAAAATAAAACAACAAAGAAAAAATTAAGGAAGGAAAAGAATAGGAAAAGAAGGTGGAAAATAACAGACTCTAGGAAATATAGGTGGAAGGATTCACAGATAAGACCAAGTTGGAATAAATGGATATGGCAAATAGTACAGGAAAATGCATAATTTATATATTAAAGTTATAACTTGGATAGATAGTATTCACTCTTATCTAATCTTTTTCTGGCATTTGTTATAACTCAATTGGTGAAAGAAAAAATAGATTTAAATTGTTAATATTCTTTTTCCTCACAAATATTGTATATCATGTTTTATAGTGAAAAATGTAAAACCTCATGTCACTTTCTTGTAATATTTTCATTTCATATTTTGTTTTCTAGTTGCAGTGGAAATGCACATAATCTAATTATTTCCTCTGCACAATTCTTCCAGTATGCGGGACAGAAAGTATCTTTTTCTTCCTAAGTGGCTAATTTCAAGTATTTATGTTGTGTCCTTCATAAACATGTATGCTTAGATTTCACTGTGTTGGGGGGAAAGAGGCAGTAGACTTCTTGATTAGGGTAAGAACTGAGATAAGTTCAGCAAAATTTGTTTGTGAAAAGGTGGCCCTCTGGTACCAGTCGTATATTTGCTCTGCTGCAGGAATTGTAGCTTTTGTAGACAGCCTTCAGTCTAAATCCTCGTACCCACTATTTTTAACAGAACAGAGCACCACTGGCGCATGAAAATGGGGCATTAAATCGACAAGGCAGTGAGTATTTGTGTCTATAATTTGCTGGTCACTTACTTGTTGCTGAAAAATATGAGAAATTTCTACTGCATTTCTACCTCACTTTTTCTTGCTGGAAGACATTTTTATTATTGGCTTCTCTAGCAAGTTTCAGCCTCTAATGAGGTACCCAAGAGTGTACATTACTGATCTACACCTTATCTTCTTCATCAGGAGGCAGATGACTTGGGGTGGCTCATGAGGATGTTTCAGTTGTATCTGGAGGAGCAGTCATAAAAATCTCAGCCTAATACATGCAATTCTGAATAAAAATCATTGAATCTAGTCATCCATAGAGAATCCATATACTATTTGACTTGGAACGATGACAGAATTACCTTACTGCAGAACCGGAACAGCTAACTGTAATCTGGCCTTTGAATGAAGACAAGACAAGAACTCCACAAGTTGCAAACTATACTGAGAGTGGGGATTAGACAAAGTGACTACTTGTCAGTGTTTGACATTCTAGCAGAGAGAAGGTATGAAGTCAACTAGAAGACAAAGCTCCTGAGAGCTGAAAACCAGCAAAATGCTTAGCTGCCATTCCCACAGAAAACTTTAATCAGTAAATGAAGACTTTTCAAACCTTTTTTAAAGAATGGCAGTCAACGTAAAAACAAGAAAACTCTCTGAGGCACTTTTCTGGAACAGAGCGTTTCACCTGCCTGTAGAGTTGTTCTAATGGCCCATTGGGTTTAATAGCTTGTTCATTACAGTAAGTACAGAGGAGGAGGGAGTAACTGAAGAGATATTTTTAAAGGTTTAGAAAGGATACAAACTGTCATATTTCAAATTAAGCAATTTATAGTTTTTGTATTAATACCCAGAATGTCTGTCTCCAACAAGGCAAATAAGAATTGCTTTTAAAGTTGTTTGTGGTAATTGGGAATGTAAGTACCTGGAGTAAAACCAGCTGTATAAACGTGAGCTTTGGAACAGTTGCTGTGAAGTCATGTTACATATTATCCATTTAATCAGTAATAAATATGTAAAATATTTTTAGTCAAATTCAGGATTTACAAATGGCATACAAATGTATGCACACAAAGCAACTAACCTGTATTCAATACAACAGGTCTTCAAAATTTAGAAGTAGCAGGTGATTAGTGTCAAAGTACATAGCCCACAGAATTGTTAAGATTGGAAAAGACCTATAAAATCATCAAGTCCAACCCTGAATGTAACACCACCACCATGTTCACCTCTAAAGCATGTCTTTAAGTGTCACATCCACAGGTTTTTTGAACACTTCCAGGGATGGCAACTAACAATTCCTTGGTCAGTTTCTTCCGATGTTTTAGAACCCTTTCCATGAAGAAATTTTTCTTAGTATCTAATCTAAACTTCCCCATGAAATAAAGTTCCAAAATGTACCATTAGACAAATATAATCATCTTTGCTTTGGTAAAGGTAGTTGCTGTATTTATCTCACAGTCATAGAATCAGAACAGTTTGTTAGAAAGGACCTCTAAAGATGAATTGTGCAAGAGGTTACAAAAATATAGGTGGGATTGATGGAAGACTGACTTGGGCTTGCTTCTACAAGATTGTGCTGGTCATCTTACCAAGCTCTCTTTCATCTTCCCTAACCCTGTGTAGTCTGCTCACGTCCTCCCACAGTTTCTCAGCTTGGCCACACAGCTCCTCAACCACCTCTTAGCTCCTGCGGGCATAATTCAAAATTCAACTCAACTTTTGAAGTTTATGCCAAGTTTTCATTTTTCCTCCTTTACTACTTCTGTGCCCCATACAGTATGAAAGAACTCAAAAACCATAAAAATTCTTTAATAATAGATCCTCTCATTCAGGTATTTGTATCAAAGGAGACGTAAGTCCTATCATAACTAGACAAGAAAGTTACACAACTAATTAAAAAGTGTATATCTGGGACTTCATGTAGACCATATAGTGGTTTTACAGAGGTGAACATCACATAAATTTCTTTATATCACTCCTGATTTATGATGCAATGACTGTAAGTAAAAGTCAACCTATATTGTGATTTACAAGCATACGACTGAAAATTATCAGGGTGATGGCTGTCAGCTCATTAATGTATAGGGATCTGAAGTTTAAGCATGAAAATATGAAGAACAGGACAAAAATCTGCCAGGGCTCCATCCCACAGTTCCCAGGGTGAAAAAGACAAGGAAGGCCCAAGGGTCACAGCCAGGGATGGCCCGAAGTCTGGCTGGCCATACAAGTTTCTGACAGGGCACAGGTGATGACCAGCAGTTCTGCAGTCTCAGTGGGGCAGTGACTACAACCCCAGGCCCAGAAGAGCTGGAAGGGGTTCTCTGGATAATGGGTTTGCCAGGGAGAGCCCCAGGTGAGATTTGTCAGGGCCAGACACCGGTGCACTCAGGCACTGACAAAAACAATGCATGGTACATCTGGTACTTTAGGTTGTGGGGCTGCAGGAACTTAGATTAGATGGCTGTAACAGTGAATTCTGATCCTAAAACATGTGGCTTATGTATTCTCCATCTTATTTCATCATGCTGTTTATGTTGTTGGGACCTCTCCTGTTTTAGCAGTAGAGTAGATGCAGAGTAGCCAGTGGCTGACTACAGTGGCTCTAGTTGAGCCTGGACCTGTCTGATTTTTCAAAGCTATTTTTTATTGCTATTTTTTAGCTGTAGTCATGTTGTTATATTTTTTCTGATAAAAATGGGAAGAAAAATCTAGATAGCTGTGATAGTATTATTAGTTTTTCTGTTAAGAAAAACGATATAACATTTTTCGTTGGAGTCATGGAGCAATTTAATTACTGAAAATGGTCGAGTAAATAGTCCTAAAATTTTCAATATACTTTTGTATTCATAGGGTAAAAATAAAGGATGCATTTTGCTTATGGTCATACTGACCACAAATCTAAATGCAAGTATCATCACCTTTTATTACCTTCCCGTGAAATCTCTACAGGTATTTGTTCATAACCTGATACATAAGCAATGGGCTAAACATATTTGCTATAATTAAAATAATATAAAAATCTGGAGAGAAGTATGATTCCTGGAATCCTGATGTGTACCATGTAACTAATATGTTATAGAGGGATAAATCCCGCTACTTCTGTTACCTTCTTGAACTAAGAAAACCCAGTATTTGAACTAAGAAAACCCAGTATTCATGGTATTCTCCCCTGAACCACCTGTGTCTTCCATATGCCAGTTTGTGTCTATTCCTCAGTGTAAAATTAATGAAAGAAGCTTGGCTACCTAATATTCTTCTCACTGGTGAGGATCAAACCTTGAGATTTCCATTTCAAAGTACTTTTTTTTGCTACAGTGAATAGTTTAGTTCAACTGGGGAGCAAGGACATTTAATTTCCCCACAGTAGCCACTAGAAAAGAGGATATCTGAGGACACACATCACTGATCCACCAGGAACTGCTGTGAAAAAGGCCCATTTATCTTCTGGAGGGAAGTTATAGCAGTAGTAAATCCTCAGGATGAAGAGAGATTTTCCAGCGTAATATGTCAGTTTGCTACTGACCTGAGGTCAGATGAGCCTGCTTAGGATGTGAACACAGTTTCTTGTCCCATACATTCTTGCAGTATGTGGCAAAATCTGCTTTCAACCACTGCTTTACAACTGCAGGTACTGGAGCAGTTTTTGCAAATTAAGATAAACAAAACTCCCAAAGATAAGGATCTTTTCCCAAAAGGCCTTAACATTCTGAACTTCTGGTGAAAGTGCTTTGTGCAGCTGTCTTGGAAGGCTGTAGGAAGTGCTGTCATAGGGGAGACCTAAGGATTGTGTTCAGCACACAGCTTCACCAGCCTGCTTAGGACAAGTGTGACAGAGGAGGTCACAGAGAATTAAGTGAACATCCATCTGATCATTTCCTCCCTCTGTCAGCAGCCAGGCTGACTGCCTGCTTCAGCTTCCTAGACCTTATGAGAAGAGACAGCTTATAAACTTTCAAAAACCTCATGTCTTCCAGATTACCGAAAAGTTCATTGTATCAAGCATGAGCAAAAAGAAAATATCTGCCCTTCCAGAAAGGGAAAACACCAGAGAAGCAAAAACCAACCAAAGTGCAGTAACATCGCTCATGTCCAAGAGCAGGTTTTTGTCTCTACCACATGAACCCTTGTAGATCCTGCAGCCATCCAATTCTTATATCATCTCTCTTCTTCCCTCTCTTCCCAATATGGAGCTTACCAAAAAGCGGTTGAACTAGCAATAACAAATCAGATTATAATGCATTCTCAGAGTTAGTATTCCACTTCTTGATCCTAGTTTAAAATTTGGTCTTTCATAAAAACATGGATAATGCCAATTCCAAAGGACTCCTATCACTTGGATGAATTTTTCATTAGTGTGTGTATGTGTTAAAGAAGCCCGAGTCACAGGGCTAGGTTTTTCGCTTGTCCATTTACATCATGGTGAATGCTGCTTATTTACAGCAAGTTTGGATAACCCAAAGGTACTCTCAAGATCCATCCTTGTATTTGCAACTTAGACAAATTTATCATGTACTGTGATACTCACCTACTGTCAGTTTGGCACATATGAAGTGCTTTAGTTTCCATAGGGACCATCAACCACATTGTGTTGGATTCTTGGAATAGAGTTGTTAGTTGTAGCAATCTTGACCAGGGGACTGCTCTACATGGAAGCGATGATGATCCACATTGTAGTTCACATGGACAGACATGGGCCTGCACTGTGCTGTGCTTTGTGTGTCCCATGGCTGAGAAGTCACCTCATTCAACTTATGGCAGCAGAGGAGACTGCAGACACTTGGCATCAGCTACTGTGACAGCTGTTGATCCTTGCCTTTATCCAAAACTGCAGCCAGAAATCTCATGCGAACATCTCTTTTATTTAAAATGATTCCTGGAGCTCTTTTATGAAAATCCTGTAAAGTCTTGAATTACCAAAATGAGGTAATCTTTCCATGGTTGATATCTGTGTGGGGTACTGTGCTCTCAGGGGATGCCTGGGCATTGTCTCTCAGTTCAGGCTCCCAGCCACTCCCTTTATAGTTTTATCTCTAACAAATGGCATTTTAAGCAATACATTGCAGTGTCTGAATGCTTTTCTCAATAAGTTCATAAGAAACCAGCAGCTCCTGGTACAAAAGGCTAAACCAGTGTTTTAGTTTTACGAACAAAATTACAATTTGTTACTCACATATTTTGACAATGCTTTTCCAGATGTAAATGTTATCAAGAGTATCAATTTTATTGTTTAGAAGTCATCTATTTTGGCCATTTCAACTGTAGGTATATTTTGTATGAAAATACTGTAATTAAACTCATCCTTAATCTAGTCTGGAAGGTCACCTGGAAATATTTCACAATTCATCACTTAATTTTTTTCCATTCTGAAATTAAAACTGAACCTGTTTCTATATCACATTGAGAAGTTGTTGTAGGTGTGGTGTTTGGAAGCAATTTATATCAAATGACTAAAGCACTACTATAGCAAGGAAAAAATGCTTTCTGGAAGTGATATCTTGATATTATTAAATTCATTAAATTTTTATCATAACATCCCAAGGACTCAGTTCAGAGTGCATGGAAAATTTTTTGCGTGATAAATACCTACTGGGACCAGAAAATACGGCTTAAGCAGTTTCAATATTCATCACACAACATTTAAATAATGAAGAAATTAAGTAAAAATGTAAATATTTCATTGTTGATGCTAAAATACTTCAAATTGTACCTATTTATAAATTTTCTGTTTAAAAGAACACAAACATGATAGAAATAAATATATCTAGCTAGTGACAGGAACTTTTATTGGAAGCTTCCTGAAATTTTTATTGAAGTTTTCCCCTAACCAGAGCTGTAATTGCTGATCATGAAAGAAATATCAAGTTTTATTTTACTGTTTTCCAGATGAGTATCTAATACCAATTATCACTCCTTTCTGATAAACATTAGTGTGGAGAATATATTTTAATAAATCTCATCAAAGTTGACTTTTTCTGTACCCAGCCGAATCAAGCACATACCAAACTGGATAGAAATCTGGCGTCACAGATTATTAATTCTAATTTTATATGCAGGTGAAATAATTTTTATCAATATATGAAAACATTCCTGTCTAAAAATCTGTACAACATCTGAGATCTGTTCATGTACAGGGGATAATAATACATTGTCCAGAACATCTACCTAAGGATTTCGTTAAGGAATCACTTTTTTGATTCCTTGTGGTTCCTTTCAGGGATCACTAAAAGATCACTTCTTTTGCAATTACTCTTAAAGAAAAAAAAATAAATTAAAAAAAATATTTTTTAGAAAACACTAATTAACACTAATATAAAGATTTCTTCATTTTATATTTTCAAAACTCTTTCTCTACATGCACCCAAATTCATCCATACTGATCCATAAACATCCTAATTGTCAAATCTACTCATATAAAATCTTTATTCATCCCCTCGTTTTATCCTGACAGATACATTTCTGTTAAAAATATTTTTTGTTGTAAATACCTCAGAAAGGAGAGTTGTAATGTATAAATAGTTAGCAGGACTTCAAGTTTTTATTATCCTCCATTGTGGTCTTCATTCAGACCTCTCTTCTGTAAACACCTACTAAACCACATTCTAACAAGTTCAGTGGGAATTAAAATTCTCTCTGAAAAAGGTTGTAGAGTGGGAGATGCTTCAAACTCACAGGCTTGGTAAAGCTTTCTTCAGTTAATTCTCATCCTCCTACTGTATTTGGGTAGCAAGAAGGAAGATGTAGGTCAGCAGCCCACACTAGTATTTCTAGTAGTATCAGATTCTTGCTAAATTTTACCTCCTGGAAATACTACAGTGAAAATTACAGACTCACTTTGAGTAAATGATCTCAGAAATAACTTCTTTAGGAAGAGGACAACAAGAAGAGAGAAACATCTAAATTAACTTACTTGCAGTCATAGGGCTTACAACAGAAAATCCAAAGCACCTTTTCCCTGCACTTCTTTGTAGAACATTTTTATAGACAACAGCATCTCTCTTCATGCAAGGCCGAGGTAAAGTCTTGCTATGTGGGCATAACAACTAGCAGCTAGTGAAAGACTGTTTCTTTTATATACTACAATTTGCATTCTAAGATGATCTTTCTGGTTGGTTCCCTTGGTTCTTATCAAATGATCCACTGTTTGGCTTAATCCCTACCTGTTCAAAAACCTCTTGAAAATGATGAGAAATGCTGTTACATAAAGTGTGCTGTCACCTCCCTCTAATGCTGAAGGACTTCAGAAATAGATAATTTAATTCATCTCTGAAATGTAGATTGCCTTTGGGATTATTTTTATCTAAATTATAAAGTAATTATATATAAATACATTTATAATTAAATAAACAATTTTATATAAATTCTAAAATAATTACTTTCCCATACAATAATATTCAGCACATCTGAAACACTTTTCATAAAAATATATCAATATGTTTTCCAAATGTATCGATTCATATGCATTGTGATTAACTAATTTCTAATGGTCACACAGAGAACCACAGAATCATATAATGGTTTGGGTTGAAAGGACCTTGAAGCTCATTTAGTTCCAACTCTACTGCCATGAGCAGGGACACCTTCCACTAGACCAGGGTCCTCAAAGGCTCATCCAAGCTGGCCTTGAATGGGGTATTGACAACTTTTCTGAGCAACCTGTGCCAGTGCTTCACCCCCTTCACAGTAAAGAATTTCTTCCTGATATCGGGTCTAAATCTACTCTATTTCAATTTAAAGCCAAAATTTCATCTCCATTTCTCATATAGGCCCCTTTAGGTATGGGAAGATGATCTAAGGTGTCCCCAGACCCTTCTTTTCCGCATGCTGAACAACCTTAACTCTTGCAGCCTGTCTTCATAGAAGAGGTGCTCCAGCTCCCTGATCATCTTCATGGCCCCCTTTGGACTTTCTCCAGCAGGTCCACATCCTTCTTATGTTGGGGAACCAGAGCTGTATGCAGTGCTCTGGGTGGGGTCTCACGAGAGCAGAGAGGGGGAGAATCAGCTCCTTCAACCTGCTGGTCACACTGCTTTTGATGCAGCCCAGGGGCACAGTTGTCTTTCTGGGCTGTCAGTGCGCATTGCCAGGTCATGCAGAGCTTCGTGTTCACCAACAGCCTTAAGTCCTTCTCCTCAGGGTTTCTTTGAATCCATTCTCCACACAGCCTGTATCTGTGTTTGGGATTGCCCTGACCCAGATCTCACACTTGGCCTTGCTGAACTTCATGAAGTTGACACAGGACTGCCTCTCAAGTCTTTCAAGGTCTCTCTGGATGGCATCCTTTCTCTTCAGTATGTCAACTTCACCACCTAGCTTGGTCTTACTGAAAAACTTGCTGAGGATGCATTCAACCTTGTGGCTAACCTTGTGGCCAACATTGCCCATCCCAATATCTGAGCAACACCACTCTGTCACTGGTCTCCACTTGGACATTGAGCCATTGACCATAATTCTTTGAGTGTGACCATACAGTCAATTTCTTATCCATTGAATGGTCTATCCATCAAATATCTGTCTCTCTGACTTAAAAACAAGGATGTGATGTGGGGCAGTGTCAAATACCTTGCACAAATCCAGGTAGATGATGTCAGTCACTCTTCCCTCATCCACCATTGCTGTAACCCCATTGTAGAAGGCCACTAAATTTGTCAAGCACAATTTGCCCTTAATGAAGCCATGCTGCTTGTCACCAATCACCTCCTTATTTTCCATGTGCCTTAAGCATAGTTTTCATGAGGATCTTCTCCAGGTGCTTTCAAGGCACTGAGATGAGACTGTCTAGCCCATAGTTCACTGGGTCTTCCTTTTTTCCCTTTTTAAAAATTGGGGTTATGCATCCCCTTTCCTGCTCATTGGGAGCTTTGCTGGACTGCTACAACTTCTCAAATATGATGAACAGTGGCTTAGCTATTTCCTCTGACAGTTCCCTCCGGACCTGTGGGTGCATCTCATCAGACCCTCTGGACTTGTGCCCCTTCAGATTCCTTAAATGGCCTTGAATCTGATCATTTCCTACAGTAGGAAGTCCTTCCTTTTCCCAGTCCCTCCCTTTGCCTTCTGCAACTTGGGCAGTATTGGTGGAGTGTATGCCCATAAGAACAGGTAAAAAAGTCATTGAGTACCTCTGGCTTCTCCATGTCCCAGATAAACAAGCCTCCCATTTTTTATAGAGAGGACCCACATCGTTCCTAATCTTCCTTTTATCACGAAAATACTTATAGCATCTTTTCTTGTTGCCCTTGAGATCATTGGTTGGATTTGATTCTGGCAGGGCTTTTGCTTTCCTAATCCGATTCCTGGCTGCTCAGACAATCTATCTGCATGCTTCACAGGCAACCTTGTTTCCACTCTCTGAAGACTCCTTTTTTTGTGTTTGAGTTTGTCCCAGAGCTCCTTGTTTACTTATGTCAGTCTCCTGACATTTTTGCCTGACTTCCTCTTTGTTGGAACTCATCACTCCTGAGCTTCGAAGCTGTGTTCCTTGAATATTAACCAGACTTCCTGGGCCCCTTTTCCTTCCAGGGCTTTATCCCATGATATCATATCAAGCACATGCCTGAAGAGGTCAAAGTATGCTCTGCTGAAGTTCAGGGTAGTGAGCTTGCTGTATGTCCTCCTCCCCCTGCTAAGGATTCAAACTTTACATTTCATAGTCACTGCAGTTAAGGCCGCCCTTGAGCTACCTTCCCCACTAGCTCCATCTTGTTGGTGAGATCAAAGGGCTTTATCCCATGGTATTGTATCAAGCACATGCCTGAAGAGGTCAAAGTATGCTCTGCTGAAGTTCAGGGTAGTGAGCTTGCTGTATGTCCTCCTTCCCCTGCTAAGGATTCAAACTTTACATTTCATAGTCACTGCAGTTAAGGCCGCCCTTGAGCTACCTTCCCCACTAGCTCCATCTTGTTGGTGAGATCAAAGTCCAGCATAACACCTCTCCTTGTTCTCTCATCTATCACTTGGAGAAGGAAGTGATCATCAGTGCATTCCAGGAACCACCTGGATTGTTTATGCCTTGCTATGTTGCCTCTCCAACACATACTGGGGTTGTTGATGATCCCTGTGAAGACCAGGGTTTGTGAACTTGAGGCTGCTTCTACCTGTCTGTAGAAGGCCTCACTCAGTCAGTTTTCTCCGCTGGGTAGCCTGTAGCAAACCACCACTACAATGTCACCTGTTCCTACCCTCTCTTCAGTCCTGACCCATAAACTTTTGACCACCTCCTAATCCCCACTGGGCAGAGACTCCTGCTGGTCATTGACTTAGAGGATGGCACCCTCTCCCCTGCCTGTCATTTCTAGAAACCCAGAATCATTCCATTCCACCCCTCCAGCCATCCCACCACATCTCTGTGATGCCAATAAGATCATAATCATATAGGCGCGTGCACATCTCTAACTCCTCTTGTTTATTCCTCATGCTGTGTGTGTTTGCATAGAGGCATTTAAGTTGGGCCCCCTGGTGAAACCTACTGGAGTGGCTGGAACTGCTTAGTGCTGACCGTCAGGTGCTCTCATGCTGACCTGTGATCCCTCTCTAGTCTCAGAGAATCTTTTGCTGGCCCTGGAATCTAACTAGTTTGAGTGGGTTGAATTGAGGTTTCCCTCCCCCAGCCAATTTATTTTAAAGCCCTCTTCAACAGCTTGGCAAGCCCATGATCAAACAAACTAGAATAGAAACCCAGTCTCCTGAAGTACAGCCATCTATGACAGAATTAGAGTCAAGCTTTCTAACCCTAATGACAGCACAATGATCACTGAGAGATAGTACTGCAAGCAGGTTCAGAAAAGCATGAAAATATTCTTCAACAGCATGACAATATCCTTTAATAGCTTCACTCTCCCTTGACGCTTTTCTGAAAATATGCTGCTCAGTTCCTGATCCAGAAGGCTGAACTTGTATACAGAGAGGAACAAGAAAGTGTCAAGATTGCAGGCCTAAATTCACTCAAACCTTCTGTTTAAAATTTAAATACTGAATTTCATGCTGCTGGGGCATGGCATTTTAAAAAATGCATAAACCTCTGAAAAATGGTAACATGCCCAGTAATGGATGAAATAATGTGCAAATCCCTGCCACCCAGTATTCTGTCATTCCCTTCTCTCTAAATAAGAATGTGGGTTATATACTAAGGAAATATAAAATGATAAACACATATGAATAAATAAACTAAAGCTGATTAACCTGGAAATATGCACTTAGCTTTCATTCAGTTCTGTGTCTCTTTACTTCCCTGCCTCTTCTTCCTATTTCCCTTATTCTTTTGTTCATTCTATCTTTCTCAGTCTTCATTTTCCTTTCATATAGATAGCACGTTCCCTCTTTCCATGCATAGTTTTCACATTGCCACGCCCTTCCTGCCAGCAACATTGGCCTCCTTACTTCACCAAAGGTTTATATTATCATCCTTGATTTAACTCTCACTATATCTGAGTAACAGAAACAGATCTCTTTAGCTGGAGGTCACATGGCATGACAAAGCCTGTGTTTATGCATTTAAACTCTCCTTCTTCTGAAATATAGTGCTTATTGTATTTTGGAATATAGTGTACTGATGGCNAAGCTGTGTTCCTTGAATATTAACCAGACTTCCTGGGCCCCTTTTCCTTCCAGGGCTTTATCCCATGATATCATATCAAGCACATGCCTGAAGAGGTCAAAGTATGCTCTGCTGAAGTTCAGGGTAGTGAGCTTGCTGTATGTCCTCCTCCCCCTGCTAAGGATTCAAACTTTACATTTCATAGTCACTGCAGTTAAGGCCGCCCTTGAGCTACCTTCCCCACTAGCTCCATCTTGTTGGTGAGATCAAAGTCCAGCATAACACCTCTCCTTGTTCTCTCATCTATCACTTGGAGAAGGAAGTGATCATCAGTGCATTCCAGGAACCACCTGGATTGTTTATGCCTTGCTATGTTGCCTCTCCAACACATACTGGGGTTGTTGATGATCCCTGTGAAGACCAGGGTTTGTGAACTTGAGGCTGCTTCTACCTGTCTGTAGAAGGCCTCACTCAGTCAGTTTTCTCCGCTGGGTAGCCTGTAGCAAACCACCACTACAATGTCACCTGTTCCTACCCTCTCTTCAGTCCTGACCCATAAACTTTTGACCACCTCCTAATCCCCACTGGGCAGAGACTCCTGCTGGTCATTGACTTAGAGGATGGCACCCTCTCCCCTGCCTGTCATTTCTAGAAACCCAGAATCATTCCATTCCACCCCTCCAGCCATCCCACCATGTCTCTGTGATGCCAATAAGATCATAATCATATAGGCGCGTGCACATCTCTAACTCCTCTTGTTTATTCCTCATGCTGTGTGTGTTTGGATAGAGGCATTTAAGTTGGGTCCCCTGGTGAAACCGACTGGAGTGGCTGGAACTGCTTTGTGCTGACCTTCAGGTGCTCTCATGCTGACCTGTGATCCCTCTCTAGTCTCAGAGAATCTTTTGCTGGCCCTGGAATCTAACTAGTTTGAGTGGGTTGAATTGAGGTTTCCCTCCCCCAGCCAATTTATTTTAAAGCCCTCTTCAACAGCTTGGCAAGCCCATGATCAAACAAACTAGAATAGAAACCCAGTCTCCTGAAGTACAGCCATCTATGACAGAATTAGAGTCAAGCTTTCTAACCCTAATGACAGCACAATGATCACTGAGAGATAGTACTGCAAGCAGGTTCAGAAAAGCATGAAAATATTCTTCAACAGCATGACAATATCCTTTAATAGCTTCACTCTCCCTTGACGCTTTTCTGAAAATATGCTGCTCAGTTCCTGATCCAGAAGGCTGAACTTGTATACAGAGAGGAACAAGAAAGTGTCAAGATTGCAGGCCTAAATTCACTCAAACCTTCTGTTTAAAATTTAAATACTGAATTTCATGCTGCTGGGGCATGGCATTTTAAAAAATGCATAAACCTCTGAAAAATGGTAACATGCCCAGTAATGGATGAAATAATGTGCAAATCCCTGCCACCCAGTATTCTGTCATTCCCTTCTCTCTAAATAAGAATGTGGGTTATATACTAAGGAAATATAAAATGATAAACACATATGAATAAATAAACTAAAGCTGATTAACCTGGAAATATGCACTTAGCTTTCATTCAGTTCTGTGTCTCTTTACTTCCCTCCCTCTTCTTCCTATTTCCCTTATTCTTTTGTTCATTCTATCTTTCTCAGTCTTCATTTTCCTTTCATATAGATAGCATGTTCCCTCTTTCCATGCATAGTTTTCACATTGCCACGCCCTTCCTGCCAGCAACATTGGCCTCCTTACTTCACCAAAGGTTTATATTATCATCCTTGATTTAACTCTCACTATATCTGAGTAACAGAAACAGATCTCTTTAGCTGGAGGTCACATGGCATGACAAAGCCTGTGTTTATGCATTTAAACTCTCCTTCTTCTGAAATATAGTGCTTATTGTATTTTGGAATATAGTGTACTGATGGCAAAGTGGTGGGCAAAGCCCTGACTAACCCAAGATACATGCCACCGTCTTCTCACCTCTACCTCATGTGCAATACTTCACATACCAACAAAAAAAGGTTGTTGTATCTTATCCCTTCTGCCTAAATCCTTTAGCCACCATGGACAGTGCTAAGTGCTTCTGTATGTCTCCTGCAGCTTCTGCCACAGTCCAAAATTCAGTGCCTCCTGGCACCTCTCCTGCTCCCCCTTCCACTGCTTATGTGCCAGTCTTTGACATCCTCTGAAGCCACTTTTAGCCCAGGGTTAGTAGAGTGTAACACAGGCACAGCATATAACTACTTATGACATTCTTAATTTACAAACTTTTTATTGCAAACCTTCCTCATTAACCCTCAAAAAAGCCAGGATTTCAGTCACATGCATAGGGAAGATGTTGCAGCCGGGCTTGCTGGTGTACATAACAGCAGACAGTCTAACAGGATAATGCTGGATGATTTGGCCAGAGGAAGGACACCAAATGAACAGAACCTTCGCTAACAGGACCCATGCCATCCTCCAGACTGTGCATGGAGATTGCTTTGGGAAGTCTGGGTGGCCTGGACCAGAACCATGCTGGGGAGTATGCCAGCAATATAACAGTATTGGACAACTGTGTACCAGTGTTCAAAAATATATTGTGGTTTACTTTAGTTTGTAAGAACAGACTTTTACATTTAACTCATGTGAATTTCTTAGAGAGTGAACAAAGTGCTCTCAGTTTAGGTCATGTTTTGAACTAGAGGAATTCATGGGTTTTTAGAAAAGAATATCAAAAAGTGGAGGAGCTTTTTGGAGTCACACATGGATTTGGATGTCTTATTCTTAGTAACTTTAATTAGATACCTGAGTCTCTTAAGAGGTTTTGAAAATCAAAGAAAATTTCCTCAGTTTGGCACTAGAGATCACTTCCCATTCCTCCATAAAAGTGTGATGTATTGTGTTTATACGTAAATGAGAAGTTTTCAAAGAAAAGTTTGCATGATGCTTTAATTTTGGAAAAATATGAAATCTGTCATCCTCTCCCCCTGCAGTCAAAGTCTAATTCTTCTTTCCCCCTCAGTTTTCTTCCCATTTTAAAATTATTATTTGTATGTATTTGCTGAAAAAATATTGGAAAATAAAAATTTGATTTTTTTATTTTACCAGACCATCAGCTTTTTAATGTAGTTATCTGTGAAGTCTCATACATTATTATGATAGTTGTATGTTAGATGTGATCCATTGTGAACCAACATTAAAAGGGGTAACCAGATCCTGTGAATGTTCTTTTTCCTCTCTACACCTTTATTCAATATGTGAGTCAGTGCCTGTTGCTCTTCACTTTTGCCTGGATTAGGTCAAACATCTTTCTTTAGTCAGTTGGTGAGTCAGCCTTTAAGGAACCAGAGCATACTCCTTCCAAGACCAGTCTGGTGGAACATGTCTAACTGGTAGTTTGCTCTAACAAGAGCATAGATCAAAGAAGCGTTATGAGGAATACATTTTGATGCATGAAGAGTGAAATTCCAAGAAATGGCATTTTTCATGTAAGACATTGATGTCATGCAAGTGTGTCAGTATTCAAAAGATCTACATTGAAATTCCCATTGAACCCCAGGCTGAGGCATTCCTTCATTTCATTTATTTCTGGTATCAATTCACTGCCTTCTTTAATCTGATCCCAGCTAATTTCTGAAGAGGTTTGTTTCTCTGCTGTTCCAGGTTCATGTCAGCCTTTTTTCAGGTTGTTTACTTCAAAGTGCCAGTATCTTAGTTTAGCAGAGAACTGAACTCCTATCATTGCCTACACTGATATGTGCTACCAAGACAGACATACATCTGCTTGAGATAAAGTTTCTAGACCTTACTTTTCTAGACAGCTATCTCTCTGATTTCAGACAAGTATATTTCTCTTCCCCTTTTCCCTTCAACAGCTCAGGCACTGTAAAATCCTGCCCCAGAAGTTCTAATCCTCATGAGAGGAACTGCTTTCTGGTCTGCCAATATTTATGGTCATAACATTTGCTTACTTCAGACAGCTAAAAGGCTGTGAGTAAGAGGGATATTAAATGCAAGAACTGAGCTGTGAAAATGTGGTTACAGAACAGAGCAGACGCTGTCGATTCTTCTGCAGCACTTAAGACCATTCTAAAAATGTATTAATAGCACAACAAGGGTTTGATCCCAGTCTTTCTGCATCCCCACTGCAAAGTGCTAGCTTGCATGCAGATATATGTAATACGTGCACCCATTTACTTTGTGTCTACAGAGCAAGCCTGAAGACATCCTTCACAATCAGCAGGATAAAATTACATTGAGTCATCCCATGTGTTGCACGCATGTATAGCACAGGAGTATGTGGTCATAGGTACCACACGCTACATTTAGTGTATGCCACGCTATACAAAACAGTCCCCCAAACTACATGGCAAGAAAGGTGATCCCTGTCAAAAGACAGGACAGAAGGGATTCTGAAATATAGACTAAGGTGACCAATTTTTTGCCACACAAAGGGTTCTTCCTGAGTGTTTTGTGGTTTGTTTTTTTTTTTAAATTCTCTTTCTGTTTCCATTATTTGCAGTAGATGTTGAAATATTGCAGAAAGAATGTTTTCTTTTTACTTTATGAAACTCTGCTAGTAGTTTATCAAAAGGAAAAGTGACAGGAATAGCTACATTCCAGGAATCACTTTAAGACTCTGAGCAATGTGTATTTGTTTTTTGTTTTTTTTGTAAGATAAATCTGAACTTTTACAGTAGTTCACTAAAAAGGATTCATTAATAGTCTAAATTTAGGTTTTAATGTGATGACTGCATAATGCAATGCATACACTTAAATGCAAGAACAGAATTTATGATGCACACAGTTCTAGAGGTTGTATGAAATGGAGACTACTCCCCCAAGAGTATAGGGGAAATCATAACATGAATGGGAAAGGGAGTGAAAATATACATTCAATGTTACCTCAAATGCAGGGGCAAAATCTTCCACAAACCACTGGAGGAGCAGTTCTTATTGGTTCTGAGAAAGAAGACAAGATTTCCTTATGCTGGACAAGTCAGATAGAATATGGTTGAGACTTTTGATTAGGAAGTAAGAAAATGCAGATGGTATACTTAGGAGAAGTCCTATATACTCATCATACTTTAATGGTATGTTGAGCAAAGACTAGAATATGGCTTTGAAGAACAAAGGTTCCAGAGTCACCCTTTTGATTTGTGAAGGTCCAAGAGTGAACTGATAAATAAATTAAATAAATGTCTATGTGTATATACACATGTCTAGCAAAGGTTTGAAATCTGAAACTCATTCTAAAAAGGGAAGTGAAAAGAATGTGTTATTTACTGCCAAAATCCAAGAAGGTAACACACAAGAAAGTTAAGAAAATAATAAATAGTTTGCTAAGGTGATGTTGAGCTTGAGACAGATTGGGAAGTGGGAAAGAAGGGATAGAAGGATGAACTTTGGGCCACAGGGCAGGCTGGAGGATGACAAGGTGGGTTATGAACTCCCAAATAAATCATGAGAAGGACAAATTAAAAGTTATTGAACTGTCACACATGTAAAGAGGCAGAGAAAAGACATCCACATGAAATGGGTGCTTCTTCTCAGGTAGGAGGAGCAATATGTGTTCAAGAAGCTCAGAAAAAACATCCTTTTTTGTATTGTAGCGTACCAGATTTCAGGTAAGCACCACTCAAAAGTTACCAGTGACTGATTTATGAGGCTAAGACCCATGATATAAGGTATCAATAAGTGATATAAAGTATCAACAGAGAACTAACACTGAGAGCTTTAATAGAAATAATTGTAGGGACTTTTTGCTGAAAGATAGACTGCCTGGTTGAGGCCCTAATTAGCTACAAATATAGAAACAGGGAATATGTTGTGGTTGCTATCAGTACCTGGCCTTGAGGCTTCTAAAATAGAATGGACACCATATGAAACTAAGATAAATCAGGAAATATGTCAAGAAAATAAGATAATTATAGAAGTTCGCTAATTAGACCAGTTCAAGTTGCCAACAAAACTGGTTAAGTTACTTTTTGAGCCAAGTTGAAAAGGACACAGCAAGGAAGACCCACGATCTTCATCCCCAAGACCCCCAAACACCCCAGCCCAGAAAAAATGGAAACCAGTGCACAAACTCAGATGGGAGGAATGCAGGGTGCAGAAAATGGAAATTACTTCTCCTAACTGAGTAGAATAAGCCTGCCCATTCTAATAAAATAATGCATATGTATAAAGAAATAGTGAATATGCATGTTTTATCTGTATTTAAACAGGCCTGTGAGCGCAGACAGGGGGGCATGTCTTTGGTGGACCAATCCCTCATGCACCCAGCATGCTGAATAAACATACCTTCTCTACAACTACCCAGTTGTGGGGTCTTTTTCCGCACATCACCCATATGTGGCAGTGCTATTTTGGCATTACAGCCACCTTTTTTCTAATCCTCTTGAAGCCCTTTTTCTGTTTCTTTTATCAGAAAATGTCAACTGGTAGAATTATGCAAATACATTTTCCACAGCACTTCTTGTATCCTCAACTCACTCTGGAAGTCTGCCTGTAAGACACAGTGGAAAGATGCCTAAATTATCTTTATATAGGAAAGTGGTTCATAATGTCTGAACTAACTCACTGACAGGTAGCCTAAGTGTCTCTGTATGGAATGGTTTGGGCTGGAAGTGACCCTTAAAGATCATCGTATTGAGTTTGTCTGGCCAGGTTTTGGGGAGGAGTACAAGGAGGGGGCCACAGGGGTGTGTGGCTTCTTTGAGAAGCAGCTAAAGCTTCCCCTACGTTCAAGAGCTGATGCCAGCCCACTCCAGGATGGACCCACCACTGTACAAGCCTGAGTCAGTCAGAGGTGGTAGTATCACCTCTGTCATCATATATATTTAAGCAGGGGGAAAAAAAGGTATTGCACAGATGTAATTGCTGCCAGAGAAGAGAGGAGTGAGAATATGAGCGAGGAACAACCCTTCAGACACCAAGATCAGTGAAGAAGGAGGGGGCGGAGGTGTTCCAGGTGTCACAGAGGAGATTCCTCTACAGCCCATGGTGAAGACCATGGTGAAGACCGTGGTGAAGCATGTTGCCCACCTGCAGCCCATGGAGGTCCACAGTGGTGCAGATATACACCCACAGCCCATGGAGGAGCCTCATGCCAAAGCAGGTGCATGCCCAAAAGAAGGCTGTGAACCTACGGGAACCCATGCCAGAGCATGCTTCTGCAGGGACTTGCAAACTCACGGAGAGATGAGCCCACACTGGAGCAGGTTTACAGGTAGGACTTGTGACCGTGTGATGGAGCCACACTGGAGAAGGCTGGAAGGACTGCACCCTGTGAAAGGGACCTGAAGGTTCACGAAGACCTGCAGCCCGTGGGAAGGACTCTTAAAGCAGAAGTTCATGGAGGACTGTCTACTGTGGGAGGGACCCCACGCTGGAGCAGGGGAAGGACTCCTCTCTCTGAGGAGGAAGTAGCAGCAGAAACATGTGATGAACTCACTATAACCCCCATTCCATGGCTCCCTGCACTCATGTGGGGAGGAAATAGAGCTTGGAAAGGAGGTAGAGGAGGGAGGAAAAGTGTTTTTAACATTTGTTTTACTTCTCATAACCTGCTCTAATTTTATTGGGTAATAAATTGAATTCATTTTCCCAAGTTGAGTCTGCTTTGCCTGTGATGGTAATTGGTAAGTGACCTCTCTCCATCCATATCTCAACTCATGAGCCTTTTGATATATTTTCTCTCTCCTGTCCAGTTGCAAAGGGGAGTGATAGAGCAGATTTTGTGGCTACCTGGCATTCATCCAGAGTCAACTCACCACAGTCATCTAGATCCAAGCCCTCTGCCATGGGCAGGAACACCTTCCACTAGATCAAGTTGCTCAAAGTGACATTCAACCTGGCCTTGAGCACTTACAGGGATGGGAAAAGCCAGGCAGGAGACTGGAGAGAGAGAAGGAGAAGGAAAAGAAAAAAAAAAACCCAACCAAAAAAAGCCCAACAAAACACCCCAAAACCAACAACAAAGAAAAAATCACCCAGCATGAGAACTTGTCTTCTCACATCCATCAGTGTTCCAGCTGTCTTTTTCCCTCCTGATTTTCTATTTTTCAAGTAGAAAGTCACAAGATGTAAATGGGTGGAAGTTAATACTGCAAAATGGAGGTCACCAAATCAGTTTTAGACACAGCAAGAAAGGAAGAGATTTCCTCAGCTAACTGTTCTTTTTATATTTGGATCTCTATTTAAAAATTGACCCACTAATTTAAATACTACAGAAGTCCCAGAATTACTAGGGAGGCTCACAGATGGTTTCTGAACAGCTTTAGAAGGCTTACAACTCTTCCTTTGTAGGCACATCTCTGCTGCCTAGTTTTTGGATTTGCTGCCTAATTACACTAGCAACAAACACTTGAAAATCTTGCTTGAAGTGCTGCAAACAAATAGTCTTTCAAATAGGCAGATTGGCACTGGAGATCCATTGAAATGTTCTATGGAAACATATTTTGTTTTGAACTCTGTGGCAATCCTGATGGCTTAGAGACTTGGAAGGACATCTTTGTATTTTTAACCTGAAGTTCAATATCTGTTTTATCTCTAAATGATAACTGCTGACCATATTATTCACTGCTGGTGGATTTTAAATATACTTTTCAACTCCAGAGAGACTTCAAACTGCTGGACAAGTTGTCAGTGAATGACAGACTTCAGCAGTAAGCAAAAAGAGGCTAGTGGGGGGAGGAGGGAAGGAGATGTTAATCTGGGGATTTCATTGAACCAAATTTAGAAAACTAATGTTAACAGGCAGCACTTTCCACATTTAAGGAAGTTATTCTTAAATATTTTAAAAATACTTCAAAAAAAGGAAAAGCAAGTTTCCTGAATATTGATAGTGTCTGATTTATAATAGATGCTGCAAAAACTTCAAAAAATTGAAAGGTGTCATGATTTTGTTTCTCATCAGAGTGCTTATTACAGATTACTCCTGGGTAGAAACTAAACAACTTTATTCAAAGGGGATTTTCTATTTAAGGTAAAGGAAGCTCAATTTTTATGCTTCTTCAAAAAGGCAGAAGGCATTGAATAACAGCATTTAACCCTGTAACTTAAATGATGCCTCACACTTGGGTTTAAATTTAAGAGAGATTAGTAATTTGGTCCATTGTTGCAGCTTTTCTGTAATCTGTTGGAGAGAGAAAGACAGCTTCAGCTGGCTATTTACAATAATTTTGAGTTGTTTCTGCATTCAGCAGACTCTTGGAAGGTCCTTGCCCTGTCTGCATCCTCCTGAAATGGGACAGCGAGACATTGGCTTGCAAATGATGGTCAGCAGATGGGTAGGATGATTACCTGTCTCTGTTTATATAAAGTAGCTCTGTAGAAAGTAGAGTTTATGGACGCCAGAGAACAAGGAGTGTTGTTTGTTCTTTAGAACATGTAACTAACTACTGGGCTTCCTTCAACCACTGCCAAACCTCACTCCCAAGTTGCCTAGGATTAGCCCTCCCACATTCCAGAGTGATGCGCACCCTTTGTGTAGAGGCACTAAGTGGTTCCCTGTGGGTCTCAGTTAGATTATATCTTGTTATGACAATGTTTCTCATAGATTTGTGCATTTAGCTTCTTTCATCGCTTTATCATGTATTTAAAAAAAAGAAACCCCCAAATTGTAAATATTATATTCCCATAATGCACAGTAACTGCACATTGTTGTATCCAGTACTGTAGGCTACATGTAATAAATACAAAATGTAAACCGACTGTTGATGAACATACAGAATGAGTTTTTCACATTACATGTGGCAACTGAGCCCTCCACAAGGAATTTGCATTATTGGAGAAATTTTATCCATTGTTAATGTATGTGACACTAAAAGTGTGATGTGACATGATCTCCTAGTTCCTCTGCAGATACCAACCATCTTTATCAGATATTGTTGGAAATATTGAGATGCAAAAAGCTAATCCTCAATTGCATAATGCACATCTTTAGTGGTGGGGGGAGGGGAGGATATCACCTTTAAATCTGTATTAGAATTGCCTAAATTAATGCAAAGGTTTTGTTTCTTTGTGGGTTTTTTTTTCTGTAATTTTCTTCCATTTTTCTCTGTGAATTTATAAGCATATGCCCTGTGTACTGCACTAGAAGAGCTCTATAAAATGAGAGTTAGTATGAGGTGTGCTAGCACCAGGATGCAACCAAACCTCTGCATGAATGCACATGCATCCATCTGAGAGGCACTAAATATAGTATACCCTGCTTTCACACACAATCCTTCAGCAGTGAAGAGGTAGAACAGGTTGCCAAGTCAAAATTAAGTTTGAAACAGGATGAAACATCAGAAGTTTCTGATGGCTTTTTTTCTCCGTGTGACTTTTCATACAGGGTGTCAGATCACTTGAAGCACCCAGTTAGGAGTATTTTAGCATAACTTTTAATAAAATATTTAGAAAATATCACAAGCCAAATCCTAAAGTGTTTTGGTTGGGGTTTTTTCGTTTGTTTGGTTGGTTTGGTTTGGTTTGATTTGGGTATTTTGGGAGTCTGGACATCAAGCCTCAGCTCCACAAAGCAAATAAATGGAACATGAGGATGGCCAAGGAGGAGCAGGATCATTTCCCTCCGTTCAAACTGAGTAGCGCAAGGTTTGTTCCAGTCTGTCATCCTTACAAATCCCAGGTTCCCTAAGGCTATATTCAAACACTTTGGTTGAAGTTCAGTGCACCTGAATTTCCCGGCCAAGTTGCATGCACATGCTGCAGGGACCTCAGGGTCTAGTCAAAATCAGTGTTTGCACATAGTTAAAAAAAAAATCAATGACTCTTGCATCCCTAAATCACCTCCGGAATGGAAGATTCCATAACTGGTCCTTTCATGTTTCCTCCTTTTCCTCTCAGTCTAGCAATATCCTGATTGCTTTAACCCTTTCACCTCCTACTCTGTTTTCAATGTATGCACTCAAATGCAGGTTCCTGTTTTGCCTTCCAGCTCAGTTAAAAAGAGCTCCCACAAAGGTGCACATTCAATTCAGGGTCATGATAGATTTTAGCTTAAAAGCAAAGTTTAATTTTGTCAGCACTATAGGATCCAGTTTCTAAAATGTGAAATTTTCCACTCATTCAGAAAACTCCAACTTCCAGTGCTTCTGTTAGCTTTGTTCTTTTTGGCAAGCCTAGCAGACATGGGCTGGCCTCACCAAAACACCACAGCTGTGATAGACAAGGTCATTTTCAAGGCATGAAGAAGCTGTTATGTACATCTCCTCTGTGGGGAAGCAGTTTGTTGCAATACTAATTAGGTGCAGAGGGAGTTTTTCCAGACAATTCAAGAATCTTTTAACCTCCTAAAGCATTTCAATTACATATATAAACAGATCAATAAATTGCTTTTTTTTTCTTTGTTAATTCTAGAAAATGCACGCCCACAAACATCAAAACATTTTTTTTTTGATGGGACAGGTTACAAAGCCAGCATATATACTGTTTTGCAGATAATTAAAGCATTAAAAAAATCAGCAGTTGCAAAACTGAGATCCTCATAAAATTCTCATGAGATCTGGAATTTGGCATTACTTTGTCAGTGTGTTACAGATTTTAACTTAAAAAAATTCCACAGATTTTCATGTGCAGAAATGTTGTTGTTACCTTTGTAAGAATTCCCCAGAGTTCCAGATTTCTGCAAGGAACATTGACTATCAGAAATATTGATCCATGCAGTTTCTATACCCATTACATCAGGGCTGTACGTGCCCTGAAAGCTGACCAAATTCATCATTACAGCAGAACCAACTGATGTTGGAACAAAAAGTTTTTCTAACTTAAAAAAGACTTTCACCTCATGTTCAAGAACTGAAGTGGATCCAGAAAGAAAAAATTAACAAAAAGTTTGTAGAGAATAAAACAGCAACTGACTGATTTCTACATGATTGTGAACTGTTTTATAGTATAATCATTTGTACATTATTGAAACAACATACAATTGCATATTTAAATCATTCATATTTTAATTCTGGTGCTGTACAATAAAGCAGCTAGACCCAAATTCACAAACACAGTAAGAGATTAAAAAGGAGGGCAATATTTTTAAAGGATAAAGTTTTTGTGATGTTTGTAAGAATCAGGTCATGGCTGACTTTTTTCCAACTCTTGCAAATATTTTCAGTTCAACAACTTTGATCATATATCTCTTGCTTTAGATGAAGCATTGAATGATGACAACAGGAGGGTATCTGTCTTAGGTCAGTGTGCTAAAATGCTCATGGAAGCATCTCTTTCTCTCCATCTTAGCTCAGTGAAGTGCATGGAATAGTTCTTGTAATAAGAAAATTCCTAATGAAGATTTATAGCATACGATATTTAAGTCATCAAAGCACATTTTGTTGCTATAGTAACAATAATCCTCCACAAACAGTATGTAATTTGTCTAAAATAATACATTCTATGTTCATTCTAGACATTGGCAGACAATCTTCTCAATCTTCTTGTCCTTTTGTTTAGAAGAGTTTTCATTTTTTAAAGGAACATCTCCTTTAGAGGGCAACAACTGCTTATTTTGCTATAAAATTACTTTATCATACTGTGTGTTCCCTCAACTTTTCAATTAAATTCAGCAATAACCTGAGAACATATCAGAACTTGAAAGAAACTGTGTGTGACTTGTTATCTCAACTATCCAATGTCCAGAGACTATATCGTTTCTAATGTTCATTTCAGTATTACAGGTTATAATGGTGTATAGAGTGAAAATATGGAAAACATCAAGAGCGAACGACTATATTTCAACAAGTACAGTTGGCATTTTCTCAGAAGCATAAGAGAAAGGAAGACTTTGCCCTGGTCATAGAGGGTTGGGTTAGAGATTGGCTAGCAGAGCTTAACGCCCATAAATCATGGGCTCTGATGGGATGCACCCAGGGCTGCCAAGGGGGCTGGCAAATGTTGTTGCTCTGCCACTCTGCATCATCCTTAAAAAAATCATGGATAACAGGAGAGGTGTCTGATGGTTGAAGGAAGGCTAATGTTACTCCTTTCTTCAAAAAGGGCAAGAATGAGGACCTGGGAAACCACCAACCGGTCAGTCAGCCTCACCTCCATCCCTGGAAAGGTGATGGAACAGGTCAATCTGGTGGCCATCTACAAGCATATAGAAGTAAAGCAGGTCATCAGGAGTAGTCAGGATGGATTCACTAACAGGAAATCATGCTTGACCAATTTAATGGCCTTCTATGATGACATGTCAGGATGAGTCAACGAGGGGAGAGCAGTGGATATTACGTACCTCAACTTCAGAATGATTTTGACACTGTCTCCCATAACGTCCTCATAGGTAAGTTCAGGAAATGTGGGTTAGATGAATGGATAGTGAGGTGAAACCAGAACTGGCTGAATGGCAGAGCTCAGACCGTCATGATCAGTGGAGTAGAATCCAGTTGAAGGCCTGTATTCAGTGGTGTTTCCCAGAGATCAGTACTGGGCCCAGCCTTATTAAATGTTTATCAGTTATTGGGACAAAGGCATAGAATGTTCCCTCAGCAGTTTGCTGATGATATGAAAAGGAGGGGGATTGTCTGATACACCTGAAGGCTGCACTGGCCTTCAGGAGGGCCTCAATGGGCTGGAAAGTTGGGTAGAGGGAAACCTAATGATGTTTCAACAAGGGTAAGCATAGGGTCCTGCTCCTGGGGAGAAACAGCCCTGAGTACCAGTGCGGTCTGGGGGCTGACATCCTGGAGAGCAGTTCTGCCAAGAAGGACCTGGAGTATTGCTGGATGACAAACTCACCAGGAGCCAGCAGTGTGTCTCTGCAGCAAGAAGGGCCAATGGGATCCTGTGGTCCAGCACTGGGCTTCTCAGTACAAGAAAGACAAGAAGCTACAGGAGAGGGTCAAGTGGAGAGGCACAGAGATGATTGTCATCTGGAGCATCTAATGAGGAGAGACTGTTGGAGTTGGGCCTGTTTAATCAGAGAAGAGAAGACTGAGAAAGCTTGTCATTAATACGTATAAATACCTCAAAGGCAAGTGCCATAAGGATGGTGCCAGACTTTTTCGTGGTGCTCAGTGCCAGAACGAGGAGCAGTGTCCATAAACTGATATGCAAGAATTTCCACCTCAGCAAGAGGGTGAACTTGACACTGAGAGTTGAAGAGCACTGGAACAGCTGCCCAGGTGTGAGGTCTCTCTCTCTGGGAATTTCCAAACCCACCTGGGTGTGTTTCTGTTTAATGTGCTGTAGGTGACCCTGCCTTGGCAGAGAGATTGGACTAGATGATCTCCAGAGGTCCTTTCCAACCCTAACAATTCTGTGGTTCTAAATAAATATGCATTTAGTGAGGCTGCTCATAGGGTTGTACCATCAAAAAAGTTCAGAGAGCACTGCCATAGACTGCACACATTTTCAAATGCTAAATAGCAAACCAATGTTTTAAAGCGACCCAATAAGATTCAGAGGCAAATAGAAGAAGAGATCCTTGTTTTTTTCAGACTGCTTCCACTATTCAGACAGGACTATTCTCTGTATAAGCAGTCCTAGGTAGCTTTTGGGGCTACTTAAAAGCAACGTACAAAACTTGGTGGACTCATTTAATCTGAAAGATGTGTTTATTATTATGAAATACCTTCTTTGCAGGAAATTGACATAAAATCTATGTGTCACAAAAATTTCAGGGATGCAAGACTTTGAGGGTTTAAGAGGATCTCAAAATTAATGCAGGATGTTTAAAAACTGATGCAAAATAGTGAAATTTCCTAAGTCAACATAAACTGGTTACAGAACAGATACTTGAGAAAGTAAACAGTGGCAATAGTTGGTGTATTTCTGTTTAGACAACTTAGTTATATAATTCTATGTTTCAATAATGTCTATTCTTGATTGCACACTGTTTTTCCATTGATGAACAGGCAACTATTTAGGGAAATCTGATTCTGAACTTTTATCTTATTTGAGGGCAAGGCCTTGAAATCTTTGAAAGGAAAGCAGTGTGAGGAAAAGGTACTAGAACTGGATGACTTTTTCCACAAGGACTAAAACTACTTAAAGATGGAATTTTGGAGGAATGGAGATGTTTTAAGAAATCAGATCAAACATTGCAAATATTCTGGGACAAAATTTCTAATATGTTAACACCTTTGATTTCATCACATCTGTAATTCTTTGCTGTCTTCCTAGGTAATTTTGAAGCCCTCCTCTTCTTAGCCTATAATTTCAGAATAATGGCTTTTATTTCAAAATTGTCTGATAATTTAAAATAATGGAAATGTTTTCAAAAAATAAATAATTGATATATCCTATACCAAAAAAGAGTTATTTTTAATATACCAATGCACATCTGTGTTCATATTATTAAGCTTGTTCATAGTTCAGCCTGAACCTTATCATAAATTCCCTGCAAATTCTCTACATGGCCACAATCATTCACCTCTACTATCTACTAAAAAGTCCCTCATTTCATAATTGTTCAGAAAAATTAAATGGGCTATAAATAAAATTCAGCAGCTTTTTTGTGATGGATGATATTCACCCACAAACTTGTTTGAGTGGTCTTATGGGATTCAAAAGGATCTTTCTCAATGGTTCTTGTTGTGATTAATAATTGCAGAACTGAACTCATTTTATATGGGTTTTGAACAAATTTCTGAACGAAAAATTAACCCCTGGAGAAGTTCACAAGCAGCAAGCTTCAAAAAATGGAAAAAGTGCAATTATTACTGTCAAATGAAATATCTTTTGCCTTTTCTTATCTTTGACCATTAAAATACCTTGGATTTTCATAGTTTCATAGCACAAATGAATACCAGTGTCAGGATAAATGACCCCCATCAACATAATAGAATTTATGGAAGTCTCAGATGGGTCCTTGAAGAAAATATTTCTGCAAGTGTAGTGCCTTTGAGAAAAGCAATTGCACCCTGAGGCAACTTTAGCTACTCTATCTTACCTGAAGGGCTCCCTGGAAATCTTTCCTCTCAGCAATCTATCTAATCCATGCATAGATGAAACCCTTAAACAGATTTTAGCAATTTTTCATTCTGCATAGGCCAGTACACTTGTGTGTGTGTGTGTTTTGCATAAAGCATCTTAGCAATTGTTATCATCATAAGTGTTTAAATATTTATTGGGTTAGGTGTAGTTCCAGAGTTCTTAGCTTGGCCTAAACATTATTAACCACAGTCCTCAGTACAAGTTTGACCTACAAGGCAGCCTGGGGGAAAGGAAAATTTGAAATACCCAGTGTTATAAATATTTTAACTATACAAGGTATTAATGTTTTAACACCTGCTCTAATGCTGGTCTTTTCACACGGACGAAAGCTATTTTGTATCTCATATGTACATCACGAAACCTTAATGGTCTCAGGTGGAGCTCACATGGAGGAAGGGCTTATATTACTCTGTAGCTTTTGCTATTACTGAACTTCAGAATGGGAACAGAAGTCGAATGTCAGGGAAAAAAGGACTCCAGTCTTCTGTCAGCAGGATACCTACTCATAAGGAAGCAGAAACAGGCTGAGACCCTCCAAAAGGTATGGCATCATATCCAATTTTGTGGAGGCTTCCAGTTTTCTGGTGTAGGAGAAAGTGGGGAAGGGCCTACAGAATGTAGTTGGATCTCTGGAGCTTGAATTCTCATTATCCCCACAGAGCATTAACAGCAATTATTGTATGTCTGTGTAAATTGCAAATAGAAGTTATTGGAAATAACAAAGCACAGGTTTTCCATGTATATTTACGGAAACCAAGTATACTTCTAAATTAAACACATACCATAATCACAGTATAAAACTGACTACAGGACTGAAGTCAGACCCTAAAGGTCCACTTTGATTTTCATTTTTTTGATTAAGTGATATGATAGAGATGGCATACTGTGTAATTAGCAGTCTGTTGCAAGTCATTAAGGGTGATATTTTTAAGGAGTTTTCAACTGGATAAAAATAATCTCAAAATGCATTCTTACAATTCCTTCTTGCCATCACTTGCTAATTCATTAAATAGATCTAAGTACAAATAAAGAAGGAAAGGCGTTTCAGAAGGTGATAAAGGAGGAGGTGGTAGTGGAGGTAAGAAAATCATGCAGTTTCCTTTGCGTTTATTGTATAAGAACACAAAAGAAAAGCTTTTCTAAAATCTATGAAACTATAGGGAGGGTCAGGAGGTCATGCTGCAGTGTGATAATCCTGAGCCACTTGTCATCCCAGATTTCCCAAAGACCTTCTTATTTCGGCCTATCATCAAATCAGATGTGGTATCCTTTGATTGCGATTTAGTTCCCCAAAATCACAAAGATTTTGCTTTATTTTTCCTATCAATATCAGTTGGAGTTGTATCTAAGCAATATTAAAAGTTAAATGTATATCCAAAGTCACAGTCTTTAAGAAATACAATAAAATAATATCTGAACAGTCTGAAATGTCCTCAGAAATGGTCTAGTTAATCAGTACGGAATTCCAAGGCCATGTTGTGTAGGAAAACCAGAAAATTCATGGGAAAACAGACACATTAAAATAAATTCACTAAATTGTATTACTACTTCCATTTGCTTATTTGTCAACAAGCTTTATTAAATATGGCTCATTATTTTCCACCCATGAAATTAATTTTCATTTGAGAAGAAGATACTTGTTTCAGCTTTTTCTGTTGTAACTACAAAGTATACCCTTTTCATGGAGCCTGGAGCCTCGTGAATTATTCTAAATAACATTATGAACATATATGTAAACATTATGTGACTTTTATGCATCCCCTCCTAAAATAATGCACATTCTCAAAGTGACCTTTGCACATTGCATGAGATACTCAGATTTTAACTCTCCGGTAAAGTAACCTATAGAAGCAGCATTGTTCTATAGAAGAAGATAAATCATGGTCTTAAACATTTGCTTTTAATCCTAGGTAAAACACTACAGCTGAGAAAAAACAGGCAGGCACAATTTAATTCTCAATGAGGAGAAAAGCGCCAGACTAATCTACAGACATAATCTGAATCCTGAGGCAGTGCAGAAGAGTGGCCTCTAATTTAATCCTTAAGTGTATGAAATATGTTTTATTACTCCTTTTTGATCATTTAATTAATAAGATGCTAATCAGCTGCTTCAGATTGACTCAACTCCACTCCAAGCATTATCTTGAAAAGTGGAGAAAAATGCTATGCTTCCATTCCACAAAGAGCCCTTCCATTTTGTCACTGATCTGGGTCCAAGCTTTCAACATCAAAGTTCAACAAGCACTAATAATGTGATGTTGATAGATTACATGAAATTGAAAAGGTTAAATGGGCTAGAAGAGAAATTATTTATAGTTTGCCTTTCCAAAAATCTCCTTGACCCATGACTTCTGCCTAACTAAGCCACTAATGCTGACTATGCCTCTTCCTATGAAAAAAATGCATTTCTTAAAATTACTTTTAACTGTATCTTTCTTCGAGAGCAATACACAGTTAGTTTTCTTCTACATACACACAGGACACTTCATCATAAATGGTGCATCAAATATTACCAACAGCCTTGCTTGCTCACTGCAGAAAGATGCAATAGAGCTCATGCTCCAGCAATAGTAAGATAAAATACTCAGTTTTGTCTAGTCTTATAAAGCAGAAGGGTGTGATTCAGAAAAATTACATTACTAAGATGCCCACAGATACTGCATTATGTCCTTAGTGATTAAACACATAGTATGCATCATATTATCACCAAAAAAAATGAGTGCCTATACATATTAGATAATTGTTCACACACATACACAAGAATTTTGTATAAAAACAAACATTTTTTCAGAAAATGTTTCTCTAGTGCAGGTATCAAATCTCTTCAGTGTTCCTTATACCAGATTATTTTTAACAATTTAACAATATTTTTAACATTTAGTCACTAGAACCTTCATGTCTTTGAACAATAATCTTTGAAAAATAGGAAAAACCCAGACACACTTGCACAAGGACAAGAAGATACAATTTCAAATCTACAGCAAAATTAAGGATAATATTACATCAACAGTTAAACCAATGCAGCAATCCAAGATGATTTAAGTGTTCTATTATGCAAAATTGTACCCATTATAACAGAGAAATCAAAGACTGTTGCTAACATGGTTAGGCTATGGTTCTGTAGTCAGAAAATAGTGATGCATGAGCAGTTTTCAAATGGTAATTTGACAGACAGGATATGTAAAGGCTTCTGAATTGAATTTAAAGTATCTAGCACCAGAACTGTAGTGACATAGGTCTTGGTCCCAAACTGCTCAACCCATTTCTCAACAGCATCTTGCAAACTCCATTCTATGCACTGTGTCTGATGCAGACACTCACATCATTTCAAGTATGTGGCCATCTTCCCTGCAGTCAATACACTGCCCACTTCACAAGTGCTTTTCTAAGTCCGTCATGGAGGATTGGGCCCTTGGAACGAAGTTCTAAATATTCCCCTCATGGTTTCTTACTGGTCAATCAAATCTCTGTTCAATTTTGTGGTAAGGACTTCACTTATAAAATGTCCTAGTACTGAGGATATATTTTTCACTTTGTTGCCTGATTTCATACCTTTTGTCCTTTATGTCATTGGTTACCTATACATGATGTGTAAATATGATAAAATGCTTTTTCTACTGCAAATCAGAAAGCAGAAATATAACCTGTATAGTTCATTGCTTGAAGTGAAATTAATATCAGATCTTGAAAATGAAGTCCAAATTAAAATCTTTAAGATTAAAATTTTCAGGTTTATTCAGTATTCATCCAATTCTGCTTGCTCTTAAAAAAAATAGAAAAACTATTGTGATTCCCCAATACTTTGAACAATTACATAAAAATTAGCATGTAGTGTATCTTATGTTGAATGATATACAGAAGGAGAAGATTCTTGATTAAACTGATGCCTATGAAAACAGAGAACATTAAAAGTATGATCATAACATCTACGTTTCAGTTCTACTGCCTTGATTCTCCATGAATTATTTCCTCCATGGAGTTCTTAGTCCTACCCAGCCCCGATACCTTTCTTTACAGTCCAGAGAAAGAGTCTAAATGTCAATACAATTCAATAAAAGAGTGGTACCTTCTTCTTAGAAATCTCCAGCAATTCTCTAAAGGATAGCTTCCTGATCCTACTGTTCGATCAGATTCTTCAGAATTCATCAACAGTTTAGAAGCTGAATTAATATTTATTATATTCTTATTTAAGGACCAAACTTTGACCATTCCCAAGGTGACCTTCTGGTCTCCACAGCCATGGGACTCAAATAACATTATGAATCTTCATAGCAGATACTCTGCAAGAAAGTGATACTACGTTTCTCTTAAGCATGTGTTCTGAAAAGCTGGACAATGCATGGCATCCACAAAAACTATCTGTGTCAGACACACAGTAGCTGACAGGGGAACAGCTAACTAGATCTGAACATTATGAGATGCATAAAAAATGAGGCTTATAATTTCATCAATTTGGTCTTTCATCTTTGATGCACTTAAAGGTTTTATATTCATCCTGACTCCACGGCATCCATAGCATCCAGTCAGCATCAAAACAAACCGCATGTCATTAAATATTAAATTCCTTAAGGGATAAATCTGTAAGTCTTTAATTTCTTTTTAGTTCTTTTTCAGCTGAAACTGGCACTACTCAAGGCTGGAGAAGCATTTGGCATCCATAAATCAAAATGAAACTAATGAAAGTTAAACTTGAGAAAGGGCTGTTTAAGTAAAGCCCCAAGGATGGAGTTGTATGAGTATGCCTGCATGAGACTGAGGGGAGACCTCATTCTCTACAACTTCTTTGTGAGGGGAAGAGAAGGGGCAGGCACTGATCTCTGCTCTGTGGGGACCAGTGACAGGACTCAAGAGAATGGCCTGAAGTTGTGTTGGGGTGGATTAGGGTAGATATTAGAAACAGGTTCTTCCCCAGTGAGCGGCTGGGCACTAAACATGTTCCCCAGGGCAGTGATCACAGCACCAAGCCTGACAGAGCTCAAGAAGTCTTTTAGATGATACTCTCAGGTATATGTTGTGACTCTTGGGGATGGTCCTGTGCAGGGCTAAGGGTTGGAATTGATGATCTTTGTGGGGCCCTTCCAACTCAGCATATTCTGTGATTTTGTGAGTCTGTGAGACAACACAGTGCTTTTCAGAATGAACTGGGTTTCAGACCAGGAAAATCATATAAACATAGACTCGTAGAACCACAGGATGATTTGGGTTAGAAGGGACCTTTAAAGACAATCTAGTCCAGCCCCTCCCTGTCATGGGCATCTTCCACTAGATCAAAAAACTTTTACTTGGACAGCATTACAGATGTCTCTTCCTGTGCAATCTGCCCCATCATGCACATATCAACCTACCTGGGAAATCACACTAAAAATTTCCAGAACTTTTTGAAGATTAAAACATTGTAAGTCCTGCAATACATTGAACAGTATTGACTGCACATATGTTGTTTTAAACTTATGTTCCCCAGTGCATTCTTAGCTTTTGAAAAAGACTTTGCATGGTTGAAATACAAACTCTTGCCGTAGACCATACTTAGAATCAAGTTATACAGGTACGCTTTGTGTACAATGAACCACAAAGAGACTTCTGTTGTCTATTAGGTAAACTTAGGCTTGTAGCATTCCAGTGTGGTGTTCTGTAGGAAACTTCCTAAAATATCATCACTGTTACCATACCTTAGCAGCTGACTGTCTGGATACCTTTGACTTGGCCATAATACTTTTGCTCATATTTTACTAGGACCTTGCCAGTGCTTGTGACAGAAGCTCAGACGTGGATAATATTTCATGTGACAACCACTTATTTTTAAAATCTTACAATATTGGACTAAAGTCTATTCCCTTACATAACAGGTATATTTGTTAAAATTTATTTTAATTATCATGTCAGTGGGGCCTAGTGTCATTTTCTCAACTAATATATGATAGGTGGTATGGGCAGCCTTGTAAACAAGGCTGATGTGGAAGACAGAGTAATCTTTTGTATGACATTTTTTTTGAAGCACTGTCATAAATGAGCAGGAGAAAGGCCCAGGCTGTTATTACAGCAGTATTAAACATGATGAGATATTGAAACCTCTAAATTATATTTGGATGGCTTAATAATTTGCTACTGGTCATCAATTGCTGTACAAGACCCAATTTAGCATCAGCAACACAGAAGCTTTTTCATCTGGAGGCACCTCTGTAACTTTCCTAGTTTCTGATAAATGTGCTGAATCTAGAATATAACTTCCAGAGAGGGAGCAGACAGTGACTGCAGACAGTAAAGAGCAAAAAACGATTATTTCATAGCAACTCTTTTAGAAAACACAATTTTTAACGAAGTAGAAACTGAACAGTATTCACCTCCTACAATCTCATATAAAGATATATCCAGGCTCGGGTTAAAAAGCAGTTGCCAAGTAAAACAGAAGTATTGTTTTAACAGAAATCAGACCAAGCTCATGGAGTTACATGAGTCAGAACACAACATAGTGTTGTGAATTATAAGTTTAAACCTCAGTTTAAACACCCAAGTTTACACACCTCCACTGATTATCAAATCCCTTATTTTCATTAGTTGTAAAAGAAATTCCAGTCAGGTACACCTGAAGGAAAGACACATAACCATAGGTCCCTCTATATAGCTGCTAATGCAATATGACAACATGCCTTATATTGTTAAAATGCAGTTACAGTGTTTGCATACCATAACTGGAACATCATTCTGTTGTGCTGGGTCATGAGCAGATTTGGACAAGGCCACAGCATTTTAGTTTGTGAGACACCTTAATCCACTGTATTTCTATAAAACACAATACCATTGGTGGTACTGCATAGAAATTAGCCTTCCCTAAAAGTCCTGCAAATACCAGTGACTTCCATGCTATGAGGAGACACAGAAAATGAGGGCTAAGGCTCGACTATCTTCCCATCCCTTGGTAAATAAACCCCATCTGTGCACCTTAGTACACACATTACAGAAATGCAGACAGATATAAGTTTTGATGCAAGCACTCTTTATGCATTTTAGATTAAAGATTCATTGAATAAAATACATAATGACTTTGTGAAAAAGCCGCTGGAACCAAATTCCTTTTTCTGCAGCAAACCATTGGTTGCAAAAACATGCTTCCTGGCTCAACACGTCTCTACTTCTCTTCTTCCACAACCTTGGCAGAACAAAAATCTAACTACTCAAGCTAGACTCAAAACTCTCACTATGCCCTGTGAGAATACAACCTCCTCCTCAATAAACTTGACGCGTTTCTTGTCTTTGGCCCTGCTTTTGTATGAAAGTGCTATTTTGTTGCAACTTCTAACTTGGAGAGATCTATTAGTGTTACGCCAAATGGATGTGGCAACAGGAGTCCTTTAGGTACAGCACTGTCTTATTTCTAGATCTAGAATAGGTACAAGCAAGAGTTAGGAATAAAAAAGACTGACAAGACTTCTTAGGATAGTCAGAATGAGCAAGTTTGGAGAATCCTAGCTGGTGAAAAGGTAAGCACTGACAAAGTGATGAGAAAATTTTGGTAACTTCATTCTATGACTTAGGCACTTAAGGGTTTATATCTAACACTTCCAAGTACATTTCAAAATGCTAATTTGAGAATTTCAGCCCTTGGTAGCTCAACTCAGAATTGTCACTGAATTATACACAGTTACAGCAGAGGTATTGCTATGGGAAAAGCATCCTAGTGTACATACTTAAAAAAATTACCAAGAGTTTCTTTGTGTAGTTCTATTTTGGTCAGAACCTCAAATTTGTTATTTCTTTCTCATTTCACAGACATCTTATTTTCAGAAAATGTACTGAATGAATTCAGGTTCAAATGGAAAAAAGAAATTCTTACTGTGTAGCAATACTCACAACAATACACCACTAGTTACATCCTTTCTTAATAAATATATTCCTTGCATATATTTAAATATTCATACATACATATTCTTACTGCTTACATAATTAGCCATGTCTTTGTATTACTTTTTTTTATTATTATTTTTGACATAGTGTCACTAAGTGACTAATTAATTAGTCATAAGTACTCTGTCCCCTCTAGATATTATTGTTTACTAAGACAATCATCTGGCTGGGAAGACACATGCCACGTATGTTTGGTGGTTATATGATGGTTGACATTGAAGGTCAAAACTATGCTAGAATTCTAGAGGGTAAGAAGTCTGCCTTGATCATTAATTTAGGATATAATCTGGGGGCAGTCAATTATTTCATTTGCACTCAGCTTCTCTATCTGTAAAGCCAGGATACTAACACTGTTGGAAACTGTCACAGTTCCAATTCATGTCAACCACAGTGAGTTCTAGGATCTGAAAAGTCGACTATCAGCCATGAATAAAACATCTGCAACTAATTATGGTTTTGGTAATGCCATCAATAGCACATAAATTCTACAAGAAGGCCACACAGGTAACAGCCACTCTCAAAGGCTATATGCAATATAACTCTTATTTCAGTCAAAAAGGGATTGAGCACAGAAGCAGATCAAGGCCACACAGCAATGCAGTGATTTTAGGTAGTCACAGACACAAGAGTTGCAGTGATAAAAAAGGAGTCCACAAATAGGGCAAGACTTGAGACCGTAAGAATTTAAGTAAGTGTATAGTGATTGATTGCTGTAATGTCTGCATGTTAACTCCAGGATGCAAGCAAAGGGAAAAAAAAATAAAAAAAAATAAAAAAAAAAGATAAACTCCTTATCTTTCAGATAGACATTCAACTATTTATAGGAGCATAACCAGAAGGGATTGGTGCAGTTGGAAGATAATAGAAACCAATTTAATATCTCTTTCATGTTAAATGTTCTTGCTGCAGATTTATAAGCTTTCATTAAAAGCTCTGTTTAAGCATTGTCTTAACATAACAGTGATTAGTATGTGATCCAGAAAGCATAAAAATCTAAACGTGCTGAGCAGTTTGTAAGCACATTAGCTCTTTTAGCCACATTGTATATATGCTAATGTCATGACTGCTAAGCACAGGCATTTCTTCATGGTCTTAACAGGTGATGCATCAAATTAATCATACATTCCTTTTTCCATCCTTGGTTATCCTTTCTTCAGTACTCACAACTTACTGTGAATATTGGAGAAACTCAGAGTACACACAAAATCTGTATAATTGGAAAAAAACCTTCCAAATTTTCTTCTGCAAAATGATACATCTGTAAGAACTTAGTTTTATCTGTATTCTGCTTCTAACTGATGAAAAATAAAAAGCAAAAATCCTTCCATGTGAATATATCATGAAAAAGAAAAAATGCAAACACTGGAGATTACTTGGATTTTTTTCCCCACAACAATTTTTTTTTTTAATTAAGAAGTTTTGATATAAAAAGACTAGCATAAAAAAGTAGCTTCTTTTAGAAACTTCTTTCAAAATAAACCTAATGTAGAGTAATGAGGTTTAGGTAGAAATTAATTGCTACAGTATGTCTGGTTTTGGCCCAGAAAATTTACCTGTGGGAAAACCTATGATAAATAGAAAACTTGGAGCAATTTTCAGGGTCCTTCCTTTTTGACAATGCAATAAATACAGAGTAGTTTCCAAAACCAGATAGCATTCTTACATTTGCTGTCCCTGAGGCTGGAACCTGTTCCCTCAAGCTGCACTTGTGGTATACTGCTGTCTTACAGTTCATGAGGGATGAACCTCAAAGAAGTTAGAACTTTCGTTCACGTAAATTCAGATGCACTGTTGAAAATTCTCTTATTCAGACACCAGGTTGATAATGCATTTCCTTCATAAGATTTACAGCATGTCCTGAGTTTAAATGGCTTATAAATTTCCTCTAATGTATTTTGCACAGTCCTTGCAGAGACATGCAGCTCTTGTCCCTACAGAGTTCAGGTACAGTATTCAGGGACTGTACACAAACTCTCATTTGAGAATTCTGAAGTGTACTTGTTGAACCTCAGTACAAAAGGTCTGTTCCTCTTAGAAGGCAGAAATGCAATTTTAATGAGCTCTGACTCCAAATAGAATATGCCACAAAATAATTTTCAGCTGCAATTATTCAGACTTGTCAGGTTGTGAAAGGATGAAAAGAAATTTACTCTTTAGAACTACCAATCAGGCCAGTTTTGAGGTTAAGTCTTCTGGGAAATTTGAAAAGTGATTCAGCTTCCAAAATCATTGATACCTGCCTTCCTTTGAACTAAGTGTTTGTTAAATAGTACAGGAGAGTTATTGTCCACCAGGGAGCATGTTAAGTTTGTCTAATTAATTCCTCTAGTAACCTAAACTAGATCTGGATCCTCAGAGACACAAGCAAAGCAAAGTCAAACAATGTGATCTTTCTCTTTCTTTCTCTCTCTGCATCGTTTTTTAGAGAAATTATTTAAATTATGAGAGACTATTTTAGGTCACTGATGGAAAGCTAAATTTGATCTTCACGCTTAAGACTCCTTCTGTTAATCCCCTCTACAAGGGTTATTTTTAGCTTGCCTCAATTAAAAAAAAAGCCTCTAATTGCAAATGTTCTGCATGCTGAGTTTGGTACAGACTTTGCTATTTTTTGGTGGTTAACTAAAGCTAGCAGCTTGATAAATTTGTAAAAGAAAATTAAAAGTGTTAAACTTTTTAACCTCCCAGTTGTCCTTTTCTTGTTGAGAGTAAAAATTTTTCCTAAATGAAGTTTCCTTTCATCTGAAATAGAGTATTGGTGTTTGGAAAGAGAGTCAGCGTGGATTTTCTTTTTAATTACTAGTGTGATGCACTTATTTGTACGAAAGGCAGAAAAGCAAAATTCATATTAAGACCCTCTAGTACTTTGTAGCTCAAAATCCATCAATTTTATGCTAAAGGCTAAATCACACATCAAAAAGATATTAGAAGAAATGCCTAAAGAGCTCAAAAAAACCATATGCCAAATATAAGTTTTCTTGGACATTACTGGCTGATAATTTCAGAGCCTTTGCAATTCTGCACAGATGTTTCCATGGGCCCCTCTGCTGCCCCAAGCAGCTCTACCACCTGGCTGATTTGCCCAGATTAGGAGCAGAAACATGCTATACTCATTTTGTAGGAAAAGTGGTATCCCCAGGAAGAAATGCAGATGTAGAGTTGCCTAACAAGAACACCACTGCATACAGCACTGCATGGGCAGCCAAATTGCTTGTGAATCAGCTGCTGAATTTGATCACTTACCTTGAAACTCAGCTAAATATTTTTATTTTCTCAAGATTGCAAGTCAATTTAATTTTACATCAGCCCACAATCAGATGAAATAGTAAAATAGTAAAACAGTGTAACAAAAAGTTCTTTTCGGAAGAATTTCTTGAATGAACATCCAAGAGGCAACCCAGCAGGAAAAAGCAGTCCAGGAAAGTTGGACATGCTTCAAGAGGGAAATTTAAGAGGCTATCCCCACATGCTGAAAGATGAGCTGTCAGGGAAGAAGACCAGCCTGGCTGAACAGATATTTGAACAGAACTCAGGGAAAGAGAGTGTATCACATTTGAATACAGGGACAAGCCACTCAGGAGGACTACGAGGATCTCATGAGTCATGCAGGGAAAAAACTAGCAGGGCCAAAGGCCAACTAGAACCTAATATGACTACTGACATAAAAAGAGAAAAAAAAGTTTTTATTAATATATTAGCAACAAAAGAAGGACTAGAGAGAATATCCATTCTTTTACTGAATTGTGGGGAAACCCAGTTATGAAGGATGAGGAAAAGACCAAAGTACTTAATGCCGCCATTGCCTCAGTCTGCAATAGAAAGCCATTTGTCCTCAGGGTAACCAGTCTCCTGCACAAGCAGACAAGAATGGGGAGCAGAATGAAGATGCAAAATCCAAGACACTTAGACATGTACAAGTCTATGGGCCTTGATGAGATCCACCCAAGGGTACTGAGGGAGCTGGTGGAAGATCTCAGAAAGCCATTTTCGCTCATTTATCAGTGATCCTGGCTGGGAAGGTCCCAGCAGACTGGAGGTCAGCAAATGTGACACCCATCTACAAGAAGGCCCAGAAAGAATATCCAGGGAGCTATAGGCCTGTCAGCAAGACCTTGGTGCCAATGAAGGTTATGGAAGAGATCATCTTGAGCATCCTCAAGAGACACATGAAGAACAGACAGTTCAGGCCCAGCCAGCATGGGTTCAGGAAAAGCAGGTCCTGCTTCACCAACCTTGTCTCATTCTATGACAAGTTGACCCCCTTAGTGGATGAGGGATCTGGACACACTGGATGGATGGGCTAAAGCCAGTCGTGTGAGGTTCAACAAAGCCAAGTGTTGGCTACTGGTCTTTGGTCACAACAACCCCAGGCAGGGCTACAGGCTTGGGACAGAATGGTTGGAAAGCTGCCAGGTAGAAAAGGACCTGGGGGTGCTCTCATCGTTGTTTCCAGTAAATTGCTATTTTCTCAACACATGATTTTTATGTTTTTACCTCCAGTTCTCCCCTCCATCCCACCACAGGAGGAGGGGGAAGGGAGAGCAGGGGTGGAAGCAAGTGACATAGTTTGGACAATCTCAGTGGGAGCCCTAAACCATGACAGATGCAAAATTAGATTACTAGCTTTGGTCCCAAAGAAAAATATAATGACATTACTGGTGGCTATCAGTTCTTGGGAAGAATCAATTTCCTGCTCTTGGCCCAGTTCCAGCCACGTTCTATTGGCAGCATGGGGTAACTGTCCTCTTGTTGCATACCTGCATCATTAAAACTAGAAAACAACAACATATTTGTTACAAAAAATTGCAAATGAGACTGAAATTACAATTGCATAAGTATTTCTTCCTTCTAATACAAAAATGGTTCTTCTGTATTAGACTAATGAACTCTTTTAGACTATGTCTGATGAATCAGATGAAATTCTTAGAAGTAAAAAAATAACCCAAAACCACAACAAAAGCCTAACAAAAACAAAATAAAAAAACCCCATAAACAAAGAAAAACAAAACCCTTGCATAGACGATCCTTTTCCTGTACTTTCTCAGCATCAGTTAATAAGTGGATTGGTAGCTCCTGAACATAAGTGATACTGAGATCATTGTTTCTCATGGAAAAGTATTTGAAGAATTTCTCTTACTAAGAACTTGCCATGATTCTCTTTTACTGTTTTAATAATTTTAGCCTGCATGATGAATGAACACAAGAAATAAATTATTATATAAGTTCTATGAAAAAGTTGTTTGACTCAAATTCATGAGAATTTCCTGGAAATATCCTAATTTCTGTGAGATGCAGGAAATTGTAAAGAAGCATTCCCTTTTTAATTTTTCAAGGCCATTCCCTTTTCCTTCCTCAGCTCTTTCTTTTCCAAACGAAGAATCCTAATTTATTTCATTTCCACTGGTAAAGACACTGGTTTTGTTCTCTTCTTGTTGTTTTGGCTTTTTTGGGGTTTTTTTTGGGGGGGTTGCTTGTTTGTTTTTTTTTTTTGTTTTCCCAGCAGGTAATGCATATTATTAAAGACAACTGACCAAAATGGAACAATATGTTAAAGTAGAATATCTTAAATCTACATAAGACAATGATGTTGCCTTTTCCCCTCTCTCAAATACTTAAAAAGATGCCAGTTTATGTAGCTAAAATTTTATATGATTTAAAAATCTCTCTCCTGAGGAGTAGTACCTCATCTACAAACCACTTTCACATACTTTTGGTAGTATTTTTCTATTTATATATCTATGGCTTTACTCTTAGTTGATAATATAGAGGTGCACGGCACCACTGGAGACACATTGCCTCTGCCTGCCTGTTTGGAAAGATATTCAATTCACTCAAAAGTCACATGGAAACTGTACTAGCTGTTTGTGGATGTTGCAGACACACAAGAGAGCCTTAAATTACACAAGACATTCATGTTTTGGCAGCTGAACTGAGTCACTACTACCTTGCAAAACTGCACTCTGCTGCTGCTCCCTATACTCAGTTTCAGCAGTGATGAAATAACTGTGTACCTTCAGCAAAATCTGTTACCTGACTGTTCAGCTCCCTTTCAACTGATCATTAAAAACCCCAGAGTGGATCAACCATTTGGGAATCGACTCCCTGGCTGCCCTGATCCTGGTTAGGATTGTGGAATGGTCTCTGGCTGATTGCACCCTGCCATGCTCCTGGCTCTTTGGAACCCCTCCATCCCTTACTGTGTCTTGACACCTGGAGTCAGGAGGGAATTAGGCTGTGAAACTTACTTAAGAGCCCTCAGTCACACTGCAACTCATTTTCAGTTGCTTGTGGTTTTTCCCAGCCATCTTCTCAAGTGTGAACTTATGCTCCAGAAAGGAGAAAATTAATTGATCTAACATACGATTGTAGGAAAAAAAAGAAATACATTGGACTCACAATTACACATTTGAATGATACATTATGAATCAAAAGCTGTCAGCACACTCTCTTATAACTACATTTTTAGCTTCTCATGTTCAGTATAGTAATATCAACAGACATCTTGCTAGCAGCAGAGCTTGCTCAGGTTAAAACCCCATCTTTTGCTCTTCATTTTTGTTAGTGTCCCTTAATACTTCCCAGCTCATTTGAAAAAAAGAATTTGGTATGCTACCTGGAAACCTGTATGGAAACCTACAGAGCTCCAGCTGACATGCTGGATTTCATCCAGAAAAATCTGTGTGCTTCTGGCTAGTTTAAAATTTAAAAGTGATGTAATGCAAAGACTTCTGGCAACTCAAGAGTAAAGATGCAGAAATCAAATAGTCCATAGGTTGTCTTCCAACAGATTCTTGAATATGCATTTTGTGACAATACAGTGAGGAAAGAAACACAGAAAATACCTAAAGAAAAGGATGCATAAGGGTGAAGTAATATTCTTGCAGGGACATTTCACATACCACAAGAAAGCGCACACCTTGCTGTGAAAGTTAAAGCTTTTAAACAAAAAAATAAAAATAACGGAAGGAGTAAATACCATCTCAAAATCACATTTATTCCAGTACTGTGATGCAATTTGAAATATTTACAGCCAAACTAATAATCAGTTCTACTATTCAAATTCTTTTTTTTTCATTCTATGCCATTAAATTCATTCTAGTGTTGGTGCACCATAAAAATGTCATTACTATGTTCCCAGAATCTCCTTCCCTTCTATTACACAAAGTGTCTATGTAATTTCTGAGTGACTGTCAAAATCAGTTGAGCCACCAAAGACCATGAAAATGGATTGCAAAGTATACAGGTTCAGATTGGTGTTCTACTTCACCAGGCCAGAAATGGATGCAGTACAGAAGAGAAGGCACAGCCTTAGAAGCGTATTATTGTGCATTGTTGGTCTGAATATTTTATTTGGGGTTGGAAATGGCTAAATAGTAAAAATGGTGACTATTAAAAGTGATTACTCAGACTAAAATTGCTGTATCAATCATAATGATATGGACCAACAGTAATTCATTTTTACATACCTCTGAAAGTTGATTTCAAAGTACATTACAACAGAAGACAGTCTCATGTTTCCCCCTAACTAAGAGCAATTTGGGTTACAAGTAACCCATCCAATACCAGAATCAATAACAAAATTATATTTCATTAATAACATGGCAGGGACCCATGCCCTGAGCCACTGTTCCCCATGGAAAGGAAAGATATCCCTTGAAACCTCACAAGTTTTCAAATTTGTACGCCTACCTATTACTGAAAGGATTAATGCCTACATTATCACTTCATATCAAAGCTATTTTCTGGATATTTAGAAGTCTAAAAACAAGAACTTTTTCAGCCTCCCATACAGGAGTCATAGTACCAGAATGCAGTGCAACAGGAATGAGGACAAAACTTGAATCTTGCTATGCTGGATAAATTGTATGGAAAAAAATATACCACAATCCGGAAGGACAAGGACAGGAATCTATAGTAAACACCACAGCAAGAAAGATAGCACATGATTTCATAACAGTTCTGCAGTTCTCTTGGTTATCATGCTTCTGAAAATATGTACATCAACCATAATGAGTCTAGAGAGAACAGGAATGGCTGTGTATGACAGGAATGGCTATGTATGAGAAAATGCTGAAGAATTACAGTTGTTCACCCTAGAAGAGGTCTGATAAGTTCTTGAACTCATATCTTAAGGATCTGTACTGCTTTTAACACTCTCCTTCATAGAAACAAAGAAAAGTTTCATTTTTCTATGGCTCTATGGGTATGAAATGGTGAGTTTAAGTGCAGGATGTTCTGATATTATAAAGACTGTTTGTAACAGTACACACAGTGAAGCAATTGAATAAGCTCACTGTAGAGAGAATTTCTGCACAACTTTCCATCACTGCAGAAAAGCTTGGAAAAGGGTTTTCAATGAGAAAAGTTTAAATACATGCCATGATGAAATAGATATACATCTCAGAAAATGACCAGTGATTAAGTTAATAAGTTATCAGTAAACCTGAAGCTGAGAGTTTGCAAAGTCAACCAAAATATCACTGAAACTAATCAAACATAACAGTTGTCCCCAGGGCACCTCCAGACATTTCTCAAAAAGGAGAGCTGACTGCTTCTAAATTATCACTGATGTTTTTGTAGACTGAGAAACTTTCATGATTTAAAAATTATTTAGGAAGAGTACAATTATCCAAGGTTATATTTAACACAAGAATAAACATAATGAAATTGGTGAGAAATTATTCAACATAAATAGAAGGAGAAATCATAGCTACAGAGGTCTGTGGCTGTAAACACAGCAGAGACCATAAATTAAATGCCAAATGAAGAGGCTTTATAAAACACATCTTCACAGCTATAAAACCCATGACAGAAAGCAGTGAATAGTGGGCTTATTCACAGATCCTGCAGAGCTCTCTGTACGACCTCTGATAACCTCTTCTCCAGACTAAAAACTTTTTCTTTTTTTATTTTTTTCCTGCACTATTTCATGCAAGAGTGCCTGAGTGGGCTTGCTATGTTCAGATTACTAATTTAGGTAAATCAGAGTGTACAGAGTATTGCAGCTGGCTTCCTCAGCCACCCGACCTACTTAAGACTCCTCAGTTGTAAAGAAGAAGTCAACAATAAATGTGGAATGAAATGAAGAGGTGTCTAGAGCAAATGCCTAATTTATTGGGCATGGATGAGGTGATGTATGAGTCTCTGTTTCTAAGAGAATGCAACACTAGCACAGCAGCTTTAATTATCCACTGACTGGATATAAAGCTCAATTTTACCTGACAATTTTTGCATCTCTTCCATGTTCATCCTTATTCAATAGCTTACCTTGATATTCAAAGTTGGACTGCTAAATGAGGGCCTTAATCAAGATGCCAGAGGAGTGTCTTTGTTTATTGGTGTTCCTCTCTTTAAAAAAAACCAAACCAAACCAAACCAAACCAAACCAAAAAAAACAAACCAAAAAAAACCCACAAAAAACCCACAGAAAACCCACCAAAAACAACAAACAAAACAATACATAAAAGATCCTCTGATGTAGAATTTTGCCTGGAGGAAAAGCAAACACCACTTTAAAGGAGTATTGTACATTTTCAGTGCTACAATAGTTGGATCTGGCTCACTTTATTTGGATTTTCTTTCTTATTAGGTATACTAAGCTCTCAAGAGCCACTTGTTATCTCAGAGTCTTTCTCAATTTAAACTGTCCATCCACATTTCATCTTGCTAAAAGGAGAAACAGCTACCGAGAATATAATTTATAACTGTGGCTCAACTGTTCTGTACAGGTGGTGATTCCTCTGTACAATTAGTCATACAATATGAAATAAATGATGAACATTTTAGGGACAACAATGTTTTTAAGACTTACCCCAGGATTTTTCTACGTGGAATGCACTCACCATAGTATGAAAAGGACCAAAAGTAACTTACATGGCAAACGAAAATATATATGTGCTTTTCTTACATTTAGAATCTTCTTATGGGTGAAAAAGAAACATGCGTCATATATAAAGGCAAGAACTTATGGCTTTCAATCTTAGCAGTTCAATAAAATTGCTAGTGGTTACAGTAGCAACAGTATCACCAGTCTAGTACCACCAGTCTAGCAGGTCTAGTTATTGCAGAAAGTGAATATAGATGATAATGAACAATATCATTATTCATTAAAATTGTCAATCATGATTAAGTTTTATATCCACACTTCTTAGTATTTTCCCTTTCATTTAGTGTCACTTAAATTAATCACCTAAACATAGAAAAGCCTGCCCTTTCCTGCCCTCTGCTTGGAGGTCATGAGTGCTAGACTGACTGGGGTTAGAAGTACTGCTTCAGTCTGTCTGAGCAGGTGGAGGGCACCACAAGACAGTATGTCCTTTTGACAGGGATGCCCCTTGTAATGTTCTGATGGCTTCTTATTCCTCAACACACAGTCTGCTTAAGGTTGCTTTAATACATTTGGCAGCATGTTCTCGCATTTTGACATTTCTTTTTTACTTTGCAAGTTCACAACACACACAAATTTCCTATTTCTTATGTATTTTAGGTGCATTAAACTCTTCTCTTTTTTTTCTTTTTGGTACCCCTGAAACTGGCTTTGCCGAGCTCCAAATCTGAATTTCTTTCACTATTGGTGAGTTGTTTCTATCCACGAAGCTGCCGGTATCAATCTATGTCTCATTTCTTATCATCCCACCTGTACTTGTCTGCTCTGCAGCTTGTATCCCTACATTTCAAATCTTCAGCTCTCATACCAAACATTCTCTACATTTTTGATTATGCAAAAATCAATATCTCTGTGGACCTCTGCAGTTTTGGGTCTCTCTTCATATTTTTATGGGAGAGGGAACCAAAGTATTTTATCATTTCAGTATTACAGGATAAAGAAAGACAGTGTTTAAATAAAAGGAGCAATTGCTGTTAGTTCCTGCATTAACTGCAAGAAAATTTCTCTAGTTTCCAAAATAAACTAAATCTTCTGATAAACACAATATATTCAGGAGTATCCCAGGTAATTTTTCTGATCTTTTCTCTATCTTGCAGAAGTTACCACAAGGTAAAATAGCTTACTCCAATTCTCTTGACCAAGATTGTGAACACAAATGCTGCAATCAAAAGAAATAATTGTTGTGCCTTCATTTACAAGCCAAATAGAAAATTTTTGTGAGGAAATGAACATATACAGAAATTTTCATCAAAATTAATGTAGTCCATTACTAAGAATAACTTCCTCACAGATTCTCTATGTGTTGAATATATTTAAGAATGTGTATTATGTCATCCTTAATGCCAGAGCAAAAAAAAAAAAGAAACCAAAAGTGGAATTTCTTTTTTTCTTCTGCTACAGAACTGTCAGTCAAGGAAACAACTGCAGACATTTTCTGAACCAGAAATCTTTGATACAGAAGGAGAATTTTACTATGGTATCACACACTTGCCTTCTAGCACAACCAGAAATAATTTTTATGCATCATCTGAATGACACATTTATGAAGTAGGAGGATGACTTTTACACTGCATATATTTTCTACCTGTAAAAACACACTGAACCTCACAAAAAAAGGGATATTTTAGAAACATACCTTGAAAAATCTGAAAGTATACACTCTGTAGAATGCAATGAAAAAACCCTTAAAATTAGACAAACCAAGCACTGGTTCTCAGTTTGCACACAAAACTAAGCAAACACAACAAGTTAACTTGCATGATATATAAGCCCACTGCAGAATAAATGCAATTAAATTTAAACGACCCAAGAGATAAACCAATCCTTTCTTGCAATTCAAAGAATACTGTAATTTGTAATAGCTTAACCTGGACCATCAGCAGTGTCTGGGATTGGGAAGGATTCTGTTCTAGATCCAAAAAGGTTAGTCTCACCTTGTTTTAGGGAATGCTTGCATGCCTAACATTTCCACATGGTTTCACAGTTACCATCACACTTCTCTGTCCAAATGTGCAACTCCTGATGGAAAACATTTATATTTATAAATATTTCAGCTCTTGAAAGAAGGTTAAATGGAGGCAAGTTTACAAATGGGGAAAAGCTACAGATTTTCTAGAGAGTCCAAGGAGGTAATCAGAGAACAAACAACTATATAGGAAACCTTGTGTAAATACAGTAAATTCAATTGTATCCTTAAAACAAGGAAGAAAAAAAAGAATGCCCTCATCTAATAAGGGACAGCAGAGAAGCACAAAGAGCAAAAGCCTTTGAAAGCCCTACCTGCAAACAATACAACTTGATTTTTGCCTTGATGTTTGGCTAGGAACACTGACATGCTAGTTATGTGTGTAGAAGGTGTTTGGCTGTGGTATTTCAAGTCTGATTATTCAGATGGCTTTCTCAATAAATCTTGATGAAAACATGTATCCTAGAGGCAAATTCATCACTAATACCCATTTTAGCTTGCAAAAATCATTTTATGACATATTGTGTTGCTTGCCTGACTAATCCCAGGGGCTGAATATTCATAGTCCTTATAAGATAGACTTTTAAACTTCACATTGGTATCGGCATCACAGCAGCTTCACAGATCATTTTGTTCAGCTAGAAATAACCTGCTGTTATGTCTTCAAAGTAAGGTGGCTTTATTTGTATCACAGTGGCCATGAATTCTTTTACTGAAAACTCACATTTTAACTTGGCTGGGGATACCTTCAGTTAACCAAAGAAGTGCTGGAAATAACAAAGCTTGACTGAATGAAACTGTCCTGCCACTTCAGCTTCTCTAAAACCCTATAAAACGTTCCAATGCTGTGCCACTGAAGAGTTACATATTAAACAAAAGAGGCTAAGTCAGTCACCTACAAAGTTTGTAGCTATCCATTGGTAGGATTCATTTGGAAGTTGTGATAACTGAAAATAAATCAGCATAAGCAAAATGAGAAAAGGTAATTGGGAGGCCAAAATAGATTAAATTGAAATTCCTTCACTAAGGACCTGGAGAAATCACTGGTAAAAAAAGATTGTTAGATTGTGCATTCATTTCCCTCCTATTTAACACTCTCTAATGAATTGCCCAGCCAAAATTTTAATGAATATCCACAACTCTTCTATCTTTTCACATAGAAAAGAAAATATCTTGATAGAATTTTTCTGCAGATTCAAGACATATTATATTCTTAATTGTACCCCCCTATTCCTGCTCTTACTGCTGTAAAATAGCATGAGTTCTTCATTCTTCAGATCAATTTCAAAAATATTTGTTTATAAAGGATAGCCCATTTCCTTACACAGTTTTATTAAAATAAATAGTCTTTATTCAGAAGTAAGACAACCCCATAATTAAAAGTTTATTGAATGTTTCAAATCCTATCTTCAGTATTAAAAAGCAACACAAATCTACATAAAAGGGGCAGAAGCATCTGTCAGCCATGCAAGCAATGTTTTTTCACCCACTTTTTCCTCCCAACTTATCATGCATGAAGTTTCTTCTGTTCCTTTACATTAAACTTGCCAGTCAACTAGTCAAAAACAGTATCTTGTGCTCACTGCATTTGATGACTTTCCAGATGAGGTCCTCTTGGAGTAATGGGTAATTCCAGATTCCTAGAGAGCTAAACTCGATTTAAAAAAAAAAAAATTATAAAAAAAAAAATCAGACAGCCTTAATACCAGACTGCTGTATCAATCACTTCCATTTGCTCTGTCACTGCCTAATGACACATCTTACCAATTTGTGTTGTCTGCAGAACTATAAACATTGCACACACTCCCAAGTAACAGCAAAAGTGACACAAACAGCCTAACGGATGACATATTAAGAAGTTATTTCAAGTGACTCTTGTATTGACTACATTTTGTTCAATTTAGGTAATTGACCTGGCTCTGTTATTATATATTTAATGTGAAATCCATCCCTAGTTTTTAAGACACATGGCTTGATATCTTGTAGCACTCTAAATAATCTACCATGGATAGTGAGGATGGCTTTGAGAACAAAAAGTTATTTTTTATGAATAAAGTCTGCACATTCTGACTCATATTGATAATACACGATAATGGTGTCAAAACACATTCACTAACGTTTTGGTTCAGTTGAAGAGCTTAAAGTCTGTTTTGACTTCTTAACTACCATCAATAAAGACCTTTCGTGAGAATAAAGTGCAGTTAATGTCTAGCAGTGCACTTACCTGTCAATAGCATGTTTAATTCTCAGGCAAGTTTCATTGTATTAACAATTTTTTCTATTGCTAAATTTTGCCTTTAAGGATGTATTTCCCATCAGCAAGGATAGATGAACATGCTTTCTAATATGAAACAATATAGCCATGGATCCTATGATGCTGAAGAACTCCCTATATAGAATTCAAGCTAAAGTTAATTGGTTTATAAACCAAGTAAGATGACTTTCTACAGCTACATTCCTAATAATACATCTTAAGATCAGCTGGTTAGCCTCACAAAACATCCAAAATAATATGAAGAAAAACAGTTTTTGAAGTTCTGTATCTTTACAAAATCCACCTGGGTTATGGAATAGGCCCACTGGTGTCTATCTGCATTTGCATCTTCCTGTTCCTTAAACCAGAAAGCTGTCACACTCCAAGGGATGTAACCTACAGAGTAAAGACACCAATACTAAAGGAAAAACCACCAAAGGAAATACCAATACTAATACCAAACTTACAATTTCTCATAAAACATCATTTATTCGGGGAGGGTGGTGGGGAAGAAATATAATAAAAACTAATATGAGGATATTCTCAAAATCATAACAAGTAGAACAGAATGGCAAATTGGCAGCCAACTGTCTATGGGAAATCTGATGAAGCTCATCGTAGATAGCAGAAATAAGTTTTTTTGTGTAGCATCTAAGAGACCTTAATAAGTGACTGGTAAGTTGGAGGAGCAAAGAAAAAAATAAAAGGTCATGTCCTACCTTCCTCAAGGAGCAGTGTAGTATCAAGGAATGCCAGGACGGTGCTGGAATTAAGAAGGTTCTACAAGGAGGTTTAAGTTCTTGTATAACACTGGATTAGTTTTTGGTAGCAGGCATGCTTAATTGATACATCTTGTAGCTTTGACAACAAAGTCACAGTTGCTCTGTTCATGTCTTAAAGTAGCAGGTATTTCACTGTCCACTGCCCTGAAGAGTCAACTACTGAGGAAATTGCATGTATTCCTTGAAGGCACCAGCTGAACTGGTGAGCGGGAACAGTGTCAGTACCTGAGATCCAAGCATTAAAGATTGATAGTTTTATCTTTGTCTTGACATCTTTTGGAAAATTCATTTGAATAATGTAAACTTTTTTTATTAAGTTTTGCTTCTCTTCATAAGGGTAAAGATTTTCTGGAATGTTTTTAAGATTGGCTACCCATTCAAAATAAATTTTCTTGATAAATTTTAAAACATTATTGTGAATACAAATGAAAATAATTCAGAACACAGGTTTTTTTAGAAATTTACAACTAAAATGAAAATAATTTTTTTTTACGTTACAAAGCTAACTATATATATATTTTTTACACATCTGTTATCATAATTCTTTAGTCAGATACCTTTTGGAAAATCCTACATTTAAAAATAGTTTCTGTGGTATAAATCTGTTTATCAATAGAGATTTTTTAATTTTTAGTTTCTTCGTCCCTTCTCTGATCAGTAGTTATTCTGAAATTTATGTGCCACCATCATGTTTGCCTCATCTTTGGGATTTTGATAATATTCTGAAAGATAAATATTCCCTGTTAAATTTTCAAACATTATTGGTAATGGTTAGATATTTATGTTATTTCTCCTTTTGGTGGGTGACATCAGGTTGACAGACAAGTTATTTCAATTAAAAGAAAATATGCCTTGCACTCCTCTATAGTATGAATGGAAATCTTTGCCTCTACCTTTTTTGATATATATGGAGAGCTGAAATGGATATTTGAAGTAGCAGATGTTGAAAACATACATCTCCCATTAAACTTGCTTGATCTTTCTGTTTAAATTAATCATTAAAAACGTATTTCATTTCTCTGTAGCATCCTGCTGTTTTCCATCCTGTTTCTGCACGTTTCCATCCTTCTATTATCAACTCTGAATAATAGCTAGCAGGAGCCATGGCTGGATCAACATGTGATGCAGAACATCAAGAATTAGGCTGGGAAGTGAAAGAATAGGAAATAAGCCTCTCGGCTAGGCTGAGAAAGGTTGGACCAGAGGATCTTTTGAGTCCTATCCAGCCTGGGTGATTCTATGACTGTGTGATAAAACAGTGAACACCTACAACATTTTTGGTATTACACAAAGCCAGGTTTCAACTTGTGTGCTTCCATTGACTTCCAGTGGAGATAATGAGGTGAAATAAGCCCTTTGGGAATGATAACTCAGATTAGCTTGGTTGGTTACAGCATGGTGTTAATAACACCAATGGCTGTGGGTTCGATCCCTGTATGGGCCATTCACTTATGAGCTGGACTTGATGATCTTTGTGGGTCCCTTCCAAGGCAGAATAGTCTGTGAAATTTCTGTGAAAGGATTTGGTCTTGAAAGTAGTCAGCTTGGGCAGATTAAATGCTTCACAGACAAAAATCCTGGGTTTGGGGAAAACAAAAATAGTAACAAGAAGAAGTGTAAAGTCTTTAATCCTGAAACCTTATCAGACAAAATGATTGGCACAGTGTATGTAAAAGAGAAAATACATTTAATGCTAAAATGCTTCCTGTGTAGAGCAATTACGAAATTCTGGTCCATGATTGGGACTCCCAAGCCCAATTTCAATGCAGGCAACAGACACGGAAATAGCTATTATTGTTATTACATGAGAAGACAGGAAATGTAAAAAGGCATGTCTGGCATGAATAAGCATCTCCTTTGTACAACATTTGCACACCTTTAACTTGTCAATTTTTTATTATTCTAGAATCATTCAGAGCATTAATTAGTTAATTCCCTAGCATAAATAGTAATTTTAACACCTTAAAAATTGATTTTACTCATGTTTAAATCTCTGACACAGCAGATCTGTACCTGTATGCAGTTATAATTCCAGTTTCTTCAAAATTCATTTTCAGTTGAATTTCCACTCAAACACCTATATTTATACCATATTTTTGTCTTTAATTATGTCAATAAATATTGAAACTTAAACTGAATGGGAAAAAAAAAGAAAAACAAAAAAAAATAAAAGCAATTAGGTTGTTTCTGCCTTTAAATTTTGCTTTATCTTCCCTCCCCCAATTATATTGAAGTTTAAAGTAGAGTACATAGAATAGCTTTTGCAAATATGTCATGGTTTTTCAAATTTGGTTCTAATTTCAAAATAGGATTACATTTGTAAACAAGATCTAAAGTTTCCAGCTCTAAGGAAATCAAAATCACTAGCTTACATTAAGAAGAAGGTAGAAGAGTCTTGGTCAGTTAAAAGTTTAATGCTCTAATCAAATTAAAATAAATTGTATCCAATTATAAAAAACTATTATTTAAATCACAATTATTAAGCTCAGTTTTCTGCTGTTTTTCCAACATTTGAAACTGGTCCCTACGCTGATAACAAACAAATGTAAATCCAGTGGTACATCAGCAAAACTACCTGACTAAGAAAAGGTTTCTTTTATTACCCTTAACCCCTTTTCTTCCTTGAGAAAGGTGAACAAATACCTTGCATGAGATCACTCTGCAATATTCCTCCTGGGTTTTTTTGTCACAGTAACTGCCAATTTACTATAGTGAGGTTGCAGATTATCTAGAAATTACTCCCTTTCTCTGCCCTCACCAAATTAAATTTGGTCACATCAATCAAGATTGGGTTTATTGGTTGGAATTAAGGCAGTATCAGGTTAAAGAGCTTAAAAGGGACAAAAATAGAAAAGACTTTGGTGGTTGAAAAATGCTCCTCTCAATTTGGAGCTTAGTGCATAGAGGGTTTTAACATGAGAAAACCCTCATACTGGCTGGTTGCAGCATGACAGCTGTGTCAGTGCTCTGTTATTGTGCTCTTCACAGAAAACACTAATAACTTTTACATGAATAATGTAGGATAATATGATTTTGAGAGCTCTTTACATTCCAAAATATGAAAATAATTCCAAAATTGATTTATTAACATTATTTAATTATGTTAAAATCCATCCATCTACCTAGTTTTATACTAATTACTTTCCAGAACAGAAAACACTTCACAATTTGGAATTGATTTTAGTCTTTTAAAAAATGCTTTACATATATATAATATGCCCTTGATATTCATATTTATCTGGCATAGTCTTTTGAGACATGGTTTCTCTATTTTTTGCTGCTCTATATTCACTATACTTGTTGCAATCTTGCCTACAGATGAGGTATATTTTAGTGCATTAGGCTATCACTTTTCTGTCTAATCTTTGCCAGAAATTGCCCAAACCAAAACCATGTTAAGCTGCTATAAGATTAAATAAGTAGACTAAGGGGCCATCAAAAGGTGACAGAAAAAACTCATGCCTAGCAGGACTGATAAAAGATTACATTGAACCACCATCCAGAATTTTAGTTCAAAGTGCTAGTACATGTAGAGCAGGAATAAATCTCTCAGAAAACACATTTGATGATTGGATGTGATAATCTTCCTTTTATTTTGTTTCTAACATCAGAGCTGGATCATCTGGTATAAAATTCTGTAATGAAACTAAGTAGAACTGGATGAACATGGTAAAAGAATATAATCGAACACATAGACATGCATATCAGACTTGGTTCCCCAAAATAAATATGTTGTAAAAGTCACATTTTGTAAGAGATGAGCCACGAATGCCAAGACTTTAGAAATTCTTCACTATATTCTTCCTTTATCACAAATACTTTTTTTCTTAATCAGTTAATTAGGATACAAAAACATTCTTTTAAAAGAACAGAAGATTAAGTACAAGATAAACATGGGTCAGTTTACATGACATTGAGCCTGCTGGCAACAGCTGGGGTTTCCATCGCGAAGAGGAAAAAGGATCTTTGTTCAGGTCCCACTGAGAGAGCTTTAAACTAGATTTGAAGGGTGAAGAAGGTAAAATCAGGATCACCAGAGAAAACCTTGTTTGAAGGATGCCACTGTTTGAGGGACAGTGTGCAAGCAAGGTTTTTCAGTATGCTGTCTCAGTAGATGTAGTCAATGGAGATATGTGTGGCAGCAAGGATGCAAAAGTTATTGATGTGTTAGAAATGGCAGATACATCAAGAATGGTCATGCAGGATTGATAACCCAACTAAAGCACATCAACACCAATGCTCACAACATGGGCAGCAGACAGGAGGAGCTGGAAACCATGGTGCAGCAGAAAAACTATGCATAATTGCCATCACAGAGACATTGTGGGATTATGAGAAAAGTTGAAGTGCTGCAATGGATGACTCTATACTTTTCATAAAGGATTGGGAAGGAAGGGGAGTGGTGGAGTAGCCCTATATGTTAGCAAGTGTCTTGATTGTCTGGAATTTGATGGTGCTGATGAAAGGGTTGAGTGTTTACTGGTAACAATCAAGGGGAAGGCCAACAGGGCAGATATCCTGGTGGGAGTCTGCTGTAGTCCACCCAACCGTGATGAAGACACAGATGAAATATTCCATAGGCAGCTGAGACACGTCTCATAACTGCAAGCCCTTGTTCTCCTGGGGAAAGGACTTCACTTACCAGATGTTTGCTGGAAATGCAACACAACTGAAAGGAAACAGTCCACAACATTCCTGGAGTGTGTGAAGGATAATTTTTTGACACAGGTGGTCAGGGAGACAACTAGGGAAAGTGTCCCACTAGATGTGCTCTTTGTGAACAGAGAAGGATTGGTGGGTGACAAGATGGCTAGAGGTTGCCTTGGACACAGCAATACAAAATTGTAGAATTTTTTGTTCTCAAAAAAGTAAGGAGGGGAATGAGCAGAACAGACTCCTGGGACTTCTGGAGGGTAGACATTTGCTTGTCCAGGACACTGGCTGAGACAGTCCCTTGGGAGGCAGTCTGACAAGGCAAAGAAGTCCAGGAAGGCTGGACATGCCTCAAGCAGGAAAGAAAGGCACAGGCCATAACCATGTGCCTAAAAACAAAATGATGGGGAAGAAGACCAGCCTGGCTGAACAGAGAACTTTAACAGGAACTCAGGGAAAGAAAGAGAGGGACAAGCCACTCAGAAGGACTATGACGATCTCATAAACTATGCAGGGAGAAAATTAGAAGGGTTAAAGGCTAATTAGAACCTAATCAGGCTACTGATGTTAAAAAAAAAAAGTTTCTATAAATATATTAGCAGCAAAAGAAGGGCTAAGGAGAATCTCCATCCTTTAATGGAAGTGTGGGGAAACACAGTTATGAACGACGAGGAAAAGACCAAAGTACTTAATGCTGTCATCGCCTCAGTCTGTAATCGAAAGCCATTTGTCCTCAGGGTAACCAGTCTCCTGCACAAGCAGACAAGAATGGGGAGCAGAATGAAGATGCAAAATCCAAGACACTTAGACATGTACAAGTCTATGGGGATTGATGGGATCTGGTGGAAGAGCTCAGAAAGCCACTTTCACTCATTTATTAATAGTCCTGACTGACTGGGAAGGTAGGTCCCAGTTGACTGGAGGTCAGCAAATGTGACACTCATCTACAGGAAGGCCCAGAAGGAAGGGCCTGGAGAAAAGGAGGCTCAGTGTGGACCTCATTGCTCTCTACCTGAAAGGAGATTGCAGCAAGGTGACATTCAGTCTCTTCTTCCAAGAAACAAGTTACAGGACCAGAGGAAATGACCTCAGATGCACTAGGGGATGTTTAGATTAGATCTTAGGAAAAGTTCATTCACTTTAAAGGTGGTCAGACATTGGACTAGACTGCCCATCATGGCTAGGCTTTGTGAACGAAGATTTACCAGGGCTCTACCCATGCTTACTACAAGCACGCTGGTGGCTTAAAAGGCCAATGCGAGATAGGCAAGTCCAATTGCAAAAGGCACAGTGGAAAGTCTCCATCCGCACTACTGGCGAGGCATGGTTCTTCCTGCATTGTCTTTTTTCCTCCTGCATGTGTTCTCAAAGGAAGAAGCAGAGTTTGGATGGTGTGTCTCCATTTCTCCCGATTGGAAACCAGAGTGGACCATTGATGGTGGTCAATATGGCCAAGGCTGAGGTATTGTTTCAGGGAGTCCTTGTATCTCCTCTTCGGGGCTCTTCTCTTGCGGCAGCCAGTGGCTGCCCATAAAAGTGGTGAAATTGCCCATCCCTGGAAGTGTTTAAAAAGCGTGTGGATGTGATACTTGCGGACAGGGTTTAGTGCTGAACATGGAGGTGCTGGATTGAATGTTGGACTCTGTGGTACAAGAGGTCTTTTACAAACTGTAATGAAGGTATGATTCTACCACTGTGATGTGTGCTAATGGTTCTAGTAGCAGTGGTTATAGACTCCTGAAATGTTTAAAATAATTACCCTAGAACATAGTTCCTTTTTATCTTCACAGTCCTCAGACAGGGATATATCTTGTGTAGTATTTATATACTTTCACATACAATCATACTTCTTCCTATGTCACATAATGATGACAACATTCATCAGTCTTGATATAATTCTTATCAATGTGAACTTGACAACAAATCGCAGGTTCAGTATCAGATTCAGTGAAGCACAAGCAAAGTAATTTTCTACTGAAAATATTTTAACTGAACTTGTGATTGTAATGGCTTATGATAAATACATTTAAAAAAAAATATTTTCAAACCAAATCCAATGTCTCTTGCTTACTGTAGTGGGCCAAGCTCCATATATCTCTGTCCCTTGCCCCAGACATCCTTAAAACTTGTTTCACCACCATCTAGCTCTACACATGTGCTTACCCATCCCTTGCTTCCAAATCACGGTTATCAGCATATTCTGTATTTGCTTCCATGTTAACTGACATAACTTTGTAAGCACAGAATTAGTAGTTACATTGAAAGATACTTTTCAAAAAATATGGGGAAATTCCCTCCATTCCAAATGTAAATAACTAAATATCCAACCAAGTACAAAAATTTCACATAGATATTTCTTTTCCAATTTATATTGTAGTTAAATCAATTAACTCTTTTTGTCTCTACACAAGTGTTTGGGCCCCACCAGAAATCAAAACCTAATGCTTTCCAAATATCCATAACAGGATAAGTTTAAAAAGAAGTTACTTAACATTAAATAGATCATCATGAAAAGGTATTTCACTTTTTGCTTTGGCTAATTGGCCAATGGCTGACAGAGAGAGATTGCAGTTGTCTGCTTTTAGAAGGTAAGGGGGCAAACCTGGCTTCTCTATGACTTGGAAATTAATACTGTAGATTTTGTAAAATGGCCAAACTCCTAAAAAGACCATGAAGGGTAATACAGTATTGTCTTATTATCTGTCCAATGTGTTTCTCTTCTTACTCTTTCATTTGTTAGATTTAAGGATTACAAAAATTAACATATTCTTCAGAAACTTCATACATAATATACATTAAAACATTGAAAACAAGAAGTAAAGAGGTTAATATTTCCTGATGAAGTAAGGAAACTGGTTTCTGATGAGGTCATCTTTCTGAAAAAATCATCATATCTAATCTAACATTGCCCCCTATCCTCCAGTGTAGCCATAGTTTTGGTCAAATTTGTTCCTAGCCCACATAATCAATAGACTTAGATCATGAATGAATTCTAGACATCGTCTGCCCTTGCCTGTATAATCTTTGAAATTTGAAAAAGACATTGAAAAGAGCAGATGCAGTTGCAGATATTGATTTATTCATTACAATAACAACGTGTCTAATTATCTCTATAGACTTCCCCCTGCATCCAGTTCACACAAACTAGCTCTATTGCAGTGAAATGTGTTTGGGTACAGCAGCCTCCTGATATTTCATGTTCTTTTATAAGAGAGCTTCCTGTCTTTCTTATCTGCATGTTAAAGAAGAAGAGAAGTCATTGAAATGGAAATAATACTGAACCTCTGATTATGTGCAATGTACTTCAAAATTATACACACAAACATTTATGCTACAATAGCAGCCCTACACTAATTAATAATTATGTTTGATTACTCAGCCCCAGTGAGGACTGCTCAGAGACTTCATTCTCCACAACTGTTAAGACATTTTAACCAGAATCTTAATGCAGCTTGATGCAAATTAGATAAGAAAGTTTTTTTGCGATGTCATTAACTTGTGTCATTAGGTGAGGCAGCAGGATGGCATTAAATGAAAGCAAAGATGTAAAAATAGCACTAGGAAAAAAAAAGTTAAGAAGTGACAAGAAGAGACAAGCACTTCCCAACAAGCCTTAAAATATCAGTGTCATGTTTAGCCAAAGAGCTCTTAAAGGTAAACCAAACACTCTTTACCTAATGCTTTTCTCAAATTTCTGTGTTAATGATTAAAAGCCTGTATCAACCAAGTAAAAATGTCCTCATTTTGTGAAATGCAGTTGTTGAACATAAAATGGATGTATAGTTACTGCAACAGATACTAGGGAGAACAGATGCTGGAAACGGAAATTTCAATCATATTTGCCATCAACAGACACAAGTGAACATATTCAGAGATCCACTTTTCTTATAATAACTCTTCTGCATTTGCTACTGTCTTATGCTACAGCATAAATTAATGATGCATTAATATGAATCAGTGTGAGAACAAGCAATTAAAAGGAATAGCAGTAAACCTGAAGGCTGCCAATTCAGACACAGCTGGTTTTACAGACTTTCTCAGGGCCATAACACAAAAGTTCAAAAGTACAGGTATTTCAGTGAAAGATACAATAAGAAATATAATTTTGATGTTACTGGAAACAGGGAGCATGGTGCTCCCCACATACATCTATATATCTTGTTCTTTCAATAAACCACTTAAGGATACTCTAGGACAGCTTGCTTTAAGTAGAATTACAAGCATCTGTAGCTGCTGAGACCCTGCTTCCTCTGGCTCTGACCCTGCATTTTTATAGACCTTCAGATACGGTTACTTTCAAAAACCTCATACTGGACTACAAAAGCATCATTTGTCCAGCTCTCACCTCCAACACTATCACTGTGTCACCAGCTCCCAAGGCTCTTTCAGACATCTTGAGGCATATTAGGTAAGAAGGACCTGTAACCTTGTGAAGTCTAATGGATCTGACCAGAGCAGATTAAGTAAAACTCCTTAGAGAATAAGTTCATCTCTGTAATTAAAGTAGTATGTGACCTTATTGGAAGCATAAGAGCAATGCCAGCTTCTCTCGTATTAACAGTTGGCCTGAAATATTTTACGCAGAAAGACAGAATTGTCATCTGAGGCGTATAGAAATTGTCCAGCATCAGCCAGCAGATGAATGGTATGGCCAAGATCTTGAGGGTCACAATCCTTGGTTTAGAGTGATCCCAGAGCGTATTCAGTGAAGAGTAGCTATGAACTGAAGTGGAAAGAAAGGAGACAGACATACCAGTCAATATATATATATACTTCCATGGATTCCTTGCTCCTATAAGTGTTTCATCCAGAGTCTCTATGAAGTTTGTACAGTATCCCACTATCACCTTAAATATACTTATTCATACCTTCCAGTAGAGAAGACAGACAGCTTCCATGATGGTCCCTTCTGGAATGTCACAAGGAAGAATCCCTAAGGAATGTGTTCTGAAACTGAGATTGCTTAGTTTAGCTTACTGAAAAATACAGTTAGGGCTCAAGACTGTTGAAAGTAGAATTCACTATGACATATTTGACTTTGTGATACTCACTACAGCCTGGGGACTAGCATAGGGAAGAGGATTCTAAGTGCAAAGACAAAAAGAAGCTGTAGAACAATTTTTTTTCTAGTTTATGCCATACCTAGGACATTTTCTTCTCTTTCTCCTACTAGAACAAGAAGAATTAGCCAGAAGTCACCTGCTTCTCTCTTATAAAACATTTCTGTGTAAGAGAGGAACATTGGACATAGTTTTCTGCAGAGAAGAAAACAATTTGGAATAGTTGTTGGTTTGGATCCCAAGGGCTCAGGTTCTACATTTATTATTGGAATTATCTCATCTTATTTGGTGCTATCCAACAAAACAAAAGAATTTTGAACATAGTTTTTCTTTTAACAAAATATACATCCTTTGAAAATGATCCATTTTTCATCTCTCATAATTCACCCTTCTCCTCAAACAGAAAGAAAAAAAACCTTCATGTTGGCAGGAAAACTCATGCATTTGTGTGATTGTTGCTAAAGGTCTTACTAGAGATTTCTCTGTCACAAGTTTGAGTTCAACAACTCACAAAATCCTGAGTCAAACAATTCTATATGTGTAAGTAAAAAAATAAAATAACAAACAAACAAAAAAACTGCACCACAAATGGAAAACCCAACTACCAATACAAATGCATACGCTACCACCAGTACCCCTTTTACACACTTTTTTGTTGTACATTAATCATGCTGCCAGCCTGAACTGTGGACAATTAAGACAGCAGTTCCTACTGTAAAGCAGATCAAATCCTCTTAAAGTTGCATATGGCCCTTTAATCTAAGTGCACCAAACAGAGGACTTAGTTCTAGTGCTCACCCCACATGAATCAGCTCGAACTCTGTAACTGACCTCATTTGGCATCTGTCAGAAACTAAAAGCAATAGCACCCAGCTGTTCACTTTAGTAAAATATACAATTGCATAAATAAAAGACCATAAATTTAACTGTAATACATTGGAAACTCTACATTACTCAGTGATGAAAATTCAGTTTTTAGTTCTTCTTAGGTTTGTGATTTTAATACTTTCTTAACAAACCTTATCCAGTTCCAATTCCTGCCCAAAGACTTTTTCCTGTGTCTTCTCATTCTGTAATAAGATTCTGTTGTGGCACACAGGATTCTTTTCTACCCTAAAATAGAGCTCTTCTCTCAGGGTGAAAGAGCATTTTCAACATCAGTTATCTTCACTGAGGAAAGCATTCTACCACTGATTAGAAAAGGGACTTTAGCCCTTTATACCATTTCTTAAAAGTTGTGGGTTCTCTAACCTCCCTTGCTTCCTACCAAGAATGATACTTGTCTTCATCTATTACCTGAAGCATTGGTCAAGAAAAGAATAATATATAAGGGCTCTTGGTCTACTCCTGGGTAACTTGCCTTTGAAGGAGCCTTCATAGTTTAAGAAAGGAGCCAGATATTTCCGACTGTAAATAATTGCTAATAGTATAACCGCAAGTAGAATAGGCTGCCAAAATTTACATTTAGAAGCAGTAAGAGAGAAGACTAAGTCACAAGAAAAGAAAATATTAGGGGTGAGACAGAGAAGAGTGCAAAGACTGTACTGGGGGAAAGAAAATATGGACTAATAGAATATGCTCAGTTGGAAGGGACTCGTCAGGATCATTGAATCCAGCTCCCTGCCTGGCGCAGAACACCCCAAGAACCAAGAACCTGAGAGTGTCAGCCAAGTGCTTCTTGAACAGGTGATGTGAGCAATTCCCTGGGGAGCCTGTTCCAGTGCTCTACCATCCTCTGGGTGAAAAATTTTTTCCTGACAGCCAGGGTACCCCAATTCATCATAAGAGATGATCATACTGCTGAGGGGAGTCTGGGCCCTTCTCTGCAGTGATTGCATCTAATTACTCCTGGCTGCAAAGGGATTAGGTATCTCCATCAGTATCTAAACAGATCCACAGAAGGAAGCCATGTATTACAGACACTAGGGAAGATGAATGATGTTGTACAGACAGTTCGATGGTAAAAGAAAGAAAATAAGGGATTAAAAGGTGGGAATTCATGAAGGGAAACTGTTAGTAGAAGGATGGGAGGGACATCAATGCTGGTCCAAGGTCAGACACTGAGAGGGCAAGATAGATGATACTGAAGGAAGACAGTAAGAGGGAACTGAGGTTTTAAAAGAAAAGGAGGAGAATTAACAAAGACCTGATTCACAATTAATTAAGAAGGAAACTAAGAATGATATGCCAAGCCCACAAAGTGGACTTTGAAAAGTAGGCTGGGTTAGGAGGCCAGTAGAAGGACAGAGGTAGGACTGAGGCAGAAAAGCCTGTGGCAAGAAATACCAGAACAACAATATCCATTCTTAAGAAAAAAATATCTCTACTTTTCAGTGTGCAAAACAAAATCAGAAATTCCTACTCATATACAGAAATCTTTCTGAAACCACTGACAAAGTGTGCCATTTATTGTTGGTCCACGTGGAGAATTTCTATTAGCTAGTGATAAACACTTCCTGTTCAGCTTGAACCAGGAATTTGTTGGTTCAATTTAAGGTGTCAAGTCTTCTGAGGAACCATGAAGAAAGAACTGTGTCAACATGTAATGGAGAAAGTACTGAGTGTTAGATTGTTTTTTTGCACTGTAGAAAATTATATACAAAAAAATTCATACAAAAATGAATATGCATCTTACAGTACATTAAAAGAGCAGCCACAATTGTAGAGACAAATGTTTTTGAAGACTACCATCCTCTGGAAACCTTAAAACCTTAAAACATCTGGTAATATTATGTTAATGCATATCATACTTTTGTATACCATTCTTGTCAATGTATTACTCAGAACAGACTCCCTAAGTCTTTTGATACTGCTGGAATATCTTGCCAACTTTAAAAAATGGTGGGGATTTTTAGGGAGTTTTTTTGATATGCAAATGTAATCACTTATTTTTAACTAATAAGTTATTACTATGGGGAAGTACAACCTGATAAAACATTTACTTTATATATTACAAGTTACACTTACCTATAGCAGAAGCATCTCTGCAAGTAATTTCTGATATACCAGTTTTTGTACTTTATTTTTAGTGCCCCATGAGCAAATATCAAACAAAGGTTTTATCTCAAAATGTGCAAGAAAAATATATTAGTACTCTAGAATCTGCAAAAATCAAACATGGAATCAAATTTACTCATAACTAAGTTAAGAATGCTTTAGTTGGGAAATTCCCCCAAAATAATAAAGATAAATTACATAATTAGCTAAATTCAGTTTACCCATGCTGTTTTTCTATAATTTTTAATGATGATGTAGCTAACAGAATATAAAATATTCAGTTGTACTTTTGTTATCCAATGAAGTTGCAAAGAAATGGAGGCACTGTGAACACAGATACCCACAGAGTGGTTTCCCTAGCAACAGGGAGAAGAAATGTGCTAACAACTTTCCATACCTTCATCCAACTATCAAACTACTGGTGGCTCACCACCATGGTTCATAGGTGAGAAATCTATTGCTCTTATAAAATAGAATAATTTAAAATGTAACTGATGTTACTTCCCAGACATAATTTCCTTCTCAAATCTTTAAGAAAACATTCTTTGAGAAGGTTGCATATCTGGTTGAAGGTGCTTTGAGGGTCAAAATATTTCAAAATAATTCTGGGACATTTGCAGAAAGTTGAACCTTACCTAACCTTACAAACTTGATGCTCAAAAGTTGTGGAGCCACCACACACTCCTCACTTAGGTTCTCCATGGCAGAACACAGAGGGGTCTGAAGACACTCTGCTTTGGCTACAATGCAGACCGAATGCATCAACTACACTGAGCACAATGCCAAGCTTGAAGAAGGTATTGTTCCAACTTCAGATGTATTTCCTTGGCCCTTGTTTCTCTTAAAAACAATTTCATAATTTTTAAATCAGAGGTGGCTTGCAAAACATCAGGCTGGAGTGAAACAGCCTTCTCACAAATAAAATAAATTTGGATTTCTAAGGTATTAAGTTATTATAGTGAATTTTCCTCACTCTCTCTATGTATAACTGCAAAGGGTAAAACATTCTTTCTGTCTTGATCTCTATCCATCTATTAATTTATATTGTTACCTTCACAGTTGCGTGAGCACCTCACAAGATCCCTAGGATCTAGAGAGGTCTTAACCTAAAGAATCTACAGCAAAAGGGTATAGAAACAAAGTACTCATCAGAAACAGCCATCTATTGTCAAACAGTTCTAACATTTTGTGCTAGGAATACATAAAACTGATCTGTTGCATGTTCTGCACACTCAGTTATGTTACTGATTCTAAATGTGGAAAGTGAATCCTTAGAGCAGTATCATCTTCTGAGAAAACTTCTGCTAATCGCTCAAGAATCTTTCACTGAAACCCCAACCATCATGGTGAAGTGCCTGACTAACTGCAAAGCCAGTGCCTCTGCACTGCAGTCCAGATGCTCACACCCTGTGAATTCATGGAGAGTCACTCAGAACTGAACCAAACTAAAATGCATTTGAATTCAGTGAAAACGAATAAGGTTTCAATACCAATCTAGTAATTAAATCTCTTCTACTTGCAGTTATAAAAAGAGTGCATTCTAAGTTATCAAAAAAATAAGAGCAAGGAAAGGGTGATGAAAAAAGAGAATTCCAAAATGTGGTGTCGTAATGGTAAGGGTCACAGAATAAGTTTCCCTCTTCCTTCTCAGGCTAGACTTTTCAATCTGAATGTGCTCCACCCAGGCTTTGTAATCTAAATTAGGAATATTCCTTAATTTCCTCTGCAATTTGTGGTGAAATGTGATCTGGTAAATCACCTTCTGGAGAGGTCTTTGCCTCCAAATCTTGAGCAATCTGAGAAAGTACCTCATACAAGTGTGTAGATTCAATAGTGCCACCACCCCTTCATGCCTTTCTAAACCTCCATAGATCTGGAAACAATGTACTTCATACCATTTATGAAAGTGATAACGATTGAATTGTTTGCACTTGTGTTCCTTTTATAGAGGAGCAGACTGTGAAAAGGAAGTAACATAAGAGACAAGAGAACAATTCCTGTGTTTGAATCCTAATTTAGTTCTGGAATTTGTTACCTTCAAATTGGAAGCTGGTGGCGTTCAAGGCAATTATCCCATCAACATATTATATGCTCTGATTGTGACAGCAACACAATGATGGCATTGCATTTGCAAGGTCTCAGACAGGATGACAGATGGTATCTCCATTGCACAGTGCTGTCCCCAAAGAGATTAAAAAAACAAATGAGTAGTTTTGAAAGTCTTAAAGAATAAAGATGACTATTCACGTAATTTAGGCAATATTAAACTGCAGCCAATAGCAGTCAATATTCACTGGAGTTCAGTCTCAGTCCCTGCAATCCCTGAGCAACACCTTCATTTTAAACATGAATGAAAACTCTGAGGAGCACCAGTATCAGTGTAATAAATATGTGTCAATATAAGACCAGCAAATAGAGATATTTGGTCGGCCCTTTCTTCTCTCCAGAGAATCTGCACTGGCTAAAAAACTTTTAAAATATGTAGGAGTGGTGTGAATTATACCCACAGAAAAGTAGAGTATCTCCATCATGTCTGAATAAATCTATGTATGATAATATGATATAAAAGGTGACAAAGATAGATACACTGAGACCCAACATTATATTCAACAATTACTCATTGACAGAGTTGACAAAAACGATATGAAACCCTTGCAAGGGATCACACATTCAAAACAAGCAACTTAGTGGACTAGGAAAATTCTTATATGGACTTCAACTAAATATTTCCGATGATACTGAGCTGTTTCATCGTGATACAAGGCACTAGCTCAACCAAACACAGACAGCTAAAGCAGTGCATGACTTTGCCATGCTTTTGAGTGAAACTAGATTTCACTCTGGGAAGTTCTATGAGAGTAGAAATAGGCCATGATTTATTTTTTCCCCACATCACAACAACATCAACTCATAAATAATTCCTTTGTCTAGTGATTACATTTTTGTCACATCTGCTGAAGAAAATTCTCACCAGTATAAATTAGAGAATCAGTCCATTCTCTAGAAAGTAAATAGATTTCTTGTTGCTTTTATTCATTTCGAAATTGTGAGAAAAGATTTAAAAGCAACATAAACCAGGAAAAATAAAAATAAGTCAATATCTATCCAAGTTTCATCTTATAAGATTCAATAACCTTGGTATTTAAAACTATCTATTTCCTAAATAAGCAACAGGACATCAACCAAGAATAAAACAATATTCTCATGTCAGCCCCCTTTAAGGGGTTTACATATTGCACTTCTAATATTGCTCCTCTAATACTTTAGGGGGAAAAGCAAAACATAAGAAAAATTTGTGGAGACAGATATCTAAAAAGAAATTATTAATTTTTTTGGAGTAAGTTGAAGAAATGCTAACTCAACCTCATTGATGCAAAGTATCTATTTCTTTACTAACCATCCTTCCCTCTGTACACTCAAGACTCTCCAGAATGAAATTGCCCCACTTTTGTTCAGTCATCTAAATGAGATCTCTTAATTAAAAATAAGAGTCTGCTTTGATTCCCTTGACAGCTACCAGTAAGAGATATGCCCTTCAGCTGATACTGGATTTTGTTTTTAAAAAGCTCCCTGAATTTGAAAATGTTTATCACAACTCTGTCTAATTTCATCTTCATTATTATAAAGTAGCACTGATAATTTAAGCTAGTTCAAAGCAACTTTGAAGCATGTAATCATTGGATTTTATGGACAAAATCATTCTGTCTTCCAAAGCAGCAAGTAATGTTCAATGAAAGCAGCTCAGTAATGAAACAGAAAATTAGAAAAATTGGAGAACAATTACAAGAAGTTATCAAATGAGGCATTGGGGAAGGAATTATAATTTAATACAATCTTTTTCACTGATTAAGGAAATTAAGAACCTATGTTCACCTTAATTCATTCTTCATTTCACCTCCATTCTAACTTATGCAACTTAACAAAAGGCATGAACTGAGTTCTTTAAGATGCTTTAGCATCCTAGTAGTCAGTCAGTGATGTTGAAGCCATTCAGTTGAAAATGACAATAATTGAACGAAAATATGTTTTCCATTGGACTTTCTAAAGGACATAGTTGTCTTTCCTTAAAACTAAAGGACCTCAATAGGAAGTAACAGTGAGTACCTAATCAGACACTCACGAGTGAAACTAAAAAGCATCATTATGATTCCCCCGTTAATTTGTTTTGATCTACGAGGATAAATAAATTTAAAAATCCCATTTCTACATCCTATGCATGTCCTACATTTCATTGTATTTCATAATATATACACTAAAAACACCAAACACCGTAAAACATCAGAAAATGTAACTGGGTTATGTTTCTAGAATGCTTAACAATTCCCTTCTGTACTGCCTATGAAGATTTGATTACATTGATCCTCAGCAGGTGGGTTCCACAAGCCATCTAACATCCAGTAAAAGAGACAGGATACATGTCAGATGAAGTGGATGGATGGATGGATGGATGGATGGATGGATGGATGGATGGATGGATGGAGTGATAGCCCATCTGTGTATGTGTCTTGCCCATATTCCCAAAAGCAGATATTCCACTCAGAGCCTCAAACTCATCTTTTCCCTAGGTTGAACATTCTGTGCTTTCAGACCATGATGATGATTTTGTCCCCATCAACTTAATTAAAATACATAATGAATATAAAACATGGTATGTGGAGTTACATAAATGAAGTATCATGTGTTTATTGCTTTCATTCATAGGCTCCTGACACTATTATTTAAGCTCACTATACTTGTAAATAACAGGTACAAGAAAAAATTTATGAAGCAGATCAGAGAAGAATACAATTTTTTCTCACCTTAAAATCTGTGAAAAAGTAAATGTTTGACTGGTTTATTTTCTTCCCACTCATCCCCAAATAATAATAATACTACAAGCACACTGCTGTTCACAACAGACATGAGCATATCTTTAGAAACTGCTATATCATGAGTTTTCCTATAAATAAGTTTCAAAATCTTTTTTTTTCTATTTAAATGTTGTTTAAAAAAATCCACATTCTTATTCAGATTGCAATGAAGTTTGACATATCTCCTAAGGCTGTGTAACTGTGTTAGTGTTTGGACTGGTGGAATGTTTCCTCCAGGGTGAGCTGATCATTTCCCCTCAGGAAAATGGAGAGGGAGCTCACTATACTCCCCACCATTCTTCTCTGGCTTTCCTCTAGCAGAGCACCCATCTCAGCTGTGAAGGATTTCTCCATTGTACAGACCAGAGAAATTAAAGGAATTTTTATATTTACCAGGCTACTTTGTCTTCATAAATGCAAAACGGAGGACTAACCCTCACACTCCTGCTGCTCGACTCCTGCTGTTAACTCTCCTTTCTGCCTTTGAAAGGAAAAAGGAAGAGAGAAAGAAAACAAAATTCCGTATCAAAAATTCTTCACAAACACTACCTTCACCTAATTTTTGAAAATATAAATGGCAAGAAGAATATTGGTGTTGCTTTCAACAGATTACAGGAGGAATAATACAGAAGTTAATAGTGAAGTGAATCTTACAAGTTATCTTAAATCATGAACAAACTTTCCTTTTATGGCATCAAAAGAATCAGACAAAATCAGCTTATTTTCCCAGACCACCTCATACCACAATCACTGACCTGAGAAACAGGTGGGAATATCTACATAATTATGAGTAGCTATTGGGGTTTGGTACAAAACATAAAGGCAGGAGTTTTATAAAATGTAACAAGTGCTGAAGATAGGAAGGTAAAATGCTGTGAAAATTCAGTGGTGAATTAAAGGCAACATTTTTGTTTACAAACCTTGTAAAGGCAAGAGCAACTCAGACCAAAGGAGATGCTGTTCTCAATTGTTCTATAAGTCTCTTTGCATTTCACTGAATTACCAAGGACTCTCAATATGTGTGACCTTACTTCAATATGTGATGAACTGCTCCAGTCCATTGATGCCGAAAAACCTTGGTATGAAAGGAACTGCTAGGAGAGTTTGTTCTTTTAGCAGCAAAGATATTCATTTGAGCAGTGCTGGAAAGCTAGCCAGCTAGTGCTGGACAAACTAGCTTCTAATCAACAGTGCAAAACAAGCCATTTTATACGTTTCACTACCTGATTACAACATACAATTTTGCATAGCAATAAGATTACAATATCTGATTGTGCATATTAATGACTAGGTGGAGTCTGTGCAGAGCCTTTCAGAATCTTCTTTTGGCATCAAGATTAGGTGGTCATTTCTGGTCTTCAACCTCCCTCTAGGGGTCTTTAACTCCTCTTCTTCACCTTGACTTCTTCAGCCTTCATTGTTCATGACCCAGTCACTGAAGCTTACAGAAACTACTGCCTTAAGGCCATTTTTCTCTATTCAAATGTCTACATTGTCATGATTAATGGTGCTAGGTTGTTTGTGTATAGTTTTCTAAGATCAGGTCCAGTGGTTTGAACAGAACACATGTCCATGTTCTCCGATAAACTCAAGCAAAGCAGGTGCTGAACAGTTTCTACTGATCCAGTTAACCATTTCTGGGCTCATCCTTTTTTCACCATCTACAACCACTGTGGAAACTGTGGTGCTGGTTTTGGTTAAAATTGTAGAATTACTGGATATTTTCTTTATTCTGAAAAGATATAAAGAAAAGCCATCCCTTTTCATTTCAGTTTAAAGGAATGCTGACTGACTGAGCAAGCATAAAGCGTTCTTCCCTTTTCCAAAATACTGGGGAGAAGATAATGAAATACTCAGAACTCAAATGTTGAAATAATTCCTTTTTAGGTCATCTTCGTTGAACTTAACAAAAATTTTCCACTTTCAAAACTTGGACAAGGACTATATATTGAAAAAGAAGATTTTATTATTAAGATACACTATTTAAGGTCAAGCATAGGTGAAATGATCCCTATTACTACTTGCTTTTAAGGTCTGCACAAGCGTTTCTTTACCATACTTTTTCTGGGCTACAAATCACCTTGTAGTGAAGGTTGCATGAGGAAAATCCATAACATGGCATTTAGACAGAGACCTCTGAGACAGAGCTGTCACAGCTTTGCAAGGTTTGATGATACCTGATTATGAACCAAAGCTGCATGTGCAGTTCTAAGAGAAATATGAAGACTTGCACACGAAAACCTTGTCACATAATATCCATGTGGGATGTGCCAGGTGATGGAATTGCTGTACTTATTTGCTCACAGTTGATTGCCAGTGATTTGCAAACTATCATTATTCAAAGAATAAGGCTGAACAAAAAAGAGAAGAATGATCTGCCTTTTTTAATGGTATTTCAATAGAGTGGGAAAAAAAATCACAGAGAGGAACAGATGGCCCTTCTCTAGTGAATGCGCTCCTGTGGGAGAAGCACCTACACAGCAGATTGGGGCAGGCAGAAATGAGAAAGATGGAATACGAGTGCTTCCAGGATGAGTGCAGCCTGCAACTTTTCTGAGAGAAACAGAGCTTAGATCTGTGAATGGATGGATATGTGAAAACCTCATCTGTGTTTGCACCAGGTGACATGGAGCCCCAGTGCATGACCTCACTGTGAGGCTTGATGGAACAGGCAAGAGAGAGAAACAGCCTTCACAATGTGTCCTCCTTCCGGTCACTAATATCATGGCAGGCACTGAAGGCATGCCTTGGCAGGAAACTACTTTAAAAAAACCCTCTTTGCACATTACAACACCCTTCCAAGGTCCAAAGAAACTGAACAACTATTTTGATGATGTTTAGCTAGACGAATAATTTAACTATGACCTTTCCCCATTCATTACTCTGCTGATTCTCAGTAAAAAAGGAAAATAACTACCTAAATATGTCTGACTGTGTAGGTATACACCTTCTCTTTAGCATAGTTTCCATATTTCACACAAAGCAAGAGTCATTTAACTGGGGCCTTAGTAGTCAGTAATTTGTAGTTAGCATTCTTTTCAGGAAGATGTTTCATTGTGTTTATTCTATAACTCTCTTCTAATCCCAAATTTTTTTTTGTCTTTGCCAAATATTTTTTGAAAATGTCAAATTTATCTGACTGGGTTTCAAGTTATTTCTTTTTTATTATTATTATTATTTTATTTTTCTGTATGTACAAGTGCCCAATACTGGGTTTTTACCCCTGAGAAATACTGGATTTAAGACAAGCAACAGCTTGGTGCTGTCATGGTATTTTTAAAATTACCATCTGATTTGGACCAGCAATGGCCACCAAAACTGTTATATAATCCCAAAACACTGAAAAATTCTGTTGGTGGGTTTTTTCTTTCCTCATGTCTGTGCATATCTTGCATTTGATATATAAACACAGGGTTTTCTGGATGCTGAAGTCAACAGAACACTTGATAGTGAATTCAGTGGGACTCTAGCAGAATCTCTGCTTGCGTCTTACTATACAATCCATCCTCTATGAGCAAATTGCATTCAATTGTCACTTTACCCTACTGATACAAATAAAAGATGCAAGTCATGAGGAAAGCTCTCAGTCATACTGAGAATGAAAAAGAAATTCTGTTTCTGGTTGAGCATATAAATCTCTACTCTTCTGAAGTCAATGGAAAACCTTTAGCAGACTTCAAAGGGACCAGGATTAGCCCTGCTTTCTCTTGGTACTCAAAGATGTTCTGAGTTCAGCTACTCTGAACATATCTTTTATCAATTTTAGAAAGATAGATTTTTTGCTTTTCTGTTTTTAATGAACAGAAACCTAAACACAGATATCTCCCACTGCTAAAGTTGTATTCTGTTGAATACAATTATTCACACACTAAAAATCTTTTTTCATTGTAATTGCATTTGGAATAATCTACCACAGTGATTAGATCACTATGCCAAGCTCTAGCTCAGATCCAATGCTAGGTTATACCTCCTTGGAATAAAAGATTGAAAACAGACATGCCAACAAAACCTTAAACTACACTTTTGCTGTGCAACTCTATTGCTATATTAAGACTTCATTTGATTTTCTTGAGAGCTATAATAAGATTAAGGCATAATCGTAAATTCCCCTGTGACAAAAGATAAACTACTTCTCATTGATCTCTCAGAAACCAGACCAATTTTTGGATATTAAACAGTCATTTACAGCAGAAACAGGTATATTATTGTTCCAATAACACAATGTCAATGACAGTCTGATTTTCAGATACACACTGTAGTGGTCTCTTGAGAAGCCTGATTAAACTCCTGACCCAGACAATAGGGAATGACAGAGATTAACCAGTTGCTTGAGGTTGTCTTATGGATTTTTTTTTCACTTGTATCGATTTATATAAACCCTTCCAACAAACTTATTGGCTTCTGTTAAGTGGGTCCCAAAGCTACATGGATTGAATGAGTTTTTTTTCTTTTTTTTTTTCTTTTTTTTTTCCTATTGCAGCATTTAGGACAAGGTAATAGTGCTTCAGAAGTGTTTTGTGGCACCTTTCAGTAAATTAAGTCAATCCTTACTAATGCATTAACTGTGTAGGCAGAGCGACTTTATAATTAAATTTGATAAAAGGTATATAGCTCGACAGTATTACTGTAGTTCCAATTTACCCTCTTCAAGTTGTTAGGATGATTTTTATGTTTAATTATTGCTATTAAAATTCCAGTGATGATATTGAGGGTAAACATGATAAAAACACGCATTACATATCAACCCATGAACCCAACATCTTATAATCTAGTCAGAAATACAGACAACAGTACAAAAGAATTTCTATCCTAGCCTGAGAAGAAAAGTCACAGTAATTAGCAGAGGAAATGAACTAGAAACATTTGCTACGACTTCAGCTTTGATATTATTATGGTAATTTTCAACAAAAATAAGTTATATTAATCTTAAAGGAAGCTTAATTAAAACATTGTAATTGACCCCAAATTTCTTATCTCTCTGGGCAACACTGTAATGACAAGAACACCCTTCTCTGTCCTCTCAGATAAGACCATGTTTCCACCAGATCATGAGTTCTCTAGCTGAAGAAAATAACTGTATGGGATACATGTACTGTGTGGGATCATATTAAAAGTTCAGTGGAACAAATCATGGATAATTTCATTACTCTAATTCAAAAACTCACCTGCAGAAAAGCAGCCTCAAAAGACAAAACTGCTTGGCTACCACAACCTTTATATATTCACAAGATAATACATATGATAACTTGGAGATCTGACTTTTAAATGTCAAGCATGATGATAGTCTTCTCTGAAGTAGTCCACATCTAAAATAAACAGAAAGCACTTTGGAAACTAATTTCAAAGTGAAACAGACCAGATGTTTCAAACTTATTAAAAAAAAAAAAAAAGTCTTGCTGCAATCAACATAGCTAGTGAGACTAGTAGTAAGTGATTCTTCTGCTAATGGAGAAGAGACATTATCATAACATTGAACCTGAGTGCCAATTATGTTTTTAGTTCTTAAGCGGGATTAATTTCTCAAGTCAGATATGAGTTCTCTTTAAAAATCTGTGATATGATAAGATTCACACAGGGAATTCAGGGAATTCTGCAACCTCTGTGAGCCACTTGTTCCAGTGCCTGACACCCTACACTGTATATTTTATGCTTAGGTTTAAGAGGAATTTCTTGCATTCAGCCTGTGCACGTTGCCTCTTTCCCATCCACTGGATACCACTGAAAAGACTGTCTTCCTTAGTCCCTTTGACTAGATACCAATACCCCTTGAGCCTTCTCCCCTCCAAGCTGAACAGTCCCAGCTCAGCTTCTCCTCATATGACATGTGCTCCAGTTTCTTCATCCTCTTCATGGCCCTTCAGTCAACTCCTTCTGCTAAGCCCACGTATCACTTGTAGCAGGAAGCCCAGGACTGGACACAGTGCTCCAGATGTGGTCTCACCAGTGTTGAGTAGCGGGGAAGAATAATCTCCCTTGACCTGCTAGCAACACTTCTCACAGTCCAGAAGGCTCTTGACCTTTCTTGCTGCAAGGGGATGTTGCTGGCTGATGTTAAACTTGCTGTTCTCTGAGACACCCAGGGCCTTCTCCATAAGGCTGCCTTGAAGGTGGTCAGGCCCCTGGGTGGAGCACTGCCCGGGGTTATTCTTCCACAGATGCAGAACTTTGCATTGCCCTTTCTTGAACTTCATGAGACTCCTGTTGGACCATTACTTTATCTGAATGGCAATACAAACAAGTGTTGTATCATAGTGATCCCTGGTGTCTCCCCCCAGTTTGATAACAACTTATAAACTTGTTCAGCGTGCTATCTGTCCCATCAAGCAGGTCATCAGTGAAAGTGTTAAAACAGTACTGACCCATAATCAACTCTGGGTTACTAATGACTGGTCTTTGAATGGCATGTTGCAACCCTTTCTACTCACTTATCTAGCCAATGCTTCTTACTTTGTCTATGAGTGTGTTATGGGATATAGTATCAAAAGACTTGCTGAGGTCAGAGTAAATAACATACAGTCCTCTTGCCTCATCCACCTAGCTAGTCATTTCCTCAAAGAAGACATTTGAGTTGGCTAAGCATCATGTCACTAAATTCATAATGACTATACTAAATCACTTTCTTGTCCTTTCTAAATTTGCAAAAGTTTTTTATGATTATTTGCTCCACCACTTTTCCCAGAATCAAGGTGAGGTTGACCAGCCTGTAGTTTCTCAGATCCCCCTAGATCTTCTTAAAGATAAGAGCGACATTTGATTTCTTCAAATTCTCAGAAGCCTTTTGTCATCACCATGACCTTTCAAAGATAAATTACAATGATATCGGCAAGCACTCTTCATCACTGTGAGTACATCCTAAACATCCAATTTGTATAAATATTCCCTAATCTAATTTTCCTCTACCCAAACTAAGTTTTCCTTGCTTTGGTTTTCACACCATTTCAGGGACCAAGTATACCTAAAGACAAATCACACTGGTGGAGAGTGAAGCAAAGGCAGCACTGAGTACCTCAGTGTTTTCCACATACTTCGTCACTGGGTTCCCCATTGAGTTCAGTGCAAGACCCATGTTTGCCCTAGTCTTCTTTTTGCTGTCAGTGTGCTTGAAGAAGGCCATCCTGTGGTACATCCTGTTCCCTTCCAGATTCAATTCCAGATGCACTTTGGCTTTCTTAACCCTATTTCTTCACTCTTAAACAGTGTTCCTACATCTCTTCTCTGCATAGCTACCTGAAGCAACTTCAACCTGTGTGTTTCTTCTTCAGTCTGAGTTTAGTTAGGAGCTGCTAGTTCATCTCTGTAGTCCATTCTCCTGCACATGAGGTTCAACAACATTTTAGCTCAGTGGAGGCTGTCCTTGAAAACTACAAGCTCTCCTGAATCCTTTTTTATTCCAAGGCCATCTCCCATGGTATTCTTTTAAACAGGTCTCTGAACAGACCAAAGTCTTCTCTCCTGAAGTCAAAGTTTGTGATCCTGCTTTTTGCCTTGTTACCTCATCTCTGGATTATGAACTGTTCGCTCTTGTACTCATAGTCTCTGCAGCCAAGATTGCTCTCAGGCTCTGCAGCCCCAGCCAGTTTTTCTTTTTTCTTTTTTTTTTGTAAGAATAAGGTCCATCACAGAATCTCCTGTTGTCAGCTGCTTGGTCACCTGTGTCAGGAAATTATCAGCAATGCACTCTAGAAACATTCTGAGTTGCTCGTGCCCTCTGAGGTGCAGCCCTTCCATGGGGTGATATTTGCCTTTTTCTCCATGTGGAGAAGTGATTTGACTCTTTCTCCTCACAAATTTTGTAGAGTTTGAAGGAATTTCATTATCTTGGAGATGTTTTCCACATCTTTCAAATTTTGTTTCAATGGCCCTAAGGGTTCATATTCTTAGGGGGAATTAAGAGGATGGCAGAAGACCAACTTTTTTTCCCTTAAGAGACCAGACAAAAAATATCCTCAAACGTGGTCATTTGACCATTACAAAATATGGTCACATGTATAGGGAGGTTTATCAGTCAGAGTAGAATTTTTTTTGTTCTTTCCATACCTACCAAAAGGAGTAATTTTGGCCTTTAACAGGTCATCAAAGCTTTGTCAGATACTGGTCTGGAAGCACAGTCCCAAAAAAGTGGGCAGGCATTAGCTGCCTTTAGCAATTCCTTCATTCTGGAATAAGTTCAAACCTCACTGAAGTATCATCAGTGTATTCTAATGAGGTGAAAAGTATGGGACATCTATCTGTCCTTTAGCTCCTGCTAACATCTATCAGCACATGGTAGTCCAGCTGGCTACTGTTAATAGCAGTATCCCAAAATCATGTCTTTCAGGAACTGTGATCTTATTTTATAGCAGCAAAACCCAAGTGTTCTGTACCAAAGACTGAATCCGTAGCAAAGACTGAGTAAGCAGAACACATGGTACTGACAAGAAATATATTCTACACCTAATATTTTCTTCTATAATGTTTGTATGAAACAAAAGATACTTGCATAGATTAAAATCCCGGACAATTCATTTTTTTTTTTCATTTGAGTCAATGGGACCCGAAAGAACACTTGAGTATGTTCCCAAATTTGGAACAATATTTCCAGTATTTCCCATTATCTACTCCTAAGGTCCCTGACAAAGGGAATATGAGAGAAGGCATCTGTAATACAAATATTGAAAACGTGCCAGGGACATAACAAATAACTGGAGAATCATAAAACGTCAAAGACTCAAATTATTAATTGTGAACAGCAGTGTACTATCTTAACATTTACAAAGAATTGTCCCCCACAAATATCTGAAATCTACTATTCCATCATCTTATTTTAAATAACACTGCAGCTTTTCACAGTGTAATAAACATGGGAAGCACACAGTGTTTCTTCAGATTCTCACCTTTCACACCTTAGCTACATTTAAAGACGATCTGAATTGCAATTACACAGAAAAGTATGATATAAAAATCAGACAAAAGAATATATCAGTTCATCAGGATGCAATGAAAGAGTACAAGAAAAAATTGCCTTGTAAAACACAATCAAAACATATATTTACATTTGCAAGTGAAATCTTCTCAAAGTTTTTTAATGTATTATTCCAATTCTACTTTTCCTGATAAAAATGTGGTCTTCCTTATGATAGGCAAAGGATACATTTTTAAGCTTCTTTTTAATTGCCTAGAAAACTCAGCTTTGGCTTTGATAGATGTGGATTCCCTGCTGTTTGCCTTATGCTGAGAGACATATTGGAAGTAAAACCAGGTTCTGCTATACAAGGCACATCACTCACATTCTTTTTATGCATACTGCTAGAAAATGCTTTCTGTAGCTGTATCATAATTTTGGTTCAAAGCCATTGTTTCTCTTTAAGTCTCACTTAGAGAATATTATTTATAAAGTAGTCTACTAACTACAGTTCACTTAAGTTCATTTATTTAAAGAAAAAATAAATTGTAAATAGCTCCTATATCTAGCTACATGAAGTAAACTATTTTGATTAAAAATACATTCTAATAAAATGTTTATCAGGATCTGTTCAGAGTTTTCAAGCAGGCTTTCAAAGCAGTGGTGTGTGGGACTTGATTAAATGCCTCTTATGTGCTACATATCCGTTGTATTAAGGTCAATCAAATTCTCCTCAGCAAAAGCTGGCAACTCAGACAAAATTCAGTGGGATTTAAGCAACAGTAATTTGGGTATTGAAAGCTTACCAAATTCTGCTGGCTTTTTCCCCCACTACAGGGATATATAAATAGCAAGACACAGTAAACAACCTGAGCTAAAATCACCAAGCTTAACAGGCTTTAAACAGAAGGAGATGAATATGCAGCACCTATGGTTAATCAACTTTAGCTGGGCTGAGATAACCAGTTAAAACCAAATACATGCTAGCACCCAGACAAAGCAATGCAAGTCAATGCAGAAATATTACTTAATGTTGAATAAATAAATAAGTAAATCACTATGCTCCATTAACATGCAATGATCTTAGTCCAACAAGCCTTGTCTCTGAGCAATTTTAGGTAGCTTACACAGCCCCATGCCATCAGCACCTTGTTTCTGCTCCAGATTGGGTACCCAGCACTCAGCAATGTCTTCTGCTGCTCAAACCCACCCGCCCTGTTGCTGTCAGCTGTCAGAGCAGTTTCACTGGTCTCTATGCTCACTAGACACATCCAAACCTAGTACTTCTCCTCCAAGGAAAGGTTAGAAACACCAGCCTGATCCCTTTAAACGGCAGAGATCAGACTCAGGTCAATAATGGGATTTTTACATGATGGATAAGCCTTTCAGCTTCAAAGGAAATGTCTGCAGAGGGATTGCCCGAGTTTGTCACGATTGTTTTCAGCAGTATAAGGCAGAGAGTAATAGTAGAAGTGACTTAAGAATCCACACTGACATCTTGTGGACACAGAGCCAGCAACCCATCTCTAAGCATTTTCAGCACACCTTGTTTAATCTAATAGCTAAAGTTGAATAGTACAGAGAAAGGGAGATGATTTTCTGAGACTTGTTAAACAGGGCACTTTATGGAATGTACTGAACTTGTGCAGAATGGTGTTTCACACAGTAAGTATCAGAATATGGATCTCCATAGAAAGGTGTTTGAAAATTAATTTAATATTTTTATTCCCAAGGCTCAAATTAAAAAAAAAAAACATAATTGAGAGAAAAAAAATGTAAAAAAACAAGGCACCAATAATTTGTATGATTATTTTAGAATACAGGTGGTGCTTTAGCTAGGAACTTGAGGTCTATACTTATTTATAAGCAAAAAAGAAAGCCTGCTGAAGTTACCATGTACTAATCTACAAAATTGTCAGTACAAAAGCATTTTCAGAGTAACAGACAAACACTACTTGTCTGAAACAGGTCTATTGTTAAATTGTTTTTGTGTTCTGCCAACTAAGCTAGAAAAAACTCTGATATCTCTGAAATACCTTGGGAAAAGTTAAAATTCTCATAAATAGAAAGCAGAATTACAGATTTTATTTAAATAAATACTCACAGGAATGGTTTCACAGATAGCAGAGGAAAATGGCTTACTTCCTGCCTTTGGAAGGGACTACATGAAGGGATATATTTTAATCTCAGCCTTAGGGAAAAGCAATGGTAATTCTCCCATTTCTTCCAGGAGTTCTCAGTGTATCTCATTTTAGACAAGGTGTGCAAAATACAGAAATGAAAAGGAATCTTAAGCGCTGTGTTTTGCACAACATGCCCTGAGAGATTTGCCTCAGGGAATTATTAACACAGACACCAGAATGAAGCTGCTAGCAGGATGGAAACACACATTGATATAGAACGTGTCTCCAAGGTAATTTTTAATCGATGATGCTCAATACTGAATCCAAGAAGCCCTCTAATACAGCTCAGGTTCATAAGAATGGCTCATTTAATGACTGTAGTTGAAAAAACATTCTGAAGTAACCATTTTATGAAGGAGCACATTCCAAGGAGTCACAAGTTTTCACCAACGGCTTCACTCCAAATGTAAGCATTTAGTTAACTTTCACCAACACATTTTGGAAACAGTGCAGTTCCAGTAATACTCATCAGTATACCAAAAGATTGGATTTTAGCAGGAGATCTGTATCAAATATAGGACTTGCTTTTCACTTTTAAAGACATTCACTCTTTATCTTGACACTGACCATGGGATCCAAGACACAACTGAATCACTGTGTGTTTGCACCATAGACTGTTAATCCTGTACTTTCCAATTTCCCACAGCATTCGGAAAGGATCCTGTCTTACAATCTCCCTTTCATGTATAATTTCCAGAATTCTGGTGCGTGGGAAGACACTTTTCTGTGGAGATCACACACAGACAGGGAAAGAATTTAATATAGTAGATCAGTCAAAGGTTTAGTTGATAGATTAGGCTCATTGTTTCAGAATTGACCACATTTGGTACCTGGAGTCTCCCATTTCCTCACTCTTCTATTGAAATCTGACTACTCTTGTTCTATTCCTCTGGCACATTTCAAGTATAGTTATTAATACTTCTTGCTTGATTTTAAGCATTCTGTAGCAGCATTCTGTCAGGACACTAAGACAAGACGTTCTATGGATCCTTCTTGTTTAAAGCTCTATTGCAGTGGCTGACCAGAGCTGGACTGCAGTTTCCTGCCAGCTCCTTGTGGCTGTATTGATAAGAATCTCAGTTATTTTCTTGGTTAGTGTTCATTTGGCATTCATAAGTGTGGTTTCTGCTGGAAAAAAAACATTAAAAAATATAACCTCACCCAAAAAATAATAAATATTTTGGGATTTCAACATGTTAACAGTGAAGAATGAGAAAGGATTTAGCCTTGGATTATTTAATAATTCATGGGGAAAGTAACATTTTATTATATTAAAATGGCAAACATTCACTCCACTGGGGGAAAATAATGTAACACTTGTCTTCCACATAGAGCAAGTACAGCTGACAGGGATCTTCGTTCTGTGTCATATGAAAGGACAGATTTAGTTTGTGTGTATAGCAAACCACAAATGAGTAATGAAGGTCTTAATTTATAAATGGATGAAATCACATTTTCTATTTATAGTTATATAAAGAAAAAGAAGGAAACTAAGTTCTGCTCATAGTGGTGCTTCTCTACAGTTAAAAATGCAATGAAACATATTTGGCTTCAGCTTATCTCAGTTTCCAGTAACAGCCTGTCCCCCTAAAAATTAATCTTTTGTCTCAACAGTTTTATATACAGTAGCCTGGGAAATAATATTAAAAGATTCCATGACTTTACAACTAATCTTCATATTAAAATACACATTAATACTACTGCAACTGTTTTTTTGGCCTTACAAACACTAAGTAAGAGGTGCTATGTTTCATATTGCTCCCTTTGGTATTCTGGATGTCCCATTCAACTTTCAAAATGAGTCATTGTCTAAGTGCTGTTTTGATCCTCTGAAAACTCAACCATGCACTGAACTTAAAGGATCCATTCCCATTTGATCATGTGGGATTACTGCAGTGTTTAAATCTGAGAACACGCGGAGAAATGAATATGCAAGAAGATGAATTGAAATTATATAAACTGAAAGTGACCATGTTAAAAGGTTCAGTTAGACCAAAATATTGCTTCCAAAAACATATAACTAAGAGAGGGTAAGACAGCACAAGGAAGGTCCTCAATATCTCATCTTTCATCTACTGAAGTTCATTTATAGCATTTTCCCCACCTGTTTCAACAGTCTAAACATTCTGATTATTCTATTTTTAATTTCAAAGATAATTGTAGACATAAATAATCCGGTTTCACTCCAGGTTTTAAGGAAACTATTACTGAAAGATAAAGCAATGTATGGCACTACTATTAGCTTTTTATACTTCTTTTTTTCTTAGTTCATCGAAGATAAACATAAATGTATATACAAGATATATCAGAAATTTGGTGTCTCTCTGAATTGTTCTCTCTTCAATTTTTTTTAATTTGTTTAATAGTTATACATTTTATCCATGTGTAAGGAACCAGTCTCCCACAGAATTCATATGCGAACACTAAAGTTTGAAATTGTTTTGATTCACATGTGATAGCAAGTATAAACTGTATCTTTTCAAACTCCTGCATGCACTGAACACACAGTGCAATGTCATATTTTTATGTCTATACAATGACATCTATATGTGAAGAAATTCTGCCTCATTCAGCCATGATAACTGTATGAGAGCAGTGGTACTAAAAGACCACCATGTTTCAGATTTCAGAATAGGCCACTGACTGGCTGCCTCAGCCTTTCCCTAAACTTTAAAAGTCCATTAGTCAAATCTCCTCCTTCCCTGTGATTTTCTAAAGGCTGGATGAGGTTATGGGTTATTTGAGAACTTATTTTTATAAAGCCCTTTCTTTAAGGAAATACAGATCATCAGGGGACAGAGGAGTGTAAATACGAAGGTCATGTAAGAAGTATCAAGAAAGTTGAAAAAGTGGTAGGTTTTCTTTTGCATTTCTAGTGCTCCTGCCTTAATCATTAGACATGAAGCATTTCCATTTGAAAGGATGTATTTAAATGCCCAGACAAAAAAAATCATGTTGCTTCATTAGTGCAACAATCCCACATGCAGAAAACAAATTCAAGAAATCCATTTTCAGCCTGTTGCTGGTGGCAAAGGGTGGCAAAGCAGCAGCAATGTGCTTTGGTTCATCTGGTTAACATCAATTTCAGAAAGGATAGAGACTCACCACGTTTGCAAGGCCTGTGACCAAAAGCCTATCTGTGACCAAAGGCTAGTTTTATTTCTAAATTATAGGGTAAGACTCAAGCTTTCATTTTCCTAGCAAGAAAACTTTGCAAAGATACAAATGAGACCAGCGGCACTGAACTGTTTGCTTTCTGGGGTCTAACTAGTGTAAGGAGTTTGAATTTCTGAGAGTCTCCCATGTCAGCTTAGAAGGCATCCTGCAAATCTGTTGGCCTTAACTGTTACAAAGGTAGTGTTTCAAGAGGTATCTAAAGTTTCAAAAATAAGATGACTACTCCAATCATGTATACAAGTGGGCAAGCATTTAGGCACAGTCATCCCCCTGGAAAAAACCCAACCAACCAACCAAAAAAACAAACAAAAAACCAAAACAAAACAACGAAGCAAACAAACAAACAAAAAACAAAAAACCTAAATAATGCCGAATTTCAATGTTTCACAGACTATTATGCAAATTACAATAAAATTCTTGTCAAAGAACATCTGAAAGCTTGCAGATTTATACAGAAATGTATGGTGCCAGCATTTCATTTTCAGAGAAGGCGACATGCAAACCCCTGATGTAAATTAGGCTAACACTAAATGACAAGTCTCCACCTTCTTTGACAAGCAATGCATTCAATTAAATGCTGTCTACAATATCAGTCATATAATTTATACCGAATGAACGGGAAAACCTAAGGCAGTCCAAATAGTAAAAATTCTCCAGATACAGAAGTCAACCCAAATGAATTTATGAATATGGCTCATCTGGAAAACCATAAGAAAACACCTACAAATTAAAAGGGAAAAAAATACATATCTGAAGTGTTATTCTAAAAACTTTGAAAAAATTCAGATTGATTTGAATATTGAACATATGATCTGTGAGAAGTAGTAAAAAGAAAATATAGCATTTGTTAGGAAAAGTTCTACTGTCCAAAATATTGTTCAGGAAAAAAACCTGTACCCTATTTTTCATTTTTATTTTTATTTGATTTAATAGAATTGAAATTGAAACCACAACATGATGAAAGTCAGTCTCTCATTTAAGCATCTTAGAATAATTCTGCTGAGTTTTTACTGCTTATTAAAAGGTTACAAGGAACAGCAGATGCTCATTAGACCATGAAATAACATGTCAGCTTCTTTTACAAAAATCTGTTTCTTAAATCTTTCCTTTTCTACATCATTATGTAAAATTTCACTTCAGTGATTTAAGCTAGTGTGAAGCCCTGAACAGGATCTTAATAAAGGTAATGAGTCTTTTTTTCTTTCAGTCTGGTTCTAATATTTTTAATTGTAACATATGCTTAGATAAATTACAGTCTCTCAGAAGTCAAATAAATATTTACTACTGAAATATCAGGTTCACTCTTCCAATAACAAAAATTAAATTTTACATGAAAATATAAGCATTTATGACTATTATTCTGTTAACTGTGTTTAAACTGCCTTCATAACTTATTATTGCTGATATCCTCACATCAAGTTAATCGGATGCTTAAGAACTGTAGAAATTAAACCTATGGGGCACATCCAAATGTGATCAGCAGAACACATGGAACAAATATTGATATGGGCTGGTGTCACCTGATTATTTCTAAAGGCATATGTGCAAAGTAACTTTAATATTAATTTGTTAGCGTTGAAGCCTTGGGCAGGCAAGAGTAAAAGTCTTCTAACTGGGATTTTTTCATTCTTATGTCTTTCTGAGGGAAAGAGATGCTTAGACAACTTATGGACTCCCTTGACAACTCAGAACACAGAGGCAGGGTTCAGACATGTGGATTCATTTCCAAATCACCACACTTCTGCTGGGCGAGTTTTACATGTTATGCAGACAAAGGGATGAAGTCTTCTGACTTGACCTCCATTGGAGTGGCACTGCATCTCTCTTTCCCCATAAATGTTTTCCACTGCAACTCTGGAAATCTGCCTAAAACTCTCTATGATAAGCTTTTTCTTGGACTTTCTCCTAGCTGCTGCCCTTTGTAAGATCAGAAATTAAGCTTTTCTAATGCTAGTGTAATTTGCAGTAAGAATATCAGCCTTTCTGGTATATGAAAATAGTCCCTTCTATTCTGAGCCCATTAGTTTTATTCTTTCACCTTAATAATTCACTATAGAAATAGAAACACAGCTAGAAAAATAAGCTGGGCTCTAGATCCACATAAACTTCCAAAACAGAATTCTTCCTGGCATCAGGGTCTTCACTGCAGGAGTATGATCCAAAGTGTCTTTGGCCATCAGTCGTGTAACACTCAGTAGGTCCTTCCCTCCCCACCCTCACTAAGACAAGAAGGTATTACGCATTTGTTTAATGGAATAGCTTGGTAATGCAGGAGGAAATTCCTGAGCACAGGTCGTCCTTTAAGAGCCTCTGTACCAGTTTTCAACACCACTCTTGAATCAGTGATTTACAGCCACCCTCTGAAGGAAGATAAAGAAACTCCAACAGGAAGCAGAAATCCCTTTAAAAGTTTTCAAATTTAAGAAATATACCAATTATTATTTTTAAAAACAGTCAAACAAGCAATTTATTTTTATTACTTTGGAAACATGCATTGTAGTATGCATGTGACACTATCAACCTCAAGGTACCACACAAAATAAAATTTTATGTTCTCATTGTTCAAATTGAAACATCTAAAGTTCTTTCACCAGTATGCAGGGAACCTAGGCACCCAGATTGAAGACTTGGCTTCTAATCCCATGGTCAGGCCCCTAATTTGCTCTTATGTGCAGCTTTTATAATATTTTGCCCTTCAGCCTCAGTTCTATCATCTTCTCCAGAGAAGGGGTAATTTGCTCTTTGCTTATACTCATTACAGGGGACAGGGGAGTAGTGGGAACCAGGAGGGAACAGCTGGGAGGAGGTTTGGCAAAAGGGAAGCCTGTGAAGGCCCTTTAACTGATGTCTTATCATTTAGAAATTAAACTAGCAGTGGTAAATGTGGATGCTTAAGTCCTTGAGGCAGTTTTCAGATGCAATGATTTTATAGTCAAAGCGATTTTTGTAAAATGTTAATTTGTGTAGCAGTTGAAATCTTTATAATTCCAGATGTGTTCTTTTTAATAATTATTATAGAACTCTTGATTTTTTTCAATTATAAAAATCACCTCCTGACATTACACTTGATTTGATTTTGATCTTTGAAATTGCATCTAAAACTACAGTCATAATCTTGTAAGAATGTTTTGAATCATTAGTAAAATGCCTAAGACAATAGATAGTTTTTTCCTAACAACCTCCTAAATAAGAAGCATGTATCAATGAAATTCTGAAATCAGTGATTGTACTTTTTTGCAAAAAAAACATATTCCCTGTATAAATAAGCACGAAAATCGGAAAATTACTTTCATAACATCACTGCAAAAAAATTACCAGGGCCCTTTTACCATAAATACAGATATTTCATAATTTGCAAGCCAATTCTATCTTCTAAGTTATAATTAAGACTGAGAACCTGTGATAAATAAGTGATTTAAAGTCACTACTGGAAAATTATACCTTATCTGAAAACAGAAAACCTGAGAATCTGGAATTTTTTTGAAAAGGTGTCATGGTAATTCTTCCTCATGGCCAGAGTGAGGCAGTGGATGCCAAGATAATCATCTCATTTTCAGCTATTTTGCAATTGCAAAACTCAAGTAATTTCATATTCTTGTACATGGCAAATGCAGGCAAAAAAGTCAGCATCTACTCTGATTTTCATTGTTGCATACATTTCATTTCATAGAACAGAGGTCTTAACAATAAATTAAATGTACCTAGGTCCATAAATCACAGTTATAGATCGTAATCAAGAGAGTGCATGTCATAATCCACGCTGTTCAGAAAAATTCTGCAGAACTTTTTCTTTTTTTCTTTATACTCCCTGCATTGCCCCTGTGACATTTTCCTCTCTTTGAGCTTGTGGCCGTTCTACTGAGAGACACCATCTACCTGGAGTCACAGGGGCCTAATTTGACATTATTCACTGGAAGTTTTGTCAAGAGTTTCAGTTTTGACAGGTCCAGCTTCTTAGACTTTATCAGATACTCAGACAAATCTAAAGGATCTCAGATAACTCTTTGAATTTATGTATAATTTCCCATTCAGAGGCATTTGGCCTTATGTCATTGCCCTTCACTTACTCATTACCATGCAGTTCTTAATTTTTTACCTCTTCTTCATATGAAATATTTTATCTGTGTCGAGGAGGCTAAAATTAATCTGGTTTTACATATAAACAGAACAGGACTGTAAGCACGACCACCTGTAAGGTCCAACTAAGAAGGCATCAAAATGGTAACTATCAGATAAAAGCCAGTTACTTAGCCCACTGTAAAATGATCACTAATACTCACCTGGCCATGCCTTTATTAACATTGATGAAGTGTGCACACTTACGAAATTAGTATTTTGTACCTTCAGGTTACTAAAGCATGTCTACTCATGAAATATTGCCTCAGTGTTAAAGCTAGATAGGTTACAAAATAAGGAGAAATGATAAGTTAGTCCAGGAAAAATCTGAAGCATGACCCCATGGCAGGTTAAGCAAGAAGATGATTGCAAAGAAGTCAGCATTTTGATTGGTCAATTCTCAGTTCTGCAGGGAATTAAAACACTACTAAACTCCCCCACTACCTATTTGTTTACATTATTTCAATTAAGCACTTGACATTTCATTAAAAGAAAAGGGAAAAGGAACAATCCTGTTCTGGGATAGAGGGATGGAGTATGGGGGTGGGTATGAAAAATGCTTACAGTGCTGTTTATGCCACTCTTGTAATTTAATGGAAACAGACTTGGACAACTAGAGCAATAGAGCATAGAAACTCAAACACTTAGCTTTGCTTATGGCTTGCAAAAGGAACAAATAAATGAAACCATGCACAATGGAAAGTATTCTTTGAAAAGTAAGGAGCTGCATTGCCCAGCGATATTACTTACCATACATTTACACTCTCTGGGGTTTCATGCTTCTGAAGGCTGGTATTCCCTGTAAAGACTAAAGCAAAAAAAAGAGTCAATATTTGAGACTTTCTCCTTATTAACTTTGCTGTCTGACCATCCAGGAGCCATTCTAGGGGTCACACTTGTACTTGAGTCTTTCCCTGATGGGACAAAATTCCCTTGGCAGGGAGTGGCTTCAGTGAGCCAATGGGTGCCCCATTTGACTCCCCTCCCCACCCACCTCTCTGGTGCAATCAGACAGGTTACCCAAAAATGCACATAAGACAGCATTCCTGCCTGTGTGTGTAACAACAGAAGGCTCTCTTTTTGAAGACAGAGTGAGCCAAATTGACAGTCAATTGACAGCAATAGAAAAAATCAGATTTAAAAAACCCTGTGATACTCTGTATCTATGTTTGAGATACAATATATGCAGGTGAGATTAACTTCACCTTGAACCAAGAGTTGTCTATTAGACATAATCACTGGGCAGGGGCACTCTGAAAATGTCAGACCATACATTGAATATCTGCTGGCATTTTCAAGCACTATTACACTTGTTGAGAGGCTGTTTTCAGTGAAAAATTACATCCGGGATTAGACTGAGAAAACAGATTGTTGAACTGCAGTGCAAAATCAGTGAGCAATTTAAAATCACACTCCATTAACTTAAAGAAATGTCTTAATAAATTGAATCTGAAGGACAAATCTGGTCTATACTGAGCACACCCCAAACAATGGCAATTTCTATAGGAAAGTATTGTTACATTTACAAATAAATTAACTATACCCTGCATTTGCTGTCAGCTGTAAGATAACCAAAACAAGAAAAGTGGTTGTTGTGTGGCTTAGCTTTTGCCCAAAGCTTACCACCAGATGCCAGTGTTACGCCAGAGAAGAAGTTACAAGCAACTAATTTTTTTTTCCCAAACTGGTAGATCTGAATGCAAGATAAGTAGAATTTTGAATAAAAATTATCAAAGTATTCCAAATTATTCATAGATAACTTTGAATGTGGGTTTGTTTTTGTTGTTTTTCGGGGTTCTTTTTTCCTATTGCTATTGCTCTAAAGCAAACCTTTTTCTAAAATGTATTGCTTCTTTTAATGCGCACCACTGAATGGAACAAGGAATTTATGGTTTAAGGCCAAGGCAATAACTTAATCACTGAAAAATTCAGAGGGATTCCCAATATTCACAAAACAAGTGGAACAGGATTGCAGGTCTGCCTGGGCTTCACAAAGTAATGCTGAAAAGTCTCTCAGTGAGTAGTTCTTCTTTATACAAATCAAAATGCTAAAGAGAAAGTGTTAAATGTGTCTTTCAAAAGGTTCAGTTTCCTGTTTGAATTCGGTCCCTATGGCTCATAATCCCTTAAAGTCCCACCCTTATGTGTAATTTTGACCCTGTTTGATACACCACCAGAAACATTGGATTAATAGATATTCACACAAATATACAATCATTTTCATTTGCTTTGAAACAAATAGCTTCTTACTGTCTCCACACAAATGAAATGTCACATGAATTATTCTCTTTCAGTGCTGCTGAGGAAAGATTAAAAGGGTCTAGACGGTTGTTAACTAATGCTAAATCTGAAACAAGAGTAGATAAAGAGCCTGAAGTCTCTAATTTACATAATTGATTAAACTGCTAAAAATTAGGACATCAGATAAAACAAGTGCTATTCCACACCGGGCTAAGCCATTTAGTCTAAGTCAATTCAGGGAAGAAAGGCACCTTGACAGAGTGCATTTCCTCTAAAATGAAAAACAAAAGAGATACATCACTGCGTCCATGAAAGCCGTAACTATTACAGAATCACAGAGTCCTACCATTGTTTGCATTGTAAGGGACCTTCAAAAATCACCCAGTTCAACCCCCCTGCCATAACCAGGGACACGTTACACTAGACCAAAAAGCTTTCCCAAAGCCCCACCTAAGCTGACCTGGAACACTTCCAGGGATGGAGCATTTACTGCTTTTTCTGTGTAACCTGTGCTGGTTTCTCACCAACCTCATCATAAAACTTTTGTTTCTTATATCCAACCTAAACCTACTGTCCTGCGGTTTAAAACCATAACCCCTTGTCCTGTCACTACAAGCCCTTGTCGAAAGTCTTTATCCACCTTTCTTACAAGCCCCCTTTATACACTGAAAAGCTGCAATACAGTTTCTCCAGGGCCTTCTCTTCTCCACCCTGAGGAACTTCAATACTCAGCCTTTCTTCAGAGGAGAGGTGCTCCTGCCCTCTCGTCATCTTTGTGGCCTCCTCTGGATTCACTTCAGCAGATCCATGTTCTTATATTGGGGGTTTCATGAAAGCAGAGGGTGGAAATCCTGTCCCTCCACCTGCTGGCCACGCTTCTTTTTGGTGCAGTCCAGGGTACAGGTGGGCTGCAAGTGCACATTGCTGGATCGTGTCCAGTTTACCATTCACCAGTAACCCCAAGTCCTTCTCTATAGGGCTGCTCTCAATCTACTCATCACCAAGTATCATTGCCTGTATTGATATTGAGGTTTGTCCTGATCCAGGTGCAGTTAATTGCTCTTCGCCTTGTTGTATGTCATGGAGTTCATGTTGGCCCACTTCTTCAATCTGTCAAGGTCTCTCTGAACAGCATTCCTTCCCTCCAGGGTATCAGCTGCACCACTCAGCTCGGTGCTGCCTGTAAACTGGCTGAGTTTGCACTCAATCCCACTGTTTATGAAAATATTAAATGGCATTGGTTCCAGTACAAACTCTTAAGGAATCCTACTCAATACTGTTTTTTCCACTTGGACACTGAGCCATTGATTACAACTCTTAGGATGTGGCCATCCAACCAAATCTATCTATCTAATGGTCCATCCACCAGACCTATATCTTCCCAATATGATAGCAAGAATGTTAAGGGGCACCACATCAAAGGACTTAGAGAAGTCCACATAGATGACATCCAAGCGCTTCCCTAATTCACTGGTGTAATCTCTCCATCACAGAAGGCCACCCTAGGTTAATCAGGCATGATTTGTACTTGGTATTACCATGTTGGTTGTCTCTAACCACCTTTCTGTCTTCTATATGTTTTGACACACATTTCAGGATGATCTGCTCCATTATCCCTTCACTGGTGACTGAGGAATTCTTGATATCCAGCTTAGGTTTGACATTTGACTTTTAGATGGCTAGAAAAATATAGAAATATTACTTTCAAAGTAGTCATTTAAGGTCACAGGCTGCTCTACAACCAAGTGCTGACTGAGCCACCAAACACAACCTGCTCATCTGTCTGGATCTGAGGACTAAAAGTGACTTTACACTGCAATAAGGTTTTCCCAAATATGTCCACAGTGTTCCAAAAGCATCTATTTATACTTGGTGTGATATAATCACCCCAATATATGGGATATCCTTTTTCTTCTGTAGAGCAGGGAGGAAATTCTAACAGCCCAAAGAGGAAAGAAAGGAGCTATCTGGAAGAGACTCCTTTTCACAGGCCAGAGCCTTCTTCCTCTCCAGGCCCACCACAGTGAAGTTTCTCTGCTCACTGCAGCTGAACCAGCTGTGGGAGGAACTCACTAAGCAAGCTCCCAGCTCAGCATATACCTGAGCTACTTTCCTTTTATAAACTTTATTATTAGACAGTAATAGTCCTATGTAGAGAATACCTTTATTTGCATTTAGACAATCAAAAATCTAAAAAAACCCAACATATGCATAATTAATTTTTAAAGAAACTTACTATTAGCTATCTAAATATAGACTTCAGTTACAGACATACAGAGCTTTGTATGCCAAAGGGATATCTTATTATAGGAGATAAAGTCTTATAGACCTGTTCCCCTGTCAGCAATGACAGCACTACTGAGGTATGACAACAGGACTGTTGGAAAGTACAATTATTTAATGTTTTGCTGCTTCTGTGTGATTTTGTGGATTCACAAAAAAATGACCCAAAATGATTTACCATAAAATAAAATATATAAAATAAATGCCATAAAATAATAACATTCAGAATTACTATTTTAGAATAGTAGGAATGTAGGAATGCGAAATTTAAGCAACATTCCTTTTTCTCTAAACATATTAAAAATTAATTTTAAAACATTGTCTGAGAATGAAATACAAATACGACACTATATATGTATCACATATTTTCTCCCTGGAGGTTAATTTAAATATTTTTAATTATTTTTATTGTTATTATAATAATTAATTAACTGTAGATTAACTGTTAAATAACAGGTGGAAATTAAAAAAAAAATTATATGTTTTGGGAGAAATACGGCATTTTGGGGGAGAAAAGTGCTCTGCTAAGTCATTCAACTCAACAGAATAATTGAGGCCTGTCCCATCTCTTCCCCAAATATCATGGAATATAATGCATTACATTTTTTGGTCTAATTTAAGAGTTCTGAAAAACAGGTATGGCGGCCTTCATGTCCCCTTGCTCCTGCATACCTGTTGCAAAGAAGGTGAAAGCTGGAGGCAGGACAAAGGAGATTCCTCTTTGCATGTAGGATCTTTGCTACAGCAGCTACACCCACCCTTGCTCAGTCTTTGTTCCTTACTAGCAGGCTTGACTCAGTTCACATCTGCAAGAGTGAGTTCCTGCAGTGATTGATGTACATTAAACCAATTAAGACTTCATGAACTGAGCTGGGGGTGAATCTGTTCCCTTGGCGTTCTGTCTGTTACCTCACATGACCATTCATCCCAGTGGTTAGAAGAAAAGAATAATCTTGTGATCTACTGACTCTTAAGTGGACAATAAGAAGAGTTGTAATTTTTCTTTTTTTCTGGTTAGTAAAAGCAAAATTTCCATCTACTGAAGAACTGAATTGGAACAAAGGATTAACAAGTAAAGCAAATATCAACTGAATAATTGCATATGACTTTAGAGTGGCTCAAGAATTTTTGGTACTTAAATTTCTTCTCTTCAGGAGATCTTTTTATTATTTAGTAGGTTTTTTAAGGTTGTTTTTTATACTTGTTATGTCTAACTGGAAGCAAATTTCAATACATCCCTCTAGCATCTGTTTCTTCTTCTGTGCAAAATTACAAAATATTGCTTCCATTTTATTGTTGATTGTAATTGTTTTATATATGATGGTGATGCTTTAGTTCTGCAGTCAATGGGAGTTTTGCCACCAACCATTCCCAAAATCTTCATAAGCTGTGGTAGGTTCTAGGGCTTTCTGAATAGTACAATGTCTCAGCGCTCAGCAAGGTTACTAAGCACAATTACTATGCTTAGTTGTTTAGAGATTTTTTTAATGTTTAATTTGTGTGTGATCCAAAATTATTGGTTTCGGCCTAGACAAACATTAACTTGTGCAGTGTGTCTGGAAATATCATTAAACAGAGAAGTCATAACACAAAGCAATAATTAAATGTCTAGGCTACTGAAGGTTATTGCCAATTAGCATGTTTGCCAACCAGAACATATCAAATAAATCTCCAGAATGTTTGCATTAATCAATTGTACTCATGGAACCTGTTAACTGTACCGTATTCTTACATGACCAAATTTGCAAACATTTAAGCGTATCACAAGAGGTAGTTATTTCTGTTGATCAAAGCCTAAAGAATTAAAATTTTGTATCTCCCTTCTCTAAATATCCTTCTTGTTCTCAGTGAAACTCAAGATTTAATAATATCTAACATTCCTTTAGACAGAATGATATAAAATAATTACAGTGTATTTCTCATATTATGATTTATCAGTTGTAAGTTATACCTTCTCATATGCAATATGAACATGTAGTTTCAAAATACAAAGGAGCAAAATCCAGTTGCCAACCTACCAAACTGCTCTTTTGGTAAAAACTTTCTTGCTGCATCAATGGTATTTATTTTCTCTCTCTGTAATTATGCTTTATCACTCAAAACGTGCACTGTTACATCTCAGAGGTCAATTTCTGTAATTTGAGTAGTTAATATGGAAAGAAGGAGTTTCAAGTATAACTCTGTATTTAATAAGGAAGGTGACAACACAACAGTATGTCTGTCCCATCATAGACTGAATTGGTATAACGTGATTAAATTTTTTAAATGGGGATAATTAGACTGGATTAAAGGATTAATACTCTGCATTTTTTTGATGTGTTGGATGAGGTCTGCTTTTAATTAGATTGGTACTAATTTGACATAATTATATGGTATACAGTTAGCATCAAAAAAGACCTCTGAGCAGAAACTGGCACTAGAACAGTAACTTTTGGTAATGAGGAAAAAGAAATGGATACCATTCGCTGTTCATGTAATTTAACAGAATACCACAGTAACTGCATCAAGTTATTTTCAAATAAGTTTTCACTAACTCTACTATGCCCACACACACTTGTATGGACTTTTTCCATTAGTCATCTTCATATTCTATTGTTTAGTTAGAAATTTCCCCAAAGTTAAATTAAATCACTGAAATATTAACTTTCCATATTAAATTTTAAAAAAAACAAAATAAAATAAAAGACCTGGCACACATCTATTTATCCTCTTCCAGTTTTGAAGAATAATAAACTAAATTTCACAGGGAGATAAATAAATCCACAGTAAACATGTAGTTGAAAAACTAAGATGGGAGAGTACTCATCTGGTTAAGAACACAGCAAGTTTTGTGCCAGGTTCTTTATGTGGAATTAGATTTTCTCAAAACTCTCTAATAATTCAAGACCCAGCATCAGTTGCATAAATTTTAGTATACATAAAAATATTTATATTTTTGTTTATAAAGCAAAGAAATTTTGAATAACAGGGAACAAATGTATAAAAATTGCAAAGGTTTTCCAGTGTGTGCTCAGCTGATATGTAATCCACATATTTAACTTACGAAAGTTGTTTTATAGTGCTTTCCAGAAGAATCACCACTTTAAGGTTAACTGAGTTTTGATATCCACCTCTGGATATAGAGTTTGTTTGTTAAGTATTCTTTGGCTGTTCCAGCCACATTCAAAATTAATTTAGTCAGATTTGCACATTTACTTATAAATTGCTTTATCTCTTCACAAGGAAGTAGGTCAAGCAATTGCTTTATTCACTGTAAGAAAACAGGAAAATGCAAATTACCTCATTTTAGAAACATAACTGAAAAGACCCTGAGTTAGGGGTCTGGGCATTCTATGTGAATTAAAAATTTAAAAAAAAAAAAAAAAAAAAAAGAAAAAAAAAAGTAAAACTACTTCAAAGACCACTTTAAAGTCTGACTTCCAGCTTCGGTACAAAGCAATGCTTCCCAGAGAATTGTCTCTCTCTGTCTTTCTTGATTATGTACCAAATCTAATTCAGAAACACCTAGTTTTCAAGCAAAGCTCAGTGCTCTTCATTTCCTCTGTCACACTGCTGTTTTACTCTGATATGTCTCTAGCTAAAGTCTATATTTGATAACTAGCAGTAAGTCTCTGTAGAAGTTAATTTAGATTAAAAAAAAATGCTCTATTATCACATTTTAACCGAAGTACTCAGGCCAAACACATCTCTTTTCCTATTGATGAGAAGACTTGCTCTCTCCAACAATATTATACAAGTTTTCCTACTTTGTGGAAATGCAGGCATATTGTATACCAGCATTACTAAGTGACAGCCACCAGAAAAATATCCATTCACATTTGCTGCTCTGGCGAAGCCAAACAGCTCTACCTTAAAAGATGCCTCCATACTGTTAACTTTTAAAAATTTACCAGATTTTGGTATGTTTCATAGAAAGGAGAAATTTGGTAACATTAGAAAGCTATTAAGACCATTTTAAGTAATCCTCGAGATGTTACATGTTTGTGTTTAGGATTTTGAGGGTTTTTTTACACAGCAATTACATACAGGTAGTTTTCATAAGTCCCAGTTACAGCACAGAGCTGTGTAATCTGTCTTAAATGTTCACCATCCAAAGATTTTTGGCAACAAGGTTCTTTTGGGCAAACCTGTACTGCAACTGTCCATGTCAATGGCATTATACACCATTGCAGGGACCACAGTGCATTGCCTGTGACCTCATTGTGAGCTGATAAGAAAGGCTTTGCCCATTTTGAACCACCTGAAATTAGGTATTTGGTTTCTTTGGCTGGGGAAGACAAGAGAAGTTACTGGTCACAGCAGCCCTTTCTGAGACTCTGTCTACCCAAAGAGCTGATTCTAAAGTGTCTGATGACATCTACAGCCATGTTGACTTTTGACTAGATTTCTGCCTATTTTTTCACAAAACTGGAATTACTGATTCTTCTACTTTGTTTTGCTTTCTAATTGGTGTTTTCTCCATTTTGCAGACTGCAAGTTACTTCTAAAAATTATTATTTCAATAATGACTTTCTGGCTAATAATAATCTGACTAATAATTTTCAGTAATTTTCTGACTAATGCTACGTGTAATAATTACACAGTGTTGTGCCAATCACTGTTCAACAAACATTGTCTTGGTACATAAAATTGCATGGTTTTCAACACCTGGACCTCCAAATATGACAAACATACATGATTTTAAGCAACAGGGTGACTACATAAAGTTCCTTCTCAGCAAGGTATGCAAGAATACACACTTCAGATCCAGGATGATGCTGGAGACTACAGGGCTCTGAACAACTAATTTTGGATGAATAGTTCTTTGATTAAATGTTTATTATTTCAACTGCACTAACTATAACTTCTTGGCTTTGCTTACAGGATATGTGTGCTTTCACTCACAGCAAGATTTTGACCAGAGTGAATGACCTGCTCCTAGTTATCACAGATTGGAACAGCTGAAGTTCTTTGTCTTAGAGAAAAGAAAGTGATTAGTTTCAATGCACAGAGATTTTGGCAAGAGAGGTGTACGTAGGTCAGAGGAAAACAGGCTTCTAAAAGATATAAAATGAATAGTAATTAATACTACAATATGAAAACCAGTCATCAGAAAGAACATTTCCAACATTTCAAAGTGTTCCTTTTATAATCTTGGTGCAAATGTTTTCTGGAGCTTCAGAAATTATAGAAATGTTGATAATATTTTTTTACATTCTTGATTTTTTTTAACTAGATATGTTTAAGGCTGTTAAGATTTTTCACAAAAATAAGGGCTATTTTGAGAGAGACCATCTCCTCATCTAACCTAACTGTATGTCACTACTACTATTTAATTTTGTTAAAACATACAGAACATAGAAATATTTATGAATAATTTCTACTTATGAATTTAAATATTCAAGTGAATTTCACCAATGTTTTGTGAAAACCTTGCACAATATTGGCCAGTGAAAAATTCCCTTTCCATTCTATGCACTTACATTTTCAATTGGAGAGAAAGGTACAAGGGAGCCTTCCTTGATAAATACTTTTTTTTACATCTTTTTTTTCTAGTAGAAATATTAAATATAAAACCCCTTAATTCTGTATATCAATTTTAAGTATGTAGCTGAACAATTCCTGTGGTTTGCCAACGTTCAGATTAATAAAAACCCTGTATACTTATACCGTGCCATACTCTTCCAAATTCAAGCTGAAGTGCAATACCAGCAGCGAAACATGAACCTTTCAGAAGGCACTTTGGAATTACTCAGTTAGGGCCTGCTAGAGTATTTAATTCTGAAAATCATGATGCTTAAAACACATTGAGACGTGATCTCTGCTGAAAATATCCACCCCATAATACATAGCTGTGTTCAGTTTGGAGTGCTGCTCTCTCAGTCACATTTACACCACAGATACACTTTAGTTGAAACTTTTCCTGTTGGACTCCTTGCCCTGATGTTAAACAGAAAAGTTGTGTAACCAGCAGGTCAGGCACCTGTCACATTCAGTGGCAACTTCTGGTCATATGAAATTTGGAGCATGACACAAACAGGACATGAGGTTGAGTTTTCAAAAGTGCTTGTAAAGAACACACCCTATTAACTTCCAGTTGAAACTTTACTCTCAAGTACCTAGTTTACTATGGTAAAAAAGAATTTAATTTCTGAAATCACATGAGCATCTTTAAATATATTTATCCCACATCTTCACTCTAAGCTGTTTGTCATCCTGTGAAAATACACAAAATCTTTGAAGAATAAGAACGAGTTCATTCTTGAATCTCGGTAACCAAAATAAAAGTATAATATACTTCCAATCAAAAGGGAATGTAAAAAAAATTAAGTGCTTAAAAATTATAAGATAAGCCTGAGTAGACACAAATGACAAAATTAAAATTGCATTCTTGGGAGTGTATTTCAAGTAAGAATTGAATGTAAAGTAATATTACATATATATGCAATTAGTCAGACTCATTAAATATAATCAATTATTGCTTGAAAATTAGATTATTGGCACTTCCTAGTAAGGGCCATGGATTATAACCAACAAACTCCATGCATCATAATCAACAAGTTTGATGCTTTGCTTCAGTAGAGTACAAATTCCTTGATCAAGTATTCATATGTGGCAGACTTTCAAAAGGCATTCCATCAACTAAAGTGGACCTATATGTATAAAGATATTCTTGATACCTGTGAAAACAAGAATCTTGATAATGTTCAGTAGGATTGTAAATCTCATGAAGGAATGAAATAAATATGTTTTAATTAACATATATTTAAGTTGAAGTGCAGTTGAAACAAAGATAGGCAAGATACAGCTTCCAAAAAAGGTTTTAACTGTTTTAGTATGTGAATTCTCAATGATAACTCATTAAAGGATTTCAAAAATTAAATAAACCCCAGCATTACTTTAAGCAAACATTGAAGATTCAAACAACAATGGTGTATGGTTCATGACTATGAGTGCTAAATATTTACTCTCTGGTGAGAGTTGCAGGTTGCTCAAACACAGTAATTCAGAAAGAACACAATATTAACAAAGGACAGCACAGTGTAAGGAACTAAACATGTTCGTTCATACTGTGGTCCTACACCACCTTAATCATGTTTTTAACACTACTGCAGGTGAAATGAAGTAGGTGGTTGTGTTGTGGAAGGATATGGTCTGAAATCTTTGAAGGGGTGCTGCATTCTAAACCTCAGGTAATTTTATTCCTTGTTTCAGAAGTGAATGATTATATTCCATGATTTGCCATATGGCCAATCTCTATAAGAGTGTAAATATGACTGCTAGCTACATGCCATTTTAAGGGTGCAACTTTTGCTACTCAACACTAAGGTATCCTGAGGAAGAGTGTTCCAAAGCCTTGCAGTCTACTATAAACACATGCCCCTCTTTTGCTTGTCCTTCACTGGGTACAGAGAGAATCTCTGCAGAATGCCACCCTCAGAAACGCCCTGAGTCTTTTCCAAATATGTTTACATCTCGCTCATACAGAACTTCATTGCTATGTTATGGATAAAATTATTCCTTCTTAAAAAAACAAGCAAGCAAACAAACAAAAACTACAAAAAGGAGAGCTTTTGGAGTAATGCCTGAAGATAGATGCTGGTCATATCAGAAATGTCACTGGAAGCTCAGTGCGTAGAGAGGAGGTGAAGCAAAACTGGAAATCTGCATTCCACAACGTTTCTAGATGTTCTCTTTCAGAGTAAATTACATGAAGCACAAAAGTTATACCTTTGATTGCCAATATTTTTATCTAGTAAGGTCTGTATTTCACCCAAGTGGGAGTTCTTTCAAATATTATGCTGTTTCAGGCATTTTTAAAAGCCCATTCCTCTCTTTATTTTACTATGGACAGCTAGTTCCTTTTTCACAAATTGCCTCCACCTCTAATGCAAAAAAGTCACACCATTACTAAATTAGAGAACTAAGAGAAAAACTATGAGAACCTGTGGGATCTGCAGGGTAAGTAAACTACATTCAGCCAGAAAAGACAACCTTGTGAACAGTAAAGTTGTTTTACTGTAAACTATATCACAAGACTCTTGAAGATTTTTCTACCGTAATGAAAGGTTTCGAAAAAGTCCAGAATTTCTGTGACAATTCACTTTTCTAGTCTGGTTTGGTCAGTATTAAATTTTTAAGACAAAAAAAAGAGGTTTAGATTTGAGTTTTTCAGGCACTTTTTTCAAGAAAATTTCCCTAGGCTTTTGGGCTTCAGAGCTTCTTCATATAAAAGCAATCCCTCACGGAGCTATTCTCTCCACTGTTACTTTTGTTTGAATGAAGATGTAATTTAACCAAGGAATAAAAGCAATAATTATGCTCTCTCTGGTGTTCACATTTACTCAGAATCAGTTAAGTGCAGTAATTCCCAACATATGCTTACTTTATCTTACATTTGCCAAGAGTTTTTCTCATTTTTTCCCACTGCTTAGATTTTTGATGCATTTTGTAAATATTCCAGATTATGTTGAGGTCAAGTTGCTTAAGAGGTACAGCGGTTGCCCTTTACTCTGATACCAAGAAAGTTTACACATTTCATTTATAATTTAATTTGACTTTTTCTCATTTCATAACAACTCCTAAAAATACTTGAAAGCAAATCTCACGAGAACACAGGAGTAACACCTGCAGAGTAATTATAAGAAAGATATCAGGGAGAAGTGAATTTTAGAGTGCATATGAAATGAAATTTAGAGCGCATATTCCAAGTCCCAGAAGGCCCAAATAAAATACACAGCTGCCATTTAATTGAAAACCAGAGCCTTGAAATGTAACATATGGCTATGGCTTTCAATGAACTATTCTAGTAAATGTTTATAGTTAATGGTGCAGTAAGTGGAAAGAGCTTTCTACTGAAACAGAGGGCAGAGATACAATTAGGAAAATTAAAAAAGGGCTATAACCCTTCCTCAAGTCTTCTAAAGTATTAGTATCTTTATAGAAACTGCACACAGTCACCCAAAATCACTAACAAGGATAAACAATAATCACATTTTAAGACATTTTGTGTGTTTTCTCTAAACTGGGATATGATTCCTTGAATTTTCTAGGTGTTTATACTGCCCCAATGTACAAGACGAATTGTCTATATACAACAACATTTCTATAAAAAGCAATGATGTGGATGCCAGAACAAAAAATCCTTTATTTTTTTCTACCCTGAAGAGGTGGAAACAAAATTGAAATCTTTTGCAAAAGAGAGATACCATTCTCTTTAGAGTAGCAATCTTTAAAAACAATGACTGCAAACCAACCAACTGGCTTTTAATATTATTTAATTTCCAATATTATGAACTTGTTCCTTAATACAATTTTTTGCACATCATATTTCTGTGAAAGGAAACAAGGTTTTTTACATTAAATATCCACGATACAGAACTACAAATTATAATATTTTAATGACTATTGATCTAATATTTCTTTCCTTTGGAATAACTTGAACTGAGCCTTCCATATTTTGGTTGGCTTAACCACGTCATTATTTACTTTAAAGATGGGGGATCTTCACTGTCTTTTCAGACAACTAGTCAGTTTTCCAATGTACAAGATTTTTTAAAATATTTTTACTTTTTCTCTTGTCTTAAATGGTCATTAAATTCAAGTGTATTAAGAAAAATATTGATTATGACTTCTACATACACTTAAGAACCATGAGGAAAAATACTAGGGACATGAAAATACTTTAATCCAGTTAATTTCTTAGTAATTGTATAAATACAAAATATTGATGTGAAACCCACTGAAAAGTGCATTACCCAGCATTCATAGTATTAAAAGTTGTATGAAGATGAGGACAGACATTGCCTAACTTTAAGTAATTTCATTAATAGAGATTCTTTATTAGTTCAGTAGATTGATCTGTTAATTCCTGTAGGATAGTGAAAAAAGAATATTTGTGTATTTCCCACAGAAGTCCAAAAGACTACAATTCCTTTAAAAAAAATGTATTTTATCAGCATATTAAAGTCAGGGATAGGTAAAAAGCATATTTTCTTTCTGCGCTGTGCTGGAGGAGGGGAAAATGAAAGGCATCACAAGGAGATAATAGAGATGGGTTATTTTGCTAATAACAGTCGCAGACACTAGATGGGGATGGATGTCAAAACAAAAATATTGCTTCCAAAATACACTTTAGCTTCTAAGAATCTCGATTATGTTATATGTAAAAAATGAACTGGGGATGTTTTTTAAGTTCCCTGTTATTTCTACTTTCCTATTATATATATCTAGAAATATTCTATACTGGGTTGGTTAAAAATTATTATTTTCCTCTTTTTTTTTCAAAGTACAGCCTCTATTTCATTCATCTCACACACAAAGGAAGAGGCTAAATAAAACCCTTTCAGATTTCTACCAGTAATTCACTACCAAATATTAAAATGAAGTCCTCCATTCAGCTTAGTCTGCTTTGCCTGGAACTGATGTTTGAGGCTTTTCCTGCCTAAAGACATTATTATCTCAAGCCACCTTTTACACTTGAAACTTAAGGAAGAAAATAGCTTTAAAGACAGAAAACTAGAAAGCTTTATTAATGGCTGTGTAAATAGAATGAGAGGCTTGTCACATAGAGGCAGGTGTTTATTTACCTACTCTTTGAGAAGTTCAAAGGATGTTTAAAGATGAGCTTGGAAACATGGGAGCAGGACAGCTCCTTCTGGCAGGGTCTGCAGGTTTCTTTGTAGATGTTTTGCTCGACCACTCCAAATATTTTGTGTTCAGACTCAAACAAACAACCCACAGCACAAGACCTCAGTGTGTCCCATTGCCAACACACTTCCAGGTGCTGGGAGAATCACAGATGGCGCTACACAGGGAAACAGGAAAGAGAAGATATCTCCCCTCTGGGAACACTCCAAGTGAAAAAATCAGAGGAAAAGCACAGTTGAAAGTTCCCTTTAGAAAAAAACCTGGGCTTTTCCTGATCTTATGCTGAATGTGCTAAATTTAAGCTAAATCCTATGCTTGAAGTTGAAAAAACAAACCTCAAATGGTCTAAAACAAAGGTCTGGAAAAACAAGAAGTATGCAATCTTGCATATTGAATTGCAAAACCCCCTTCCCCCCTGAAATCAAGTCTACATACACATAGACTAAATAGACTAGATTGGTTCAACACCTTTAGAGCTGCAGATCTTGGGTTTCTCTACACACATAGTGGAGAAATAACATCAAGTGCTGATGACTTGAAAAAGCTAGTGTGTAACTCATTTCCAGGATAATTTTAATGTAAAAGACTGGTAGGATAGCTATGATAACATAAAGCTTTTGGAATTTAAAGACAATTTCTTTTTTCCTTACATGATCAAGTACATGTTACTAGCATCTGACATCCAATGACCTGAAACTAAATCATAGTAGAGAACTTTATTTGGATAAATTAATTCCCCAGTCAGATGTTCAGTACAACAGTAACTTCAATATTACCTGTGACTCATGACACATCCCATATAGAAAACACTTTATATTTATAAAGTCAGAGAAGAGATTTGAGGTGGGTCAATAATTTCCACAGTGCTTACTGTCATGTGTGCAGCAGGGATTTTTCTGGTGACTATCTGATATACAAATTTTTGGCCACAGAAGCAGCTTATGCAGCCCCTTCATCCCCAAGCAGCCATCCATACCTCTCAGTTGTTTCAGAAAGATGAGGCTACACAGAGAAATACATTTATATTAAAAATCACCTTGAGAAACACTCAGAGATGTTGCACTGCAGAAATTATCACTGTGTTCCAAAAAATCAACATTCATTAAAATCTGTGGGAAAAACTCAGGCTATGCTGTTTTAACACACGTCAAATGTAAACAGAGAAGATCATTAAAATCATTCTGGCATAACCTCTTGAACTGAAAAAAAAAAGGCATGAAATGTGTTTTGTTCCTAAGAAAAGAGAGAAGACAGAAAGATAAGCTGGCAGCTGCAGACAAAACAAGGCAGTTTGCCACAGAAGTATGGCTTGGTTTTTTCACACAGAAACTTGCAACGGAATGTTGATAAATGATTTGTCATAAACAGAGTTCATTTAAATCATATTGTGGCAAACTAGAAAAATAAAAGAGAAAGAAAAAGGAATTTTGCTCTGTGGTGTGCACTATGCCTCAAACAGCAGGATCTGACTTTTTTTCCTATTTCACCTTGTTTGGTCCATTTTCAATTTTACTCCAGCTTTCCAAGAACTGAGAAAGCTCAGGAAAAAGGTGAAATACCCATATATGCAATTTTTTGGGAAAACAATTATTTAAATTATTGAAATCATTAATTAAAAACTATCAAAATACAAAATAAAAAAGATTCAGTAGAAAGTATGTGCTTTACCTGTCTGTATTAGAAAATGTTTTAATATTTCTTTTTCCTAGTTCCATTCACATTGTCGTTCTTCATATTGTTGCAGTGTATTATCTTCATTAATGTTATAAATACATGTAAATGGTATTTTTCCTGAAAAGTGTTTCCTAAACCTGATTTTTTTTTTATTTATCGTCTAAGGAAGTTGGTATTCTCCATCTGCTGTTCCTAAAAACTGTTCTTTGACCCTTGGTGTGTGCATGCATCGATGGGGACATAATGTTGTGCTTGTCTCTTAAAAACCACTAAGAAAGCCAGGACAGGGAGCTAACAATTCCTGTTTGAAACCTACTCAAAGTAAAACAGCAAGAACAGTGAATTTCAGATTATTCAGCATGAAAAGAATAACTTTTGGAAAGTCTTCATATATAGCTCAACAGTTTTTCACAGCTTTAAACTTCAACAAAAATATAATTGTGGCCTCAAATTGAAAAGCATTATTTCTATCAAAGAAGAGGTACTGCTGTTCTCAGTGCTGCTTGCTTCTCATTCTCACATGGAGGTAAAGGTAACACCCAATTTTCTGATTAATTAATATTCAATTTTGTTTTCATTTTCAAAAGCTCTTGGTACCAGGTGACATCACTGCATCAGCTTGCCTGGAAGGTTTATGCACACTGATAACCTTTAGTTACCGTGCGTTGCTGGAAGCAGCCTGCTGTGCTTTCACCCTTCTAACTGGTGCTGATTAGCCATAGCTTCATTTTTCTGAGATTACAGTTTTTGGAAAACTGTATTTATTTACTTACTGTTATTGCAACTGAATTAATTTTGTCTCAAAAATCAGACTTGCAACTAATAGCTGCTCTTAATGTAAAGAACCAGGTCATAACAAGATGAATCGAACTTATTCTGCCTTGAGAATAAGGAATTATTATCACAGTTTGAATCTTAAAGATTATTATTAAAAGAAAAAACTCCATCCTATACTAAAACAGGTTTCAAAGCAAGGAAGAGACAAACCTAGGCAAGCCAGACAATGTAAGGATCCCTTTCTCTGGTTTTAACAGTTCCTATTCTGGAGCCAAGAATATTTTCCTGACAAATATTTAATTAAAATCTGGGAAGCTGGTTCTAAAGTGTTTCATTTCCAGTTAAAAGTATATTCCAGTATGAAAGCATCTCATTAGAGAATTTCCTATGTAGTTCTGTTCTTGATTATGTTCTCAAATATGCTCACAGATGCCATTGCATCAAGGATTTCCTGTCCTGTATTAAAAATCCGTGTTCCTTTGTCCTACCAGTTAATGCAAACCCAATGTTGGCATCACTGGCAGCATCAGCAGCTTCAACAGCTGAACACTAATCAGTGAGCACTTTAGATCTTGAGCTAATCTCTTTGCATCACTGCTATCTTTTTCACTTCTTATTCTCAGAACTTCATGGAATGTATGTTTTCGGTATACTATATTATGAATTTCCAAATGATTCTTTTACATTCAGATGATCTTTTTGTTTTACATCTAGATGACCTGTGAGCTGTAAGGAAAATCAGCACCTATATATTATGTGACACTTCTGCAACAGCAGCTGCACTGGCTGAGAGTATCATACTACTGCCAAAAAATCAAGGAAGATTATTTAAAATGAGACAGCATGAACAGGTCTGCTTCTTTTGGTAGTCACAGCAGTGGGAGTTGAGAGTAATGGTAATGACCCAGAGGCAGTTTATGCAAAACTGAAGAAGGCTCAGCATCTTGATTTTCAGGTGGAAAAAACCCCCCAAAACAACAAAGAAAAGATGTTTCCACTATTTTTTTCCTAGACTCTGTACAATGCAGTAACCGATACAGACTGATTTGCATCTGTAAAGGAGTGGGCTCAAATCACCCTGTGTGTTAAACTCTTCAGTTTTAAGCATTTTGCAGCTGCACTTCTGCTCAAAAAAATCAGACAAGCTGTTTTCCAGCAGCTTTGGCTGCTACCCTTTACCATTTCCTCTGCCACTCAAGGCCAACTGTTCACAGTTCAAGGGGAAAACATTCAAGATCTAAAATTAGTGCATTTTTCTAAAGACAGCAGAACACTTTGAAATAATTTTCCCATAATAAAATGTGATTATAAAATATTCCAATTTAATTTACTCTTCAATATTCATAATATATCATCCAATATTTACTGCATGCCTTTGCAGAGTTCTTCAGTGACTGGCCTGGTGTCTCAGCTATTTCTATGCCTCCTACCTGGACTGAGAGATGACCATTGAATCTAGCTGGCTTCAAATCTCACTCCTAATGTAAATTAACTTCAGTTGAGTCACTCTGGTGAATCTCAACTCTGTTTCTAGCCCAGGCTGACTGCTACTGACAGCTATTTTTAAAAAGAAATCATGTGAACAATCTTTACCTCCAACATCTCTTTTTTTTTTTTTAAGATAATACACAGGACTTAAAAATTTATAGAATTGTCCTTGTGGGAATCTAGCCAGATGGACAGGGCATCCCAGATATCATGTCTTTTTATCTAACAAAGATTTTTCCTGCAGAACCTGCAGAGTCAGATGTTAGAAATCTTCAAATCATAACATATGAAGACTTCACTGACAAAAAATAATCTCCTCTGATGTACACCTGAACAATATTATTGTGGGACTGCAGATGTAGCCGTGAAGGGAGAGCACGAAGATTGCAAAGACTAGGAATTTTTATTTGTGTGAAATTTGTTAAACTGAGTGGTCTCTACATCTCATTTGATATACTGGTATCACTTTTTTGTGTACTATCCTTGCAGTATTTGCAAGGAAAGTGATAGGGTTGTTTTTCAGGTCACGTTTGCTATGGGATAGTTTAGTTTGCAAAAGCACATAAAATTCATGATTTTGAACTCCTTCACTTTTGGCATTAACAACAATTACATACTAGTATTAATTTAAGCAGTATTCTCTTGACTTCTAAACCCATTTTACCACTTGAAAATATTCACCTGTAGATGAACAAATCCTGCTTTCTTGGGTATAAGCAAGCTCTATCTCTGTCTTACAGCTCAATACACTGAGGGCTCAAAAATGCTGAAGATGTTCAAGGGCAAGACAAGTTTTATTGTGAGGGTTGACTTCTGAAATCCACAGCATGACAAGCATCACTTGCAATTTCTCAGATTTTCTCATGCTCTGGCACACTCCAGACTGTAGAGCAGCTCAGCCCTGGAGTGTCAGTGTTCCCCAGTGTCTCATGGAAACATGTCAGAGCAGCACTGGACATGCACACGTGTATGTTGTGTGTGTACATATGGTGTATGCATAACTTGTTATGTAAATAGGCACCACTTGGTAGGTTTTTGTAACACAACCACACCTGTTTTGAACATAACCATTTGCTTGTTTTCAAGGGGTGTGCATGACTTTAAACTCAAGGGTTCGGCTCTGAAACCCATTTAGTAAAAATTGGTATAAATCACTCCCAATGATGGTAGTGTATTTGAGATTCACATCCCACATCCCTTTCCAAGAGATAATCCTATAGGATTATTGTCTGGTGCAGCTTCAGGTCTCTCTTTTACCCTTGTGCCACAAGCAGCTGATCCATTGCAGACCATGATGGGCCCTAAAGCAGGAGGAAGGCCCCAGAATATCACCCACGGGTCAGAAGAACAAGTCCAATATTAGAGGGGTCTGAGGCAGGTGTGAAAACCAAGGGGCCTGTGGGTGCAACTGGGGGTTGCCCTTGCTTCAGGTCCCTCTTGCACAGGCACCCCATTCACAGGTGTGTGAATCCTTCTCAGCACATAAATCAAGACTGCATGGACAGAACGACAAAAATACCACTTTAGTGCTTTGAATAGTCTCCTTACCTTGGAACTGAAATGGTTTAGTGCAGCTCTGTGGGGCTCAACTGTGTGTTGTTGCTTGGCATCCCTGCTCTGTAAATGTATCTAAGACTTCAAAGTTGACTTCAGTTCCCTGCCACTGATGCAAGAGTTTAAAAAAAATGAGCAAAGCTCCAACCTTAGCAAGGTTACACTAAAGATATGATGTGAATGTGAGGCTCACCCCTGGAACTTACCAATTCACAGAACATTCAAATCTGACTTGTTTAAAGCTTTGGCACATACCCAACGGCCTATTCAAAAATAATTTATAAAAAAAAACCAAACAACTCCCCAAAAAACTAAACCCACCCCACCCAACCCCCCGATATTTTTCTCAGGTCTAATTCAAACCATTTGTAGCAAAAAGCTCTAACATGTGTAAACACACAAGCACAAGCAATCGGAATGCCACTGCTTTGCGTGGAAGGTAAGGGATTGGGTTTGCATATGCCCTTGACAAATGAGAGGGAGTTATACCTCTGCCTTTGGCTAGTTTCCCAAACACATCATGCAAAGTCCTAAGCCTTCCCACCAAGTTAAGAGCAAATTGTACAGTTGATGAATACCATACACTGCTGTAACTTACACTGATTTATGTCTGCTTGTACTGTATGGGCAATTTTTCTCAGGAAGGGAAAGTCCCAGACTAGTCCACTACCTGCTATGAAATGTTAACAATTTCTCAATTAAGGCACCAAACCTTTTCACAGCTGCAGGTTACGCTGTCAGCTTGTTTTGTAAGAGAGTAGAATGGTTAATTTGGTCTGGTTTTGGTTTCTGGGGGGATTTTTACAACAAGACTGCCAGGAGCTGCAGCATGCCATAAGGTGTCCTGTTTCTCTTTTTCTTGCTGTTAAAAAGTAATATAAAAAAAATCCATCACTTTGAGAATTGAAGATATGTGTAGATAAACATTTTGTTTATGTTATTACAAATATTTTTGCTGCCCGTCTAATTTTGATGCGTTACTGTTAGGCAGCAAGCTGCCATTAGAAAAGTAAAACTTTCAAATTCTACCTATAAAACTATTCATAAAAATCCTAGTACTGTTAATAAAAGAATATTAAAAAAGTCTCAATAATGATGACTTCCAATTTTGCAGGATTAATGAACAACATAAAAAAAGGCTATATTAATCTAAAATAATACAAAACCCAACCTTATTCTATTTGGACATTACATTTGCATTTATGTGCCTGCCAGGAATCAGATCTACAGACAGATTAAAAAATATGAAATCTTCAAAAAACACAAGTAGTAAAACACCTTCAACTCCTCAGAAAAATATTGAAACTAAAATATTCTTGAGAAAGAAGTATGAATAAGAGAAATGTGAAATTTTTTTTAGTAGCAGGAGAAAGGGAAGCAAAAAGATCCTTTTCAGAGTGTTATTTAGGAACAAATGTATAAATATAAATAGACATGCCTTCTGTTACAGTATTATATGTGAATTTGACAGACTATTTAACTCTTTAAAAAAGTGAAAAGATTTTTCAAAGACTTTTTCCCATCTAGTCTACAAGATTTTACTGTGCATATATATTAACTACTTCTGACATACACATTGAGAAGACAAATACACATTTAGGAAGATAAATATTTGAAATACTGATCTTTGATGAGTCTGGTGTAAAAGAATGTGTTTATATATCCCTTTTCTTGTCTGAAGAATATTCTTCCATGAAAGGGAAAAGTTGAGTTCTACCCTTGAACAGTCATGCTGCAGTCAGGATAAATATCTCTAGGCCCAGAAGAAACCAAAAAATAGTAATAAGTACATGATTGACATACTATAATGATAGCCATGAATAAATCCAAGGATGCTATACATGAGCATTCTTTATTTATTATCCTCAAACTTATTGCCTACATTAGAAAGTTAAGAAAATTAACCAAGATGTGGATCAGTCTTGAAGGCTGGTAAAAAACCTAATTGAAAACTCGGAGTGAAAGAACAACACATTACATTCAAAAGAGCCACAAAAAGAATCAGTTTACTTAATTCTTTCATTCTTCTGGATCTTCTTATTCTAATCATCTGTTAAAAAAAAAGGATCCTGTTTCTGGAAGTAAGTTCCGATATAAGAAATCTGCTCAACCTCCACTAAAATTATTTCCCAGGACTGTAGAAAACGTTGTTTCTAGATTCAGACTGTACATTCAAGAACATCAGGCTTATTGTAGTGAATCTAATTTATTATGCTTAAAGTGTAGGTTTTGCTTCTTTAATCTTGTGTTGCAAATACTATGGAATCTCTTCATTGTAGAAATTCACCTTCTAGCTCCCTCTTCAGCTGAATCAGTATGAGGAGTGGTCTAAAGGTAACACTCATTGCTTCTGTAAAAGAGCAAAAATAGTATCATTTCACATTATTTTTAGTTAGAAAAAGTTGAATAGGATTTACCCATTTTTTACAAAACATTTATCTTCGGGAAAAGATCAAATCTGCTTTTTCTAATTCAAAATAGCTAATGACATAGTGCTAGACCTTAACTGCAACATCTTAGTGCTGAGTCATGGTTGAGATTATGAATTTTTCATATAAATCCATACAAAATGTGCTTAGAAATCCTTCACTAAATTATTAAATCTGAAGAAAGCAACTTGTGTGATAATTTCATTACCAGTAATAAGGAAGTTGGAGTGCGGAGATAAATGAATTGAGTTATAGAATTATAAATTAATTTGGGTATATGAACAAGGCAAATATTGTATTAATACATGCAAAATATTTCTTAATGCTCAGACAGATGTTATATGACACTGAAAAGCAGGTAAGTATCTACAGTCTTGTGTTTAAGTTGTGTATTAAATGTAAAATTGAGATGGGATTTTTCTTTTTTTTTCTTTAAACACATGTTTAGGAAATGTAGCTTTTTAGTCAAATGTCACTTAATATATATTAAAAAAAAGGAAAACAAAAACAAAAACAAAAAACCAAATCAGCACAAACCCCCCAGACTCCTGGCTGTGTATTATTGATTCAGTTAATCCAAATGCTTATATTTTAAATGTAGAGGTTATATTAAACAGACACTGAAGGATATCTATCTTTCTTGCCAACAGCAAGAATGTAAACATTGAGACATTAGATGTATGAATTTCTACTGAAAAATGACAGAATATAAAAGTCACACATGACAGCCTATTTCTTTTGAAGCATGGAGTAAAACTAATAATAGAGACTAAAAGCTTCCAGGTTAACCTCTCGAAGGCTGAGGTATACTCAAGTCCCAACAAAAGTAAAGATCTTAAAAATAATTAGGAAGTTTCAACATGCATATCATCTGGTGTTTCCACCTTGGAAAATGAGGCAGCCTTTTATTTTGTTTCTCCATATGATGCATGATATGACATGAGATCGCAGATATCACAAGTTGATGCCACTACTCACACTTAGCCTGACCTGTGTCTCTCACAACTCAGGTGTCATTCCATAACTATGGATAAGGATAAAATGCATTACCAAGTACTATTACACTCTGAGATTTTTTAAATTCCTCTGAATGATCAAATGTTTTAAGCTATTAAAATACTGATTATGCCTCAAATAAAATGCATTTAAACAACCAACACATAAGATAATCAGAAATAAAATGTAATATTCAAATATATAATTAAAATTAATTGCACAATGATTGTCAACACTGATGGACAGCAGCAATAACAGAACTCAGCAGCCCAAATTCCTGTCTCTCAATCTAAGTATTAAAAGATACACTGTGTTTCAAACAGACCACATAAAGTGCAAGAGGAGAGTAGGATCTAAGGATGATGGAGTTAGTGTGTTTGTCCTACAGATTAGATGATACTTTAAATGGCATCTAATGCTAAGCTATTTTATTGTTGTCAAAATAAAAGGAAAATTTTATCTATACACAACACCCAAGGTATAATCATGCCCATGATTAATGCTTGCAGCAAATATACAATAAACTAATTCTCAGCAATGCTGATTTAAATGATTTCTAGTTCACTGTGCAGGACCTGTTCTTCTCTTTTACACAAAAAATGCATCATGTGTAGGCAAATACTACTAACAAACAAGACTTTACTTTTCAAGTAAAGTAATTATGAAAAAGGTTCCAGTTGTATTATCTGAATGACCTGAATATCTGTGCAGAAAGACATTCACGCTTAGGAAATACATGTCTGAAATGTAAGAATTTAAAATGAAGGTTTAGTTACTGAGCAACTAAACCCATTTTACTCCAAAATATATGAATGGGAAGAAAATGTTACTGATATCCCTTGAGAAATACCCATGATGTATCTTCACTGCTATAAAATTATGCAAATTCCTACTACAAAACAATAAACAACATTCAAGAAACATCAAATTTACACAAATTGACACATAAGCATTTCTCTGATTTTTCTGCAGCCCAAACTTAATGATTTGAAATCCTGTGGATGTTCTAGAGGAAGATATCTAATCTTTCACAATTCTAAAAAGAAGCCATTCACTTTTCTGCTGGCTTCTGTGCCTCAAGCACAGAATATCAGAGTATCACCTTCCCTCTTTTGTGGTGTAGAAGGAAATGAAAGGCCTAGACCAAGAGGATTGTCATAAGGCAAATACACCATACACCCATTCCTGTCTGAACGTATCCAAATTACCTTAGATTATGTGAAAAACCATCCCATCCCAGAGTCTTTGTAGCCCTCCGCTTGGTGTAACTTAATTCTACTAACATTCATCTATTTTAATACTGGAAAGTACCTTAAGAGTGAGGCTTGATAGTTTCTTAAAGCCAAAGCACAACATTATAGAAGGTAGTGTATAAACAAAACAATTCCTGAGTCTTTCCTATTAAGGAATATGTATTTTTTCTCCCTTTCTTTCAGTGAGATTAACCCAGTCCAACTATAATATGGACTATGATTACAGAAAATGACAAATTTCAGAAAGGTTAATTCAGCTGTATTACAATTTCAATACAATGGCCTGACATGACAAAATTTGACTTTGAATTTCCTTCTCCTGAGGCAAGCAATACAGGATGACTTGGTATTTCAGGACTAAAGTTCCAAGTCTGAGGGATAGTCACAAGGAAAGTATCTACTTTTTGGGGATGATGGTCCTGTTGTTTGAAGGTCACATTGCCAGTTATTAACTTGGAAAAGATCAAAAAGTGAAATGTTGTATTGCTTTGTGACTGTAGCTGTGTGGATTCATGTGTACATGGTTATATTCCCTTCTTTTGTAGGCATATCTAATAGATAAGTCTAAAATATTCTGACAGCACAATTGTGTATATTAAAATTAAAGCCAAGAATAAGATCACTTTCACTTGCAAGTGCAAAAATCTCTCAAATTCAAAGAGTCCTTGGTAAATGTGTCATGGTAAATTATGTACAAAGCAAAACAGATTTTACTTCTTTTTAATTTTCTCTTTAATGCTGCACAGCCATCTAATCAAAAGAGATTCCTTTATATCCATCAACAATCTGGATGTCGATGCATTGCATATGAGTAGCAAAACTTCCAGATGTCTGGAAATCATCACTGCCAGGATCTTACCCTGAGTTTTAATAAAACAACCTTTGCAATTTGCTTTTTATTACAAGTTAGAAAAGCTTGGAGCTTTTCTTGCTTGAATTCAACACTTTGTATTTTTAGTAATTTTGAAGCATTATAAATGTACATTCTAAATTACAGAAGAACTATTCAAATATTCTTTATACTGATTTGATCCAGAAACTTAATGTTATTTGATAACAGTCCCAGTATTTTGATGGTGTCTGGACAATAATCTGGTTAAAGCAGTTCCATTGTACCATACCAACCTTTATGCACTTACATTCTGATGTAGTGTCTCCTTTTATTTTTGAAGTAAAAAAATCTTTTGTGGTTACAATATGTATATACATTTGCATAAGTGGATCAGAAATAATGTTTATTACATCAGGTTGTTCCAACCCTGACAGTAATTATGTGCATATCTACACGTCTTGACATACAGAAATCAGAGCTTTTCTAAGTTCAACTCTGTGTGTTGCAAAGCCAGCAGAAGTAAATCACCTTTCCCTTTATTTGTTTTTGAAACTAAGACTTGGAAGTTGAGTGAAATGAATATTTTTATCTTTGAATAATTTATTTTTTTTGTCTTTGGACAAAAAAAGACAACTGTGGTTTACAGCTTGGAAGTTTTAATGTCTGTTGCCATCATGTGTTAGATGGTTTCTTGAGGCAAAATTCATAGCACCTAAGTCACTACTCCATGTATTTTCTTGCTAATTTTTGTGTTAAATAGTTTTTACCCCTCAGCTTAGCTGAGTTCCCAAGCCCCACTCTCAGTCACTATAAGGGATGGTACAAAATCAGCATAGCATGATAACAGCAAACCTCCTCAAAACGTCTTGCTCTGTTCTTATTCCTCATCTTCCAAAGTAGTCCTCTGGTGGGTATCTGTCATTGCTTTTCCACCTGAAGAAAAAGCAAGACAGTTCAAGGATTACAAGTGATAACTTGGGCCACTTAAGTGGGACAGTAACCAGCATCTCAATCAGGGCTCTGAGTGATCAGATGTAGCTCTGGTAAATGTCAGGTTGCTGTTGCTGCTCACAAGGCCCTGCTGCATGAAGTTTTCTTGGCAAGAGGAAAGGAGGGAGACCAAGACTAAGGCTCTCCTGCTCCATACTAAAGACAGATCCTTTAATTTACACTTGTTTGTTTGGGTTTTTCTTCCAGCTATTTAAAACTGGGGTATCCAGCTGGAGTGACATACTTCTTTCCACTGCCCTCTGCTCTTTGTGTCAATCTCTGGCAGAAAAAATGAGGTCCAAAACCAGAGACCATAGCACCTGAATTCACCAAAGCTGGAGTTTCTTTTTTCAAGCCACTTGCCAATGCTTAAACTCTGAAATTTTATCCTATGTAATTAATATTAATGGCAGTAAGAAGGGAGATTTTCTTTTCCTAAATCTCCCAAAGAAGAGCACAACACAGCACAAATTCAGCACAAACTCTGTAGTTTACCTTGGACCTTGGTTGTAATGAACAGAACTTTAGGAGAGAAGAAGAAAACAAGAATGCCATTACTTCATTTAGATCTCTTCTTGATCCCTGCCATGAAGAAGCTCAGTTCTTTATCATCCATGACAACTTAATCCCTTCATTTTACTGAAGGCTCAAGGGCCTCTGAATGCATCAGCTGAACTGTATTTTGGACCCAGTGCTCTTGCAAGAAACCTTGCATTTAATTTCTTCTCACTGTGCACTGACTTTGGCTGAATGCATTGGTAGTGCCATTTTCTTCCAGATGCACAAGTTTTAGATGTTCAGATACAATAACATTTTGACAGAATTTAGCAGCTGCCATCAGTTCTTCAGGTTCACTTGCTTGCATTGGCACGTGTATTGGGTTTGCATAGCCAGGTTTTGATAGTGAGGAGGGATGCTACCAGCAGTGGCTTCTGTTAGAAGCTGCCAGAAAATTCCCCCATGTCTAACACAGCCAACACGAGCCAGTTCCAGAAGGGACTTACCAATGGCCAAGGCTGAGCCCATCAGGAATGACAGCAAGGCCACTGTGACTGCATATTTCAGAAGGGAAATAAAAGTTATTGCACCAATGTAATTGTGCTCACTGAAGAGAGGAGTGAGAATATGTGAAAGGAACATCTCTGCAGATCCGAGGGTCAGTGGAGAAGAAGGAAAAGGAGGTGTTCCAGACATCAAAGCTGAGATTTCCCTGCATCTGGTGGTGAAGACCATGGTGAAGTAAACAGTCCCCCTGCAGCCCGTAGACGTTCACAGGGATGCAGAAATCCATGTGCAGCCTATGGAGGAGACCCAAACTGAAGCACATGATTGCCCATAAAAAGGCTGTGGACCTGTGGGAAACCCATGCTGGAATAGACTCTTGGCAGGGACCTATGGACACATTTTGCTTTGTATAGCAACTGGAGCAGGTTTTCCAGATAGGACTTGTGACCCTGTGAGGGCCCCACACTGGAGCAGGTTGTTTCTGAGGAACTGCACCCCATGGAAAAAGACGCACTCTGGAGCAGTTTGGGAAGAACTGCAGCCCTTGGGAAGGACTTACGTTGGAGAAGATGGTGGCGAACTAGCTGCCGTGGAAGGGACCCCGTGCTGGAGCAGGGGAAGGACTCCTCTTCCTGAGCAGCAACCAAAACAACCTGTGATGAAGTGACCATCATCCCCATTCCCTCCCTGCACTGCTCGGGGGAAGGAAGTAGAGTCTGGGAATGAAGAAGGAGTGGAGGGCAGCTGGTTTTAAATTTACTTCTCATTATCATGTTCTGATTTTGATTGGTAATAAATTCAATTCATTTCCCCAAGTCTGTTTTGCCCATGACAGTAACCAGTGAGAGATCTTTCCCTACCCTTATCTCAGCTTATGAACTTTTCATTATATTTTCTCTTCCTGTCCACCTGCAGAGGGGAGTGATAGAGCAGCTTTGGTGGGTGCCTGGCATCCAGCCAGGGTCAACCCACCGCAACATGACATTAGAGCTCAAATATATTTTGCCTCTCCTTTCACACACTGCTCCTGAAGAAACTTTCCCTTTCTAATAGTTCTGTTTCTCATTCTATCTCCCCTATCCTCTTCATGATGCAGAAACCGTATCTGTGGATAACCTTCTACATTCTCCTGACTTTTCTAGTGTATTTACCTTACAAAAAATCCTTGAACTGCACTGCTCATTTGCAGGAAGATCCTTGAGGGAACATCTTGCAAAGAAACAAATATGAACTTGCATTGTTGTGCTAATTACTGAGTTTAACATGAGAACTGCAGTGAGTGGAAAGCCACTGTGTGGGTGAGCCTCATTAAGATACAGCATTCTTGGTTAATTATTGAATTAATTGAATTCAGATGGAAGGATAGATCACTTTCTTTGGCAGAATTAAGAACTCTTAGGAATAAGTAGATTAAGTAGAAAAAAAAATATTAGTTTATTCAGCTTCCGTTCTTAACCCTTTCCTTGGTGTGTGTTTTTGGAAGGGCATTCAAACAAACTTGAAGATCAGGAAAATTTTGCAGAATACCAGTAATCAGTTCCACACTCCCAGTGCTACTGTTAGTCATGTTTCTCATATTAATACTATTATGCAGAACCAGTCAAAGAAGAAAAACACCCTGAGTGCAAATCAACACCAACTTTGGAAATAGCATTTATTATTGAAACTCAATTGAAAAAGTTTTTCCTCAAATAACTCTGAATCATGAACAAGCTCAGAAAGTGAGCTGATCACAGACTGTACAAAACAAAACAATAAAACCTTTTGATTTTATAAATTTCCCATGACGGATTAATTTCCTAGCTTTGTATAACAAGTCAGTCCCTTGCAGTCCAGTAGGGTCTATGTCTTATAACTGAAGATACAAATTAAGAAAGAAAACAACATAATCTCAGTTAGAAATGCTCTGGAGTAAGTGCAACAAATGAATAAGCAATGTGGTGCACTGCTAGCCTGGCATGCTGCAGTTTCACTGGTTTTTGCTTTTATATCAACTGGATATAGTTACTCCAGACCTACAATATCAGTTATCTTCATAACTAAAATTTAGGTATAGCCACAAAGCTGAGTTTAAACCCTAGAATAATACAGAGATTTGGGCAGTACAGACCACTTTATCAAAATCTAAAATTCAAAGTGCTTCTTCAGTACTGTGATTTTGATCAATTGTAAGCAAATGCAGGACATGTATCAAACAGAATTTGGAAAGAGCATAGATGAGATGACCCAACAAACTAGATCAGCTTTTTCCATGAAACATAAAGATTTATCTTATCAACCAATTTCTAATATGGCTTTTGGAAACCAAGGACTAAAATTTGGAAGGAATAAATATTTAGTGGAGAGCAATTTAAATCTTAACATAGTAGCAGTCTCAAACAAAAGTTATCCAAACCAAAAATGCCAAAAGAAACCTTTCATTAAAGCATATGTCTCAACTTTCACGAAGCATCAGAAAGCCACAACCCAACACAGTTTCCTCTCCCTCTTTAAAAACAGACTGCATTAAGAAAGATGTGGGTTCTTATTCAATTCCCTCATTCGTGAGTTATTCATTAACCATGTAGTATAGTCATCTGGAAACAAATTCTGTCTGACATCTTGGCGGCTATGATATCGCAAAGCAAACTCTCCCAAAGATTTTAACTCCTTCATAAATAAATAATATAGGCCACTCTATTTGTGTTTTCCTTTGCTCTTAAAATATTATCATGAATAGTTGTACAGGCAAGAAAAAACAAGCAAAGACATTTCTGTTCTGTTCAATTTATAGTCTAAGTCTTTAAATATTACTTGGATGAAGAAAATGTTACATTATTTTTGTGGTCTCACACAGAGTCCAGGAACCTCTTCAACCTCAAATTACGATCTGTATTACAGTCCTAAGAGATGTGTTAACTTTTGTGCTAGAACCTCTGTACTACTGTGATGTTTTACTCCAAAACAAAAGAAAAAAATGTCAGTATTCTGACTAATGAAATTTCCATTTATACCAAAGAGAGTATGCACAAATGCTGTACAATCTCTCCATCCTGGAGAGAACAAAACCTTGCACTCACTCATTTCACTGATTCCACTATCAGCTGCTTAGTTCATGTTCCCAGCACTTCTATGTTGAAATTCTGGGGATACCCCCGGCTGCAGCTACATCACCACCAAGAGAATCGATTAGTTACACAGTCATCACAATAAATAGTCTGGTTTGCAACTCCAAGTCTCCAAACACCTGCAAAAGCTAAATATACATTTTCAACTCTTTGACAGAAAAGCCAAACACCTCAAACTGATTGTCAGATTGATCATGAAGCCTTAGAAATAGATGACCCTTAATGGTGCCATAAATCAGTCGTTTAGAAACAGTGTGCTCTATGGAGACAACAGCAGCAGTCATGTCAAATATGTACTGGAAAGTCAAAACAGTATTGCCAAAAGTGTATGTGATAAGTTAAGACACATTTAACTGAATCAAAATGCATTTGAAAGACATCTAATTGCTGGTCTGAACCTACACAAACAACCATAATGGGAGAATATGGAGCCAAACCAAGTCTCTCCTGCTATCAATTCAACCTGGATTCAGTTGCATATATCACCATACAACATAGCCTTTTTCTCAGATCCCCATATCAAATCATATCAAATGAAAAATGGAATGGCTAACCACAAATGAGTAATTTTTTAGGGGGGAGGAGGTATAAAATATTATTGCATTTAATAGTATAGGGGTTAATACTAATTCAAAAACTTAATAATTGCAAGTGACTGTGAATTTCACATAGAAAAACATGACCTTTGTGCAGAGGAACATTTTAACTTTATGTTACAGGATGCAGCCCCAGTCCCTTTAGCCGAAGTCTGAGTAATTTCACATGCATATTTTTCAATGCAACGAAGCTGATCCTTTAATTTGATTGTCAGGACAGTCATGCAGAAGAGAAGAAACTAGTTTAAAATTATTTTTCTTTCTTACCTAAACTGTAGATGGTATTCCACAGTTTCCACAACCCAAGTGTATGTAATAAGACTCTTTTCAATTGAGCCAAAGGTTTTGAAAGGTCTTGTTTTCATTCCACATTCCTGTTTAGTACCAGAACATATGCAACCATTCTGTAATTTTCCTTGTCTTCTTTTACCATTGTTTTAGGTGCCAGCACGTAGGAAAGTTGGCATATAGTCAAGACAGAGCATTTAATGTTTTTCTGTTTGTTTGTTTTACAGACCAGCTGCACAAATAGCAAATTATGCTGTTTAAATTAATTTCACATAATATTTTCTGTTTATAAACAATATTTGCCCCTGACGGATAAAATTTTCCCACCATTTTTAGTGTGTGATTAGATAGCAGTGTTCTCTACATGACAACATACAACAAAGATTCAGCTTTTGCACTTGGTCTGCGTATATTACACAAAACTACACAGCATGTACAAAGAGCAAGTAAAGCAAAGTTCTCATTTACCAGTTTTTAAATCAAAAGTTCACTCCATAGGACAATTGTCTAAATGGCAAACTACTGTCAAAAACCTCACCTGCCTTACAAGATTTTACAGAAATTTAGTAACAAGTGAAATAATAGAGAAAAAAAACATTAAGCAACCATAAAAAGCCAGCCTTACTAAGAGTTATATTTAGCTACTGACTTTTTGCAGTGATAGAGTCATCCCTGAGACTTGTGGCCCTGCAACCACAATGTATAATGTAAAAACAAACTACATGTAGTTTGCAATTAGGAAGAAGGGCTACCACTTTCATTACCTTCAAGGAAATTCAAGTTTATCATACATGGGAATCTTTAGTTTAAAAAACAACCATGAAGTGCTTCACAAACATTGTATGCTTGAGACCCTAAATTAAACTTCTCAATGTTTTTGCTAGTTTTGACAAATCATTTTCTTGTGCCAGTGTTGCTTACAGTGTGTCAGCTATCCACTTCTCTTGGTATCTGAACAACGCAGCACATATACCATTTTATTCATCACAGTTTATTATTAATTAAGAAAATATAGTGATTTATACACATTTATTTCACATTTTTAAGGCACAGGAGTAATCTTAGAACAGAAGAATTGAGTTGACAGGGACATGCAAGGACCTCTGAGTCCAACTTCCTGACCACTTCAGGGCTGACCAAAACTTAAATCGTGGCTTACAGGTGTTGCCCAAATGTCTCCTAAACAATGACAGGCATGGGTCATTGACCACCTCTCCAGGAAGCCTTTTCTATGGCTTGATCACCCTATTTGTAAAGAACAGGTTCCCCATGTCAAGCCCCAGCCTCCCCTGATGGACACAGCTCTGAGCCTTTCCCATGGATCCTGGCACTGGGTCCCAGGGAGAAGAGATCAGCACCTGCCTCTACAGGAAGCTGTAGGGAGTCGTGAGGTTGCCCCTCAGACACTTTTTCTCCACACCAAACAAGTCCAGTGTTCTCAGCCGTTCCTCACAGGACATGCCTTCCATCCTCTTCACCAGCTTTGTTATCCTTCTCTGGATGCATTCAAGGACTTTCACATCCCTTTTAAACGGGAGGGCCCAGAACTGCACACAGTACTCAAAGTGAGGCCACACCAATGCTAAATAGAGCAGGATAATCACATCTTTTGTCCTGGGATGCATGGGCTGCCCTCTTGGCTACCAGGGCACACTGATCCTTGAGCCTCCTGTCTAACAGCACCCCCAGACCCCTTTCTGCACAGCTGGGCTCTGGTCACTGCTCTTCCAGTTTAGATTTGTGTCAGGTGTTAATCTGACCCAGGTACAAAATTCAGCATTTGTTTGTCTTTAGTTTTATGCTGTTGATGACTGCTCAGTGCTTCAACATACATAGATCCCTCTGCCAGGCCTCTTGTCTCTCAAGAGTCAGCAGCATCTTGCAGTTTGGTATCATCAGCAAAAATGGTAATTGTACATTTAGCTCCTGCATCCAGATCATTGATAAATATTTTGAATAGAATTGGCCCTAGAACTGAGCCTTGAGGAATGCCACTAGTGACTGGTCACCAGTCAGATGTAACACCATTCATTACAGCCCTTCTTCACAGAATCACAGGAATATCTTGGTTAGAAAAGACCTCTGAGATCAAGACAATATTTGACTGATCACCATCTTGTCAACTAGACCATGGCACTAAGTGCCATATCCAGTTGTTTCTCGAATATCTGCAGAGGTGGTGATTCCACCATCTCCCTGGGCAGCCCATCCCAATGTTTAACAAACCTGTCCATGAAAAAGTTCTTTCTGATAGCCCAAAACACCCTTCACCCACTCATCTCACAGATGGACAACTTGTCTGAAAAGGTGCTGAGGATCAGTTCCGAAGTCAGAACCTTATTAAAGTCAAGAAAAACTACATCCAGCATCCACTACAGCAGTGACAATATTGTAGAAGAATCAAATTAGTTAAACAGGACCTTCCCTTTGTGAACTCACATTGACTCTGCAGGATGATTGCATTGTTCTTTAAAAGTCTTTCAATAGCACTCACCATGATCTTCTCCCTCATTCTTCCAGGTCCTGAATCAGTTTTGCACAGAGTTGCACACCAGTTTTACATCTCCAAAGTAAAGGAGCTGTTACAATGAATTAGGTGAGGTCTAATGATTCTAACAGATGTCACAGATCACTGCACTGGGTTTTCTGTTCAGTGGATGGTTTACCATAATTTGAAAGTATTGACCTGAAATCAAAAGCTCTGCAGTAAATCTTAATATTTCAGAAAAGTGTATATTGATGAAAGCGTGGGTATATAAAGAAACTTTTTTTGTATAACAATGAAACAGTAGTTTTATTAAGTAATTAATTTCAGATAATATGAACAAAGCTGCAGTCTCTGTTTTCAGTAAATCTCTGTTCATTGCAGTAATTGAAATAAACAGAGGTATCCATGTAAATCTAGAAAGAAGAAATTTTTCACCAGGTCAAGCAAAGAAATCACCTTATACACCAAACCTTTAAACTCTACTCTTCACTTGTACTAAGGCATAAATCCTGTTAAGGCAGTAAAATCAGGTATTCAGAGGACAAACAGCATCACACCTTATTCTCACAGAAATTCTGCATTTTTTTTTCTGATTATTCAGTGTGATTCCATATGACAGTGATATGTGTTGCATCTGATTTATCTGAAGTTTTTTACACTATTATTGAACAAATTTTGGTAGGTCACAGCATGGTTAATTTCTAGCAAGTGCATCTCTCTGAAGTTTGCACCCACCCCTTTTCCATAACTCCAGTATAAAATCCAACAAAAAAATAGATCAATTCAATTCTACAGATGAAGAATTGTCATGAAAAGGATACTACAGTGAAGCATTCAAGACAAATGTAAAGATGAATAAAGAGAATTGGCATGCATTAGAATTTAAGGATTGCAGATTTTGATTTTCAATACAATTGCCATTGATGTCTATCCTAATAGAATATTTTTAAAATTTCCAAGTATTCTGTAAGTGATGTTAGAAAGTCAGTAGTTTTCTCTTCACTTAAGGATATCCAAAATCTAGTTTAAACTAGATAAACACAGTTAAACCTAGATGAAACCAATGACAATACTGAGAAACTGACTGTTAAAAATTATAGTGTTAAAATTTTCACAACTACTGGCATGAAAAGCCTGGTCAGAGATGCAATCACCTGTTCCCTGTAACCTGAAGAATAGAATAAAGGACACACTGGCTTATGTCAGTAGAAACTGTGGGTAGCTTGATATCCTGTCTCTGGGAGTGTCCTGTAGTAGGAGCTTGGAAAAACAATACAAGAGCTGGGCAAACACACAATTTTTCCCTTCCAATACACTTGTCTACCAAACTACAGCTCAGGGAGTGTCAAAGGCAGGTATCGGGACACCAAGAATCCCCTTATTAATTTCAGGCACATACATAGGATTACTTTCTAGTCAGTGGAGTCCCCAAGGCCACACAGTTCACTCATTCCTGATGTCTATCTTTGACTTAAAACTATATATAATTAATTCTTCATATTTAAATGTATTTCATATTTTTTTAATGTAATTGAATTTTCAAGTGTAATTTTGCCCACTTCCTGTGGGCAAAATTGCTGTACTTTTGCTTTTTAAGTTCAATATCTGGATAATACATTTGGTACACCCAGGTTTTGTGCTGTGAGATGAAGTCATTCCTTGTTGATCTTATCTGCATTATTATTTATTTTACAGAATTCAATTTCTGCTCTGTTTTTTTCATTTCCATTTAAAATAATCCTAAGGCATACAATGCCCTTTCCAAAATAGGCTAAACTCCCTGGATCTACAGTACTAAAAATATAGGTGCATTATAACATTTTTGGAGTGACATAATCATTTTCGTTGCTGTTTACTATTAAATATTGAAAACTCTGAAGAAAGCACTTTTTTGACCTACACTGATTATTAAGCTCATATATATTCAGTACTATGGAACAATTTTATTATATGAAATATGTTTTTCATATTGCTATTCCAAATATGAAGCTCTCAAACTGTGGGGTTACTGCTGGTGAGGATCAGGTATTTTTATTTATATATTTTACTTTATAAATTCATCATTTACCAACCAGTATCTTTAATTCTCTTTTAGTCTACTTTTCTAACAAACTGTTCTAACTGTTCTTCAGATTTGATATTAATTTTGCACTCTTGTAAACATTTAGTGTCTGAATATTTTGATAGCGTGCAAAATCATTATCTTATACATTCATTTGGGCTCTCTTACAGAGCAGAGAGAAACTGTTAGACAGTTCCTTCTTGTCTATACTTTCATAGTAAATGAAAGATAATGGCTCCATTTTTCATTTGTTTTATTTTTTTCTGTTATTAATGTGATTATAAACTGAATAATGAAAGAACAAACAACATTTTAACAGCAATGCAGTTTCTAAGCTAAGTGAAACTGTTGCTTCCAGTGTTCCTCATTAATTCTCTGGAAGGCCATTGTTGAACAAAAAAAGTAGAAACCAACTATGAAGGCTTCTTAGAGATGTTTTGCCATTTAGATCTTTATAAAGTTGTGTCATCTGAGGAGGTCCTGGTGCAACACGTGAACTTTGTTCATCCAGAGTCACCTACCAGGTCTTTCAAGGACAATTCTCTTTTCCAGTATGTAGGACTGTCCTGAGGGAAAACCACAACTGCACCTGATCCAAAACTCAAAGATTGCCATCCTAGAAACTCTTAAATACAGGACTTCCTGAATCATCGAAAAAAAATATTATTTCAAGATGGAAAGCAAAAGGTTGATTCTTGCAGTGACAAATCCACTGACATAAACCAGGAAAACAGTTGACTAAAGGAGTGCATTGAGAAGAAATTCTACTTCTTTTAATGTTATACAACTGCAGTATTATGGCTTTTCATCTGGATTAGAATGCTGGGGGGAAGAGTCTTTTTTTTTGTTTTGTTTTGAGCAGCAATGTTTAATGTGGTCAGATTTCAACAGAATAAATTAATCAATTCAGTGTTTAAAAAAAAATCTTATGTTTCCACGTCTTTATGACTAGATGCTATCTGAATCATTTTGTTCTATAGTCCTGTGAATGTTCACAGGTCACATAATGTCCCAATATTATGTTTGTATTCAGCCCTATCAATTAATGAACTTACCTAAAATTTGGTCCTGGAAAGCATCTAGTGTTGATTCAAAGATGTCAAGAAAAACACCAAAAAGCATGCAAGCAAAATTCATACCAGTTAAAATTATGACAGATGGAAGTGCTAGGTTCTGAGTTACTTATGCATTACAGATAACACATTTCTTTAGATTGAACCGTATATTTCAAAAACATTTGAAAAATCACAGAATCTTGCACTTATTATATTTGACTGTTGCTACTGGTGACAAATGGTCAAACTCTCATTCTGTTAATCTAAAGAAGGCTTTGCACTGTATGCATAAACACACAGAAGCACTACTAGTCAACATCACTCCCTACATAAAGTTGCATGCATGTTTGTGCTGATTTTCATGGTAAATAGTTTGAATAAAGCACTCATACTGCCTAGTGGAATTCTTTTATATATTGAGACCATTTCACTTTGTCCAACTTTCTAGTGAATTAGCAGCTCATAAAATGAGGTAATACATTAGCTGAGGTAATATATTTACTCCTCTGCTGCCTTCTTCCTCTTACCTACCTTGTGCCTCTTTCTCCTTGACATCCATCTTGTAACAATTTATTTATGATTTTTTTTTCTTTTACACAAGGGTTTTCCTGATTTTTTTTAGTCTGTCACAATAAATCACTGTCAACCTTATTAAGGCCCCTTGAAGTTCCATTTTTTTATTTTTATTTTTTTTAGCTTTATAGCTTAAGACTTGTTCTTCAAACTGTTCACCTAAGGAAAGTATATGCCCTTAGTATAGCTATCATTTTTAGTAAGATGTATGGACATCAATTTTCATTTACACCTTTTTATGCTCCCACTACTCAGTCATTTTGACAATTTCTGTATTGTTCTGTTCTAGATCTATCCACCTATAGATGCAGAATAATTAAAAAAAAGAAATTACAGCAGTAATTCAGTACCTATAGAGGTCCCACTGCCATAATGAAGATTTCCTAAATACTCTCAAAGAATAATAAAAGACACTTTAGGCCACAGAAATCAATTAGGGTCAGAATCAATAATGTTGGGAAGTTTGAGCTGAGGCATTTAAGACCACATTTAAAACTACACATTTCCATAACTTAAAGTTCTCTTAGAACAAGACTACTGCCTTTCAGCATAGAACATATATATTTAATCTTAGATCTGTTTACTAAGTTAAAACCCCCCAATCTTCTCTTATGTTTGCAGCCAAGCCCATTTGTAAAGAAGTTCCAGCACTGAACACAAGACGAGTTCAGGATGTTTCCTAACTGTATACATATGTCTGAGTATACAATTAATCTATCCAGGTTACATCCAGTATTAAAAATTTGCTATTTACTAAATAACAAACAAAACTATTGTCTAATAAGGACCAATAACACTTTGGCATCCATTTAAAGGAAATTTTCTTACAGATATTAAAGTTTAAAAGTTCAGCTATTGGCAAAGCTTCAGCACCTGAAGTCTAGAGAAAAACTACACACATTTTTTATTGCTTTCAGAATATTCACTGAAGCAATCACTCATGTTTAAGTTGTCTGCAGCTACCCATCTGAGAGCAGGGAGGTGTGTGGACAATTTCACAACTCAGTAGGTACTCACTGAGTGGTTATGCTTCTTTTTTAAACCCTAGGTCAAGCAGAATTGGAAAAAGCTAAAATTCTCCTTGTGTACACTGCCTCTTTATAGATGACATTTTTTCCTGTTTAGCATATCTCCCTATCTCTGTGTGGCTTTTTATCAAGACTATTATCATTCACACATCATTCAAAGGTATTTGTTTTCTTTCCTCTAGGGCCCCTCCTAGGAAATGGAGAATCTCACTATTCTATTGCCAATCCATAATTGTGGAAGTTCAGTTTGTAACCATTTTCTCATGTCCATTATCAATGTTTACTTTGTAACCATTTTTCCTCATGCTAACTCTCTTGCTTGAATTTTTCCTTTCCTGGTAGTTACTTCCCAGATACATTTACAGCGAACAATCATATCCCTTCTCCATACATTTGACAGACTGAAAACCCAAAGTTCCTTTAGTTTCTCCATCTCTTCCTTTACCTGGTCATTCCAAAAGCCCATCTGTCTGTCCCCATTTCGTTTCTTTCTTGTTTGAGTCCCACAAAATCCACATGACTGTAGAGACTCAAAAGTCACAGATATTCCATGAATAGCCAACCTAAATACTTTGCATTAATATGCACATAGAAAGATGCATCAGGTGAAGGAAATAGAATTTATCATCTCATTTCAAAAGAAATGCATCATCTCCACAGATGCTGAAGAGAGAGAAAGGAAAACAGAATATCTCTTCATGTTCCCAGAGCTGAGGCTAATGTCAAAGTTCAAGGTAACTTGTCTAGCTAAGATATTGCTGAGATGAAGCCTCAGTTCAGTGTGGAACTGCACAGAGCTGGGGGCTGTCAAGGGTATTCACATCCTAGTTATGTGTTCTCTGAAGGGCTCTCCTACCAATATATATCAGCTTGCAGCCAGGACTGCTTTTTATTGCAATTCAAATAGCAGGACTTTTGTTCTAATAATGCAGTGAAATGAAAGCATACTCTCAGGGCTCCCTCCTAAGCTATGCATCAGACTGATGCAGTAGGTATGAAAGCTGTGTTATCCTACTTACTTGCAGTCAAAACACCATAAAGGTCAACACAAGACTAAGAGTCTTCAGCAAGCTGGAATTAATTCTTATGTAGAAACATTTTTCATTGCATTTCCTGGCTGGAGTGATTACATCAGTGATGCCAAATATTCTGTCTTCTGCCCCAGATTTTATGTAGGTTAGCTTTAATTCCCTAAATTTGTCCCAGCAGGAAGTGGCCATACCATTGTGGAATCCCATAGGGCCAGGATACCTTGCTATAAATTTTACAGGTGATCCAGTGGCAAACATCCCTTCCTCCTTCCCCTAACTCTCACCATGCTTGAAGGTTTTCAAGAGGGGAAAAGCCCCAGATGACCCCATGTAGTGATGGCTGCAATCCTCCTTTGACTGGGAAGCTGGACTTGATGACCTCCAGAACTCTCTTTCAACAAGAATTTCTATCTGTAAATGAACCATTTTTCTCCCTGCACAATACAGACCTGCTGTTTCACTCTATTATAATATCAGTACTAATTACCTGCAGCCATTTTTTGGTTGGGCTTTTGTTTACTTGTTTGTTTGTTTTCCCCAGTATATTCAAGCCCATGTCCAGTATGGGTACAATGCCAAACAGAGAAATAACTGAAATGCATCAGGCAAGGTGCAACTCCCAGCCTGGTCTGGACTTTACCTTGCAGTTTTCTGGAAGCCTAATGATGATCTGATGCAAGCAAAAAGCATACTAGAGCCAATCTTATATTATAATAGTAGATAGTGGGCCTAGACCAGTCTCTGCTTAGTATAAATTTACCCATTGATTCTAGTTCCTTCAATAAATCTGTTTGTGCTGAGCTTCAAATACACTCTTTTTCTCACCTAGGGGCAGGAGTTTACACTGAATATAAACATGAGTGTAATGTGTTTCAGTTGTCTTCTGTTGAGCTTCCCTGGCCAAGTTTGTTTTCCAGCCAAGCCAGAGCTATTGCTGTACCCCCAGCACAATTACTCACAATATTTACATGTTCTTTCCCTGTCTCAGTGTGTTGCTTCCTGTGACATTTTCCATAACATCTTCAGCTTGTCCTCAGCCTTGTGGGAAACAGAAGCAAATCATCTCTCTGAACTCAGACCACACAAACAGCAAGCTGAAAGCATTACAGTGAAACAGATCTCTGAGCAAAGGCTATACAACATAAACATACTGCCATTCCATTCCAGGCACAAAAAAAAAAAAAAAAAAAAAAA